>ML778658.1:2237046-2280043 GCA_009831015.1 Picea engelmannii | reverse complement strand
ATCCTCATTTGTGCCTTGGAAATCCTCACTTGGAGGAAAATATTCATCAATATCTTCAAAACCCTCACTTGGAGGAAATTCATCATCACCAACATTGTTGTATTTAAATTACACACCTGGGAAAGAGTGTACACCATTTTCATAATCATCTTCACTGGTTTTAAAATTTCCAGTTCAGGGAAATTCTTCATCATCTTCATCGGTGCCTTGGAAATATTCATCACTACCTTGAAACTCCTCACTTGGAGGAAAATTTTCATCTCAATCATTTAAATGTTGATCATAGTCTCCACTTAGACCTACAATTGTTTTATTTTCATTACTATTAAATTGTTGAGTAGATTGATCACCATCATATCCTCCTCTTCATAATCAGTTCCTTCAAAGTCCTTTGATTTAGGAATGTCCTGAGGAACATGATGAACAACATTTATTTCACTATGATCAAACTTTAGACTAGTTGAAAAATATGAGGCCTGATTTTCATTACAAGCATTCACATTGCATTTCGTAGTCCCAACATAAGAGGTATGTGAAGACATCATTATTTATCTAACAAAGCCATCAATTCTCACTAAGAACATAGAATGATCCACAAATATTCACCATACCAATGAAATTCTTATAAGTTGCATAATGATATTTTCCCTCTAAAATATGTGCCCCCCAAAAAAAAATTCCCTCCAAAATTTCCCTCAAAAAATATTCCCCAAAATTTCCACCGAAAATTTCCCCCCAAAATATTCCCTCCAAAAATTTCCCCTTTATTATTTTCCCTTAAAAATTAGAAACAAATTTTACTCTTTTATTTGGTTATTTACTTGTTAAATACAATATTTCTCATGTTTGATTATTTATCCCACATTCATTAACCATAGGGATGTTCCATATAATTTTAGATATATATGTAGACATTCTTCTTCATTTTGATTTATCTCACATTTGTTATACTAGCAGTAATTTATATCATCTGTATTATATATACAAAGTCTTTTTTTGTCTTTTTACATTGTGTGAAATCTTGGGCAATATCCATTAAAGGATTTGGAGCAAGTTGCAAGGGAGAAACATCAAGAAGAAATTTAAGGAGAATCTAGCATTTCAGAGGTTAGTTATTTCTTAAATTCTTACCATTTACCAAAACAACAATTATAAGATCATCTTTAAATCACATAATAATTTTTCATACCAAAATTATAAAAAATCTAAAATTTTTAAGATATTTTATAATTTTTTATAAAATGATCACAACTTTTTAAAAACATTTAGACTTTTTTCAAATAAATCTTAACAAAGTCCTTAATAGGTTTTCAAAAGAAGAAGAAAAAATGACAAATTTAGGTACATTTTTGTAAAATCGTTTATGTTTTTTTATTGTTTTTTACTTAATTGTTTTTAGTTTTCTCCCATGGTGGGTTACTAGGCAATGCTTGGGGCTTGACCATGGGGGATGGGGTGATGTTGAGAATCACCCCATTCCCCCCAAGTCCAAGCCCCTCGGGGATGGGGAGATGCCTAACATTGCCCCATCCCACTCACGACCAAGGAACGGTCTTGTGGGGCCATGTCATATGCGTGGTGGGGGTTGGGGTGATCCCAAAAATTTCCCCAGCTCGAACATCCCAATGGAAAAGTTGTGGGAGTAACCAGATCCTTTCCACAAGGATTGTTGGGATAAGGCGATGCCAAGCATCTCCCCAGCCCCCCTGTGGCCAAGGAATGGTCCCATGGGACTGTTCCTTGGTCAAGGGGACCTAGGATGATGCTCGACATCACTGCAGCCCCTACAACCAAGTTTTGGGGCTTGGGCATGGGGGCTAGGGTGATGTTGGGCATCAACTTAGCCCTTAGACTCCAAGGCTTTATCCCAACATTGGCTTAATAACTCTATGGGTCAATTTTTGTTTTTTTTTTAAATTAGTTCTTATATTCAATGTTTTTTTAATTAGTTTATTATAATGTGAAGTCCTAATTGTTTTTATCCTATAGGAAAAATGGAAGGAAAGAGACTATATATGAATATATTTTGATCATGACATAGAATAATGGCATCCAAAATTGAAAATGGAACCTCTATGAATGCTAGGAAACAAATTGATAGCATAACACCTGAGTTGTCAAGGGGAAGGAAGAATGCTAGAAAGTGGAAATTTGTGGAAGGTGAAAAGACTGGAAGTCTTTTGGTTTGTTAAAGACAAGCAGGGCACAATGGAGATCATACATATTTTATTGTGCCGAATTAGAACATGTGCAAGGAAATTATCAGGGCCCGACTTATTACGGGATATATGTTTGGTGCCATCCACATATATTGTTTATGCACTCGTCAAACAAGGTAGAAATTATATCAAGATTAGATGTTGTTTAAAATTCAATAATTATAACAAGAATGCATGTTTTTTAAAATTATTTGCATCCATCGTTGATGACATTGAGAAAGGAATTAATGTAAGTTTTTATATTTTTATATTTCAAGTGTCATTTATTATTTTTAGTATTATGGTAATTTTTTAATTTTATTTAAGATGAAAATGTTATATTTTATTTTTACAAAATTTGATGAACAACTTTCACATATGCTAGTGGGGATTTACTTTACAAAGAGTAATATCATGGATTTCATCAAGACTTTTCATATTTAAAAGACACAAAAAGGAAGGAAAAAGAAATAAAAATTAATGGAGTTTGACGATGCATGAGTAGACATAGAAGAAAATGAAAAAGGAGAGAACAATCTTCGTTCTAGAAATCCTAAAACGGTTACATTTGAAAATGAGGAAACTCCAAATACATATTGTTTTGGGACTAGTCTCCATGAGCTTATCGCTCCTTCTCGCAAACAAAATAAACAAGATAAACACAAAAGAGTGATGGTTGATGATGAGTCCACTCCTATTGACTATGAACAAATCGTTGATTTAGATGAAAACCATTTAAATCATAAGAGGAAGAAATAAAATTTTGTTGATGATGTTAAAGAAGCCATTATTAGCTCGAAGTATATTTTGAAAATCCTGAAGGTAGTAGAGAAATAATAACAACAGGTGTTAATCTAGAGGATGGTATTATGAAAACAAAACAAAATGTCATTCAAAATAGATTGAGGACAACGAACTTAGTTGATGATGGCCACAAATTTCAATTGATTGTTAAACAACTTTATAAACCCACAAAAGGGGAAGAAAAATATCAAATTAGAAAACTTCATCACTTGCATATTCACAATTTGAAAGCATTTATGAGGTACAATCCACATGCACATGTGGTTGACTACCTAGTTCTTGTTGACCCAATGAAATTTCCTACGAGGGAAGAATTTGATAGATCCAAATGTTTTAACTACAAATATTATGTGACTGGAGGAAATCATTCTGCAAAGGATAGAAGAGAATTGATGCAAGAATATCCCAATAATCCTCTTTTTGAGCCAATCAGATGCATAATTTATGTTGGTTTAATAGGCTCCTAAGAAACGTTATTGGAATGAGATCATAACATAGACAATGAGTATATAATGTCCAGGAATTTCATTCAAAGGATGAGATTCATCCATACATATTTGTTTGAAATATGTTGTGGGGAGAGATCAAGTGTTGATGACAAATTTTGGAAGAAATGTTGTATGGAAATAGGATTCCCACTTGATGATGAAAATATAAAAGAAAAAAATAACAAAGGAAGTGATGTATTTAGATCTGTGGATAACTATTTACAATTGATATTTAGAAATGGGCATGTACAGGATTTGATAAATGAGATCTTCACCCTATGGGAAAATATTACTATAAAAAATCAGATAGATAAGAAGACTAAACCATTGATATGTGGGACAAGTAAGATAGGTCATGAAATAAAAACTATTCCAGATGATATGACTATAACACCTTGGAGAACAATACAAGGACTGAAGTACAAAAAAATTATCATAGGTACACTATCACGTGTAAGGTTGGGAGAATTGTCAATGGAAGAAATGTTTGATGAATTTAAAAATTAAGATTGTTGATCTATTTATTTATGTTACGATAAGAAAAATATTTTTTTCGTTTTAACATATCAATGCTCTAAGTATTTTATTATATATATCATTATATAATTATTATTTTTATTTATTTAGTCGCAAGGTATATATCAAAATACAAGAGGAAATGATCAAGATGTTGAATGAATAAAGTTGGGATGATGTTAAACTCAACTATCCAGATTCAAGCTCTACAACAATATTGAAACAATTTTTTGTTGCATTAAAAATGTATGTTGATTTACTACATTCATATTATTCATTTGTAAGTTAATCTATTTCTATTTTAATAGTTATAGATATTTAACTATATGTTTGTTTGTTTCATTAAAGATGCCAAAGAAAGATGCAGATGGAGTAACTGAAAGTTTCAAAAGTTTTATTTAAAAATCCAAGTTTGAAAGAGAAACAAGGATACGTGTTCAAACTATTGAACTTGATGACACCCTTGGTCACTAGATTTGGACTGGGCTCGACACTATTCATTATAAAGTGATATTAGGTGATTGTGAACAACTTGCAAATATTGTTCCTAAAAACGAATACTCCCTAGTTATTGCATATATCGCTCATGGATGTAATAACCAAACCATTTGATATGATACTAAGCCTTATACTTACTAAGATTTCAATAAAGTGGTTATTGGATTTACATAAGTCACAACATCACCATTTTGGATATTTCTGGTATTTCATTCACACACATAATAAGGATTAGTACAATCAAGATTCAAGGGGAAGGAAAAGATAAGGATGCAATTTATTTGATAAGATATTGAAAGTGTATGTTTAGCAATTAAGATTATAATTTTTTTTATTAATTCACAAGTTAATTGAATTTGCACTTATTTATGTTACAGACATAAACCTGATATTCAAAGATCCAATAGAGAATCATTTAAACGTTATTTTGAGAGTATACATATTGCAACTTGGACAAAATATGATTCTTATAATTCGATTCCCATCAATGCAAAGGATGGAGAGAATCCTACTAGTGTATTGGTATACAATGTTGTGGTTATAAATCTAGCATATGAGGAAAAGGATTTGAAATGAGAGATAGTTAACATTTATCAAAAACCACAAGCATTAACTAATTATCTTATAGATGCATTTTCAAATGGAGATTGGGTTTTGGATTTGTTCTCGTGTTCATGTAAGAATTATGATCTAATATTTATGAAATCATACTTCAATATTATATTATTTTTAATTTATATCTTTTTACAGTATT
Source organism: Picea engelmannii (assembly GCA_009831015.1). Taxonomy (NCBI): domain Eukaryota; kingdom Viridiplantae; phylum Streptophyta; class Pinopsida; order Pinales; family Pinaceae; genus Picea; species Picea engelmannii. The sequence goes on along the minus strand of ML778658.1, from coordinate 2,274,785 downwards.
TAAATTCATTATTTATTTTTCATTTGGTGATTACGTACAACATTATCGTGTTTCTTACAGAATGGAAGGAATTGCATATCCATTGAAACTGACCCAATGCGGTGCCGTTTTATTCCACAAAAGAATTAATGTTATTCCATCTCTTTCAAATGAAATCTAAGAAGTTGGCTTGAGGAAAAGAGATTTTAGTGAATCAAAGGTGGAAAAAATGTGAGAGGAACCTCAAGTACCATTGGGAGGAATGATTGTAAATGATCACTTCGAAGAACTTGTGGGTATCAAAGAGCTAATGGAAGAAAAAAATTACACAATGGATGCAAAAAATGATGTTGAAGAAGATGATAATGTGTATTTCGAGAATGATGAATTTGAGATATATGATATTATTTATTAGTTTTAATATGCGCTTAAAGACGATGCTCAATTTTGCAAGTTTTACATGAGCTATAATGCTACAGACGTCACCCGGCGCACGTCCGCTTCCACCAGGACCTTCTCTTTCCTCGGCCCGAAGAGCTCAAATGCTCCTCAAATCCCTTATCGGGACTTTTCCACACCCACAGAATGATCACCTCACGATCTCCTTTTTCCTATCGGAGAATCGGACCTCACAAGATTGCAAGTCCTGTACTCGGGACTCAAAATCCCCGAAACCCGATGGATATTCCCTTCACGAATTCACTTCACGGTCGGGATTGCTCCTATTGGAAAATCATCTTTTGCGAGATTGTAAACAACTCACCTCGGAAATCCCCAATTCCCGATCCTCGATACCGCCTCTCTCCAATCCTTATCTCTCCTCGGATAATCCCTTTTCACATGTGACCTCTCGGTCCATGAGAGCACGATATTTCTCTTATCAGAAATTTAGACTTCATGAATTTGCAATGCGAAGAATTCACACCCCTGGGATCTCCGATCCCCGATCTCCGATGCCAATTGTCCCCCTTTATTGTGCTCTGGGTCCCACACGTTAGTCAATGGTTTCCACAATATCGCCTCTTGCAACCTTGTAAACCTTGACGCAAAACTTGGCGGCTCCAACTCGCGAACCCCCGAGCTCACGATATGTCGATGCCACCTTCCCTCCACTCAACACTGTCACTGCATGGTTATCACGTTTCAGAGTTTCAGAACTCCTCCTGCAATGATTCTCACGACACCGAGAACCCCAGAATGTCGAACCCTGACTCTTCTAGATCCTTGGACACGCGTCTTGTAGATCAACTGTTCCTACTGTGTCAGGAAATCAAAAATCGCGATGTCCACATACAAGGCCCCTCTCTCCGGAAACCCGATGCTTCGATCCACGATCCTTGGGATCTCTTGCCACGTGTCCCCACTGAAATCAATGGTTGAGGCTCCTTCAGGAAATCGCAGATCACGATTTCTTTCTATAAGATTTCCATGACCATAGAAACCCCGATATCCCGAACCCCAAACTTCAGGATATTCCCTGCTCCTCCAGGCTTAAACCCTGTGAAAATTTCCTGAGATCTAATGGCCTACGGGATTTCGCTATTTCCTTCGGCGAATCCTAGCTGTCGATTCCTCCTCCTTTGGAGATTTCTTGAAAATGACTAAGTATTCTTTCTCGCACTTTGTCCTTCAAAGCCTGCGCTTGTAGCTCTTGCTCGAACCTTCCTACGCATAAAACTCCTGTGCTCTACTTTCGACAATATCCCGGAAGTGCTAAACCTCCTGAGCTTTCCCACTCTAACTCCTTCAGAGGGATTTGCACACACTACTTGCGCTCGACATTCAACAACTTCCCAGGTGTTGAATCCTTCAGACTCTGCGCAACTCCTGCAACAACAGTCTTTAGCTTCGTTTTTTCAGATTAACAACTGAGACTTTTTCTTCCGCCTGCTCACTCTCTGCACGGCTTCAACAATCAACTCTCAATCTTGGAGAAGTAATATCAAAAGTTAAACTATCGATCCCTCATTAACGCACTCCTTGCGGATGAATTCAACTTCACTCTTTGCAGGAATCTCTTGGCTCAGACAGAGAAACAATTGAAACTTATTCTTTCCTCTCAGACTTCAGTTTAAACCCTGAAATCATATGCCCAACATATTCAAAGCAAATGCATAACCAGAAAAACAAACATTCATGAGCACATAAACAATCTACACAGAGAAACAACACCAGCCATGAACTTGAATCAAAACTTTCTTCTATTAATTCAATTGTCTGTACATGGGTGTTCTTCACAGTTTTTTCTATTTTCTCCTCTCTTCTGAATGTTGCTTATGGCTAATGTTACAATAATACAATGAGGGTGTCTATATCCGTTTTCCCTCTCGAACTCTAAAACTGTCTAATCTGGAAATAAAATCCTATCTACCTACATTAAATCTATTAAATGCCTCCTATCTACTTCAGACAAGAGCGTATGGCTCGAGGTCTGATACAACATACAAAAGGTGCTCCTTCATAAAGGATTCATTAAAGACTTGCGCTACAATCCCAAAACACGTTTCCAAATTTGGGTTTGTTTCTCCAATTGTTCTTCTCTTGATGGGTTGGCTCGCTTGATGAGTTGGCGATGCTCCTGCATCATACTCCTCGACTTGAAAACTTTCATGGGCTCCTATCCATGAGCTCTTGCGCGGTCTGTCCATGATTTTGAATGACTGCTTCTATATCCCAGCTGGCATCTTCCACTGGATGGTTCCTCCATTTGACCAGATACTCGAAGTATTGCTTCCGTCTGGTTCTTTTGCTGACTCTCTTGTCAAGTATACGCTCCATCTGTGGCCTATCTGCAATTGGCATCTGATTCTGCCACTGGACCTCTGGCTGTTCTTTACTTCCAGCTCTTTCTTCCTTGACCTTATATGGATACAAGTCTGAAACATTAAATGTCAAAGATATTTTGATGCCATCCGACAATTCGATCTCATGAGAATTCTCTTTGAATTTTCTCAAGACCTTACATGGCCCGATTTTTTTCATCGTGAGCTTGTTGTATGTTCCCCTTGGGAACCTTTCCTTCCTCAGATGTGCCAGAACTAGATCCCCAACCTTGAACTGAAGTTGTCTCCGATGATGATCCATTCTGCGCTTATATTCCTAGTTTGACTCCAGCAATCGTTGCTTCACCCTGCTGTGAAGTTATTCCATCGCCTCTACAAATTCTTCAGCGCTTGCGCTCTTTGTCATTATCTTCCCTGAATCCCTCAGTTTAGATACTCCTCTTGGTTTTCTGCCTTATACAATATCAAATGGACTTTTGCCTGTGCTTATGTTCACTGAATCGTTGTAAGAAAAATCTGTCTGCGGCAACACGTTATCCCAGCTACTGTGGTGCTCTATCACTAGGCTTCTTAGAAAATCTCCCAAACTTCTATTTACCACCTCTGTTTGTCCATCCATTTGCAGATGATAAGTTGAACTAAACGCCAAGTTAGTTCCAATATTCTTCCAGAGTGTCCTCCAGAAATGCCCAATGAACTTCGTATCCCTGTCCAATACAATGCTTCTGGGTAAACCATGAAGTCTAACAACCTCTTTGAAGAACAAATTCGTGATGTGCGTCGCATCGCTGGTATTATGGCATGGAATAAAATGTGCCATTTTTGAAAACCTGTCTACCACCACAAAGATAGAATCAACACCTCTCTGCGTCCTTGGCAAACCCAATACAAAGTCCATGCTTATCGCCTCCCATTGCCTCTCTTCTATGGGCAATGGTTGATAAAACCCCGCATTTTTCTTTCTCCCGTTCGAATGCTGACAAATTCGATACCTATCAACAAAAATCTTGAAATTTTCTCGCATGCCTAGCCAGAAATATGATTCGCTCAGCTTTGTGAATGTTTTGTCATGGCCAAAATGGCCTGCCAAGCCTCCACTGTGTTTTTCCTTTAGCAAATTCTCCCTCATGGAGAAAATTGGAATACATAATTGATTTCCTCTGAATAATAGTCCATTATGGATCATGTAATCCATCCATGGGCTTCTGTCTCTGAGAAATGGATTCTCAGCTGCCTCATATGCCTCTGCAAAATCTACATCACCTGCATACATGTCCTTAAGATTTTCAAAACCCAATGTCTTGACTCGAAACTCCTGCAGCAACAAACACTTCCTGCTCAAAGCATCAGCCACTTTGTTAGCAGTCCCTGAAATGCGCTTAATCACAAATGTGAAATTCTGCATATACTGTACCCATTTAGCATGTTTCTGATTCAACTTCTCCTACCGAGTCACAAACTGTAATGCATGATTATCACTATACAGAACAAATTCTTTCGGGATCAAATAATGCCTCCACTTCTTCAATGCTTGTATGATAGCATAAAAATCTTTATCATACGTGGAGTACTTCAACTTTGCCTCATCCAGCTTCTCTCTGAAATATGCGATTGGTTTGTTCTCCTAGCGCAATACCGCTCCTATGGAAAAACCACTTGCATCACATTTTACTTGGAAAACCTTTGTAAAATCTGGCAACACCAAAATTGGTTGTTCGGTGATATTTCACTTCAACATATTGAAGCTCTTCTCTACCTCCTCAGTCCAATGAAAATATTTATGTCTTTTCTTGACTGTGTCCATCATTGTTTCGCTAATTCCACTGAAGTTCCTAATGAATTTTCGGTAGAAACTAGCCAATCCATGAAAACTTCTCACCTCGAAAACATTTCTTGGTGATGGCCAATTTTTAATCACCTCCACTTTACTTGGATCCATCTTCAATTCAATTGTCGATATGAAAAACCCCAAGTAAATGAGTTCTGTCTTCATAAATGAAGATTTCCTCATGTTGACCAACAGTTTCTTTTGTTGTAGTTTCCTCATTACTGCAACTAAATGCTTCATATGTTCTTCCTTCGTTTTGCTGAAAATCAAGATGTCATCCAAATAAAAAATGAAAAACTTACCAATAAACTCTTTCAACACTTCATTCATCAACCTCATGAATGTACTCGGTGCATTCATCAAACCAAACAGCATGACTAGCCATTCGTACAACCCTCCATTGGTTTTGAAGGTTGTCTTCCACTCATCGCCTTCCCTCATGCGAATCTGATGGTATCCGCTTTTCAAATTTACCTTTGAAAAAAAATGTGCTCCACTTAAGCAGTCCATCAAGTCATCCATCCATGGCAATGGAAACCTATACCTAATGGTTATCTTGTTAATGGCTCTGGAATCTATACACATTCTCCATCCTCCATATTTCTTTGGACTCAGTACCATTGGAACGACACACGAACTTAAACTTTCCCTGATCAGTCCTTTATCTAACAGTTCCTGTACCTTCCTTTTAACTTTTTCATTCTCCTGCGACATCAACCTATACGCATCTTTGTTCGGTAAACTAGCTCCTGGTATGAGGTGTATGTGATGGCTCACGCTCGTCATCGGCGGTAACGAATGAGGTAATTCGTCCATCATTATATCAGTGAACTCCTCCAAAAGTTTATAAATTTTTTCCGACAAATCATCCACTCTTGTGCTGGTCAAAACAACCCTTGGTTTCCTGACCACAAAGAATTGTGGATCTTCCTTCTTCTTTACTTCTGCTAGAAGTTCCTTCCCACTCATGAGAAGTATCATGTTGTTCACTTCCGGTTTCACCTCCTTATCCTTTATTGGAAGTAACATATGTGTTCTCCCATTCTTCTCTAAAGTGTACGTATTCATCTTCCCATCATGAATTACGTTTCTGTCATATTGCCATGGTCTGCCTAGCAATAAATGACATACGTCCATAGGAATAACATCACAAAGAATTTTATCATTATATCCTCCTATCTTGATGTCCACTAAGCACTGTTTAGTGACACTCACCTGATGTCCCTTCTCTAGACATTAAACTTTATATGGACTCGGGTGATCAGTCGTTTCCAACACTAGTTTCTCCACCATCTTGGTTGAAACGAGATTGTCGGTGCTTCCACTATCCACAATGACCTTGCATTTCCTGTCTTTGGTCTTGCATGCGGTTCTGAATACTCTGCTTCTCTGAGCTGTTTCCTCCACCTCTTTCTCGGGTGTTAAGAGAACTTTACGCATCATTAATGACCTTCCGTCTTCTGCGTCTTCTGCTTCAGCATTTCGCCTTTGTGCCTCGGGGATGTGAGCTTCACCTCCATATTTCTTCCTGTCTGGACAATCAACTACCTTGTTCCCATTCTTGCCACATGTGTAGCATGTGATGATTCCTCCTCTGCCTCTTCCTCTACCTATGGTACTAGGAAAAGTATTGTTATCAGTGTATCCCCCGCTCTGTTCGATCTGATGCATTCGTTGTTCAGCGTGCTTTCCTCGCTGAGAACTTCCACCTCTTTCCATCCTGGTTTGAGGCTTCTTCCAGTCATCCTTAGATTTCTGGAACCTGTCTTGAGCAACTGATTTACCTCTTGGATGGCTCTTGCCTCTGCCACGCTGTGCTGGCTTATGGCTTAGCTTTTCTTCTGTCTTCAACGCCATCTGATACGCATCCTCCACCATTCTGATGGTTGTCATACTCATCTCATCTTGGATATTGTATCTTAAGCCATTCATATACCTGTAAACTTTTTCATCATCGCTCTCATGATGGCCTGCTCTGATATTGAGCTTATAAAATTCTTCATTATACTCTTTTACCGTCATCAGCTTCTGTCTCAGGTTCTGCATTCTCCTGAACAGTGTGATCTGATAATGTCTTGATCCCAGCTTTTGATCTTTTGTTTACCTTTGGAACATCTATCAGCCTGAAGCTCGTCCCACCATAATGCTGCATGTTTATGCAACTAGACTCCTCGGAGCTCGATCGCTCTCACAAGATCTTCTCTTTCCCTTGGCCCGAAGAACATAACGGTTCTTCTACTTCCTTATCAGGAAGTCTACACCCCACAATTTCTACCTTGTGCGACCCTCACTTCTTCCTTCGGAGGATTGGAACTTTGTGTCTTCGCGAGTTCACTATCGATTTCTATACTCTCGATTTCCCGAGGCCCGATGGGTCAGTTTTCGTTGACTTTCTTCTCCGCTATCGGGAGTTTGGTCTTTTCATGTCTTTGCAACTCGCGACACCAACCACTCGGGGTTCCAACTTCCGATACCCGATGCGCCGAAATGTCGAGACCCATGATCTCGCTTTCTCGCGACTTCTCTATTTGCACAACCAACCAACTTCTTCTTCGACTTCCGGTAACCGAGACGCCGAACCTCCGATATCTCGTGTCACCTACCACGTCCTCCTGTTGTGGCCCACACTATCCACGCAATTATTGGAATTTCGCTCTTCGCACTCTCACGACTTCCGTGGTGTAAAGTTAGAGTCTTACCTTACGAACTCCCGATGTGTCGATCCACGAGTAGAACCCAAGCTCCTCGTGATCCCGATCGACGACCCCTACCTTCCTGAGCTTTGAAATTCTTCCACTCCTTCACTGTAGCTTCCTTGCACCCCCACAAGATCCAACGATCCACACCACTTCGTGGAATCTACTCGGAGAAATTTCGTCCGTCCACTCTTCTCCTGAGCAGTCCACGAACAAGAAATGTCTTTCCACAAGATGGATTCGCCAACCTGGATTTCTCCGTTCAACCTGCTCACGCAACTTGGTTCTTCCGCCCTTCAACAACTTTGAAGGCCTATATCTCCTGAGCTTCACAACTTCGATTCCCTCAATAAGAAGTTCTTGCACGCATTCCTTGCGGCAAATCTTCAAACACGCCAAGTGTTGAAGTCTTCAATTCTACGCACTCCTGCAGCAGAAATCCTTCAATTCCTTTCCTCTGAATCACAACTCTGAGACTTCGTCTAGCCTGCGCACGCCCTGCACGGCTCCGGTTCCAAATCTTCACTTCTGATATGAATGAGGACAAAATATTTCTCCAAGTGAACCCTGCAGTCACGCACTCCTTGCGGACAAATTCAACTGCACTCCTTGTAGGAATCCTCTGGTTCAGTTAGAGAAACCATTGAAACTCATTCAGTCAACCTCTCAGGCTTCAATTCAACTATGAAATCCCATACACAGCATATAAAATCAAATGTATGACAAGAAACATACATTCATGAGCAAAACATCAATACACAAAGAAATAACATATAACCATGGAATTGAATCAAGGCTTTCTCCTATTAATTCAATATCTGTACATGTAGTGTTCTTCATACAATCCTCTGTTTTGCTCTCCTTTTTTCTGAATGCTTCTACTCTTGATATTTTACAATGATACAATGAGGGTGTCTATATCCGTTTTCCCTCTCGAATTCAAAAACTATCAAATCTACAATTAATTTTCTATCTACCAGCATTAACTAAATTGAATGCCGCATCTACCTAAGGACGAGAGATTAAAGGCTCATGGTCCATTACAATACAAGTGCGATTCATTAAATTCACATATTAATGTTTGGCGCAACAATATCAAGGTGTTTCAAAAATTTTGTTGGCGCTTTCCAGCTGTCTTCTCTGCTCTTGCGCTGGCTCGCTTGACGTGGGCGATGCTCCTACATCATACTCCCTCGCTTGAAAATTTTCATGGGATCCTGTCCATGAGCTCTTGCATGGTCTGTCCATGATTTTGTATCACTTCTTCACTTTCCCAGCTGGCATCCTCCACTGGGTGATTCTTCCATTTGATCAGATATTCAAAATATTTCTTTCGCTTGGTCTTCCTACCCACTCGCTTGTCCAATATGCACTCCATCTGTGGATTTTCTGCTATTGGTAATTGTTTCATCCACTGGATCACTGGTTCCTCAGCTCCAGCTTCTACTTTTCCAGCCCTGTATGGGTATAAATCCAAAACGTTAAATATCAGAGATATCCCGATGCCATCCGACAACTCAATCTCATAAGTGTTCTCCCCAAATTCCTTCAGGACTCTGCATGGCTCAATTTTCTTCATTTTCAATTTATAGTTTGTCCTCCTTGGGAACCTTTCTTTCCTTAGATGAGCCAGAACTAAATCGCCAACTTCAAACTGAAGTTGTCTCTGATGTTGATCTGCTCTGCGCTTGTATTCCTAATTTGAGTTCATCAGTCGCTGCTTCACCTTGCTGTGAAGTTCCTTCATCGCTTCAGCGAATTCTTCTGCACTAGCGCTGCTAGTTGCAGTCTGCTCTGAATCCCTGAGTTCAGATACTCCTCTCGGCTGTGTCCCATACACAATCTAAAATGGGCTTTTGCCTGTACTCCGATTCACTGAATCGTTGTATGCAAACTCTGCCTATGGAAATATGTTGTCCCAGCTTCTATGGTGTTCTGTCACCAAGCTTCTCAACAAGTCTCCTAGACTCCTGTTGAACACTTCCGTTTTTCCGTCTGTCTATGGATGATAAGACAAAATAAATGCAAAGTTAGTTCCTAGCTTCTTCCATAGTGTCCTCCAGAAATGACCTATGAATTTCGTATCCCTGTCCGAGACTATGCTTCTCGGCAGTCCATGAAGTCTAATGATCTCCTTGAAGAATAAATTTGCGATGTGCGTCACATCGTTGGTCTTCTGGCATGGAATAAAGTGTGCCATATTAGAAAACCTGTCCACCACCACAAAGATGGAATCAACACCTCTCTGCGTCCTTGGCAAACCCAATACAAAATCCATGCTTATCGCCTCCCATGGTCTCTCTGGTATGGGCAATGGTTGATACAACCCTGCATTCTACTTTCTCCCCTTTGAATGCTGACAAATTCGACACCTGTCAACAAACCTCTTGACCTCTTCTCGCATGCTCGACCAAAAGTATGATTCGTTCAACTTCGCAAAGGTCTTTTCTTGGTCAAAATGTCCTGCCAAGCCTCCACTGTGCTTCTCCTTCGACAGATTCTCCCTCATGGAGCAATTCAGAATACAGAGTTGATTGCCTTTGAATAGCAATCCCTCCTGGATCATATAATCTATCCATGGGCTTCTTTCTCTGAGAACTAGATTGTCAGCTGCCTCGTATGCCTCTGCAAAATCAACATCACCTGCATACATGTCCTTCAGATTTTCAAAGCCCAATGTCTTGACTCTGAACTCCTGCATTAACAAACATTTCCTCCTCAAAGCATCAACCACTTTCTTAGAAGTACCTGCAATATGCTTAATCACAAACGTGAAATTCTGCATATACTCTACCGATTTTGCATGTTTCTGATTCAACTTCTCTTGTTGACTCACAAACTGCAATGCATGATTATCACTGTACAATACAAATTCCTTGGGTATCAAGTAGTGTCTCCACTTCTTCAACACCTGTATGATAGCATAAAATTATTTATCATATGTGGAGTATTTCAGCTTTTCTTCATCCATCTTCTCGTTGAAATAGGCAACTGCTCTGTCTTCTTGGCTTAAGACAGCTCCTATGGCGTATCCTCTTGCATCACATTTCACCTGAAATGTTTTCTTGAAATCAGGCAACACCAACACTGGTTGCTCTGTGATCTTTCGCTTCAATAGATTGAAGCTCCTTTCATCCTCTGTTTTCCAGTGAAAATTATTATGCCGCTTCTTCATTGTGTCCATCATCGCGACGCTAATTCCACTGAAATTCCTGATGATTTTTTGGTAGAAACTAGCCAAACCATGGAAAATTCTCATCTCGAAAATATTTCTCGGTGATGGCCAATTTTTAATCACGTCCACCTTACTTGGATCCATCTTCAACTCATTCGCCGATATGACGAAACCCAAATAAATGAGATTTGTCTTCATAAATGATGATTTCTTCATGTTGATCAACAACTTCTCTTGCTGTAGTTTTCTCATCACAATGGCCAAATGTTTCAAATGTTCAGCCTTTGTCTTGCTGAAAATCAGTATATCATCCAGATATATGACAACAAACTTCCCAATGAATTCCTGCAGAACTTCATTCATCAGCCTCATGAATGTGCTTGGCGCATTTGTCAAACCAAACGGTATGACCAACCATTCGTACAAGCCTTAGTTTGTCTTGAATGTTGTCTTCCATTCACCGCCTTCCCTCATGCGAATCTGATGATATCCACTCTTGAGATCAATCTTTGAAAAATAATTTTCCCCACTTAGGCAATCCATCAGATCATCCATTCTCGGAAGTGGAAACCTGTACCTGATGGTAATTTTTTTGATCTCTCTGGAGTCAGTTCACATCCTCGAGCCTCCGTATTTATTTGGACTGAGCACTGTTGGAACAACACATGGACTCAAACTTTCCCTCACCAATCCTTTATCTAGCAAATCCTGGACCTGTTTCTTGACCTCCTCATTCTCTTGCGGTGTCAACCTGTACACAACTTTGTTTGGTAAACTCGCTCTTGGGATGAGGTCTATGTGGTGATTCACACTCCTCATTGGTGGCAACGAATGAGGTAATTCATCCACAATGATGTCATCGAACTCTTCCAGCAGTTCTTGAATCTCATCTGGTAAGTCGTCCACTCTTGTGCTAGTCAGGACAATCCTCGGTTTCCTGACCACAAAGAATTGTGGATCTTCCCTCTTCTCCATCTCTGTGAGAAGTTCCTTCCCACTCATGAGAAGTATTGTGTTGCTTACTTTCGGCTTCACCTCCTTATCTTTTATCGGAAGCAACCTGTGTGTACTCCCATCCTTCTCCAAAGTGTATGTGTTCATCCTCCCATCATGAACTACATTTATGTCATATTTCCATGGTCTACCCAGCAATAAATGACATACATCCATGGGAATAACATCACACAGAATCTTATCATTATAACCACCTATCTTAAATTCAACTAAACACTGTTTAGTGACACTCACCTGATGTCCCTTCTGTAGCTATGATACTTTATATGGACTCGGGTGATCAGTCGTCTCCAGCTCCAATTTCTCCACCATCTCGGTCGAAACAAGATTATCGGTGCTTCCGCTATCCACAATAACCTTGCATTTCCTGTCCTTGGCCTTGCAAGATGTTCTGAACAGTCTTTTCCTTTCGACTGAGGGTTCCACCTCCTTCTTGGGTGTCAAAAGTACTTTATGCAATTCAAGCGATCTTCCGCTTTCTGCATCTTCGGTCTCAGCATCACACCTCTGTTCTTCTACGATGTGAACTTCTCCGATGTCCTTATTTTTCTCTGGACACTCGAATGACTTATGCCCATTCTTTCCACATGTAAAACATGTGATAACTCCACCTCTTCCTCTACCTCGACCTCTAGTACGAGGAAGAGTGTTTGCATCAGCATAATCTCCTCACTGATCAATCTGATGTATTCTTTGTTCAACATGTGGTTGTCCTCACTGTGAGGTTCCACCTCTCTCAAGTGTACCCTGAGGTTTATTCCATTCCTCCTTGGGCTTATGGAATTTTTCTTGGGCAACTGCCTTGCCTCTGGGCTGACTTTTGCCTCACCCTCACTGACCTTGCTTATGGCTCAGCTTTTCTTCGGTTTTCAGAGCCATCTGGTAAGCATCCTCCACCGTCCTGATGGTAACCATGCTTAACTCATCATGAATGTCGTATCTCAGACCATTCAGATATCTGGCTACTTTCTCATCATCGCTCTCCCGATGACCTACTCTGATGTTGATCTTGTAAAAATCTTCGGTATACTCCTTCATCGTCATCAACTTCTGTCTCAGGTTCTGCATTCTCCTGAATAGAGTGTTCTGGTAATCCCTTGGGATGAAATTTTCCTTCATCTTCGCGATCATTCGATCCCAACATTTGATCTTCTGCTTTCCCTTGTAGCGTCTGTCAGCTTGTAACTCGTCCCTCCATAATGTTTCATGTCCTTGCAAGCGCGTAACAACGTGTCTAACCTTCTTATCCTCTTCGATATCCTCATAATCGAAGTAGGTATCAAGAGCTCAGATCCAATCCAACAACTCTTCTGCATCCATGCTTCCTTCATAGGCTGGAATGTCCATTTTGGTCTTGGAACTCATCCTGGAAATGGCTTTGATCAACCGCTCTGTTGATGCATCCTCTATTGTAACCTCTTCTTCATGTCTAGCTTCCTCTTCGACTTCGGAATCACTAAGATCCCCTGCACCAACTCTGTGTCTTTGTGTTGTCTCCATATCCTCAAGCCTTGCTCGAAGATCTCTCATCTGCCGCTCCATTTCTGGATTTCCTGTCGGCCTACCTCTTCTCCCCACCTCCCTATCTTTCAGGTCAGGTGATTATCTCTCCCTTCTCAGCGGCATGGTGAGTTCTTCTTCCTCCCTATTACAGAAAACAAAGAGTCACTCCTGCTCTGATACCACTCTAACGCAACCAGACTCCTCGGAGCTCGATCGCTCTCACAGGATCTTCTCTTCCCCTTGGCACGAAGAACTTAACGGTTCTTCTACTTCCTTATCAGGAAGTCTGCACCCCACAGGTTCTACCTTGCGCGACCCTCACTTCTTCCTTCAGAGGATCAGAACTTCACATCTTCGCGAGTTCACTATTGATTTCTATACTCTCGATTTCCCGAGGACCGATGGGTCAGTATTCGCTGACTTTCTTCTCCGCTATTGGGACTTTGGTCTTATCGTGTCTTCGCAACTCACGAAACCAACCACTCGGGGTTCCAACCTTCGATACCCGATGTGCTGAAATGTTGAGACCCGCGATCTCGCTTTCTCGCGACTTTGCTATTCGCGCTACCAACCAACTTCTTCTTCGACTCCCACTAACCGAGATGCCGAACCTTCGATATCTCATGTCACCTGCCACATCACCATGCTATGGCCCACACTATCCATGCAATTGTCGAAATGTCACGCTTCGCACTCTCACGACTTCGGTGGTGTAAAGTTAGAGTCTTACCTTACGAACTCCTGATGTGTCGATCCACGAGTAGAACCCAAGCTCCTCGTGATCCCGATCGACGACCCCTACCTTCATGAGATTCAAACTTCTTCCACTCCTACAATGTATCTTCCTTGCACCCCTGCAAGATCCAATGATCCACACCACTTCACGAAATCTTCTCGGAGAAATTCTGTCCGTCCACTCTTCCCCTGAGCAGTCCACGAACAAGAAATGTCTTTCCACAAGACGGATTCGCCAACCTGCATTTCTCCGTTAAACCTGCTCACGCAACTTGGTTCTGCTGCTCTTCAACAACTTTGAAGGCCTATCTCTCCTGAGCTTCACAACTTCGATTCCCTCAGGAAGAAGTTCTTGCGCGCATTCCTTGCGGAAAATCTTCAAACACGCCAAGTGTTGAAGTCTTCAATCCTGCGCACTCCTGCAGCAGAAATCCTTCAATTCCTTTCCTCAGAATCGCAACTCTGAGACATCATCTAGCCTGCACACGCCCTGCACAACTCCAGTTCCAAATCTGCACTTCTGAGATGAATGAGGAAAAAAGATTTCTCCAAGTGAACCCTGCAGTCACGCACTCCTTGCAGACAAATTCAACTGCACTCCTTGCAGGAATCCTCTGGTTCAGTTAGAGAAACAATTGAAACTCATTCACTCAACCTCTCAGGATTCAATTCAACTATGAAATCCCATACATAGCATATAAAAGAAAATGTATGACAAGAAACATACATTCATGAGAAAAACATCAATACACATAGAAATAACATATAACCATGGAATTGAATCAAGGCTTTCTCCTATTAATTCAATATATGTACATGTAGTGTTCTTCATACAATCCTCTGTTGTTCTCTCCTTTTTTCTGAATGCTTCTTTTCTTGATATTTTACAATGATACAATGAGGGTGTCTATATCCATTTTCCCTCTCGAATTCGAAAGCTATCAAATCTACAATTAATTTTCTATCTACAAGCATTAACTAAATTAAATGCTGCATCTACCTAAGGACGAGAGCTTAAAGGCTCAAGGCCCATTACAATACAAGTGCGCTTCATTAAATTCACATATTAATGTTTGGCGCAACAATATCAAGGTGTTTCAAAAATTTTGTTGGCGCTGTCCAGCTGTCTTTTCTGCTCTTGCGCTGGCTCACTTGACGTGGGCGATGCTCCTGCATCACATGTCCTTTCAATTTAGTGACAGCATGACTTACCCTTTTATCCCCTTCGATATCCTCATAATCGAAGTAGGTGTCAAGAGCTCTAATCCAATCCAACAACTCTTCTGCATCCAGACTTCCTTCATAGACTGGAATGTCCATTTTTGTCTTTGAACTCATCTGGGTGATAGATTTAATCAATCGCTCATTGGCTGCATCTTTGGCTGCAACTTCTTCCTGTTGTTCGACTTCCACTTTGCCTTCGGAGTCACTCATATCTCCCGCACTTTCTCTGCATCTCTGCGCTGCTTCCATATCTTCCAATATCGCTCTGAGATCACGTATTTGCCTCTCCATCTCTGGATTCCCTGTCGGCCTACCTCTTCTTCGCACATCCCTATCCTATGGATCAAGTGACTGCCTTTCTCTTCTTGGCAGCATGGTGAAATATTCTTTTCTCCTCTGCTACAGAAAATAGAGAATTTTCTCTCGCTCTGATACCACTTGCTGCAGACATCACACGGCGCACATCCGCTTCCACCAGGACCTTCTCTTTCCTCGGCCCGAAGATCTCAAATGCTCCTCAAATCCCTTATCGGGACTTTTCCACACCCACAGAATGATCACCTAACGATCTCCTTTTTCCTATTGGATAATCGAACCTCGCAAGATTGCAAGTCCTGTACTCAGGCCTCAAAATCCCCGAAACTCGATGGATATTCCCTTCACGAATTCCCTTCACGGTCGGGATTGTTCCTATCGAAAAATCATCTTTTGCGAGATTGTAAACAACTCGCCTCGAAAATCCCCGATTCTCGATCCTCGATACCGCCTCTCTCTAATCCTTAGCTCTCCTCGGCTAATCCCTTTTCACATGTGACCTCTCGGTCCATGAGAGCACGATCTCTGATTCCACCTATCCCCCTTTATTGTGCTCTGGGTCCCACACGTTAGTCAATGGTTTCCACAATATTTCCTCTCGTGACCTCGTAAACCTTGAAACAAAACTTGGTGGCTCCAACTCGTGAACCCCCAAGCTCACGATATGTCGATGCCACCTGCCCTCCACTCAGCATTATGGCTGCATGGTTATCGCGTTTCGGATTTTTGGAACTCCTCCTGCAATGATTCTCATGACACCGAGAACCCCGAAATGTCGAACCCTGACTCTTCCAGATCCTTGGACATGCGTCTTGCAGATCAACGGCTCCTACTGTGTTGAGAAATCGCAAATCGTGATGTCAACATACAAGGCCCCTGTCTCCGGAAACCCGATGCTCCGATCCACAATCCTTGGGATCTCTTTCCACATGTCCCTGCTGAAATCAATGGTTGAGGCTCCTTTGGGAAATCACGGATCACAATTTCTTTCTATAAGAGTTCCACGACCATAGAAACCCCAATATCTCGAACTCTGAATCTCCAGGATCTTCCCTGCTCCTCCAAGCTTAAACCCTATGCAACTTTCCCGAGATCTGATGGCCTACGGGATTTCATTGTTTCCTTCAGCGAATCCTAGCCATCGATTCCTCCTCCTTTGGAGATTTCTCGAAAATGACTAAGTATTCTTTCTCGCACTTTGTCCTTCAAAGCCTGCGCTTGTAGCTCCTACTCGAACCTTCCTCCGCATAAAACTCCTGCAATCTACTTTCGACAATATCCCGGAAGTGCTAAACCTCCTGATCTTTCCCACTCTGACTCCTTCAGAGGGATTTGTGCACACTACTTGCGCTCGACATTCAACAACTTCCCAGGTGTTGAATCCTTCAGACTCTGTGCAACTGCTGCAGCAACAGTCTTTAGCTTCCTTTTCTCATATTAACAACTGAGACTTTTTCTTCCTTCTGTGCACTCTTCGCACGGCTTCAACAATCAATTCTCAATCCTCGACAAGTAAGATCAAAAGTTAAACTATCGAGCCCTCATCAATGCACTCCTTGCAGATGAATTCAACTGCACTCTTTGCAAGAATATCTTGGCTCAGACAGAGAAACAATTAAAACTTATTCTCTCCTCTCAGACTTCAATTTAAACCCTGAAATCACATTCACATCATATTCAAAGAAAATGCATAACCAAAAAAACAAACATTCATGAGCACATAACCAATTTACAGAGAGAAACAACACCAACCATGAACTTGAATCAAAACTTTCTTCTATAAATTCAATTGTCTGTACATGGGTGTTCTTCACAGTTTTCTCTGTTTGCTCCTCTCTTCTGAATGTTGCTTATGGCTAATGTTACAATAATACAATGACGGTGTCTATATCTGTTTTCCCTCTCGAACTCTAAAAATGTCTAATCTGGAAATAAAATCCTATCTACCTGCATTAAATCTATTAAATGCCTCCTATCTACTTCATACAAGAGCTTATGGCTCGAGGTATGATACAACATACAAAAGGCGCTCCTTCATAAAGGATTCATTAAAGACTTGCGCTACAATCCCAAAGCACGTTTCAAAATTTGGGTTTGTTTCTCCAGTTGTTCTCCGCTTGATGGGCTGGCTCGCTTGATGAGTTGGCGATGCTCCTGCATCATATAACTATAATGTTTTTCCTTTAAGATTTTAAGATAAGAATAACGATGTATCTATTGTTGTTTTGTGATGAATCTTTTTATTATTTTCTTTTTCTTTTTATTTTTATCTGAATCACTAGACATTGGAAAATTTTATTAAATGTTGTCGTTTTTTTATTTCAAATGTATAAAAATATGAAAGGAAATGATAATTTTTTTATTAAATTTTGACTTTTTTCTTCAATTATGTCCATAAAAATGTTTTATTTAACACATTATTTTGAAGGAATAGGTACCAAAATGCATATGCTTTTTATTAAATATGGCTATAAAATGTATATTGTTTTGCTAAATATTCAAAAATAGTGTTATTTAACTACACTTGTTTTCTGTGTATTGATGTAAAGGTAAGCAATGTGTTAAAAATGTTTTATTTAACACGTTATTTTAAAGGAATAGGTACCAAAATGCATAGTTTTTTTATTATATATGGCTATAAAATGTATATTTGTTTTGCTAAATATTCAAAAATAGTGTTATTTAACTACAATTGTTTTCTATGTATTGAAGTAAAGGTAAACAATGTGTTAAAAATGATGTTTTCCACTATATTTTAAAAGTATGGAACAATAAATTAATTATGAAGACACAATTATATGAAAAATAGTAACTTCAAAAAAGTAAATCGTAATATATATATATATATATATATATATATATATATATATATATATATATATTGAAAGAAGCATGGAAAAACAACTGAAAACAACGTTGAATTAAAAAAAATAAAAATTAGAAAAAATTAAAAATAGATGAAAAATAAGCATTTAAAAAAATAATGTGGAAACATTCTAGATTGAAAAATTTAAAATATCGAAAACAACCTAAAAATGGAGGGGGGATGTTACCGGTAGGACCATTTTTAAAAACAGGGTAAAATATTGGACCCCCAAAAAAATGAAAACTTTGTAGATTCTCATTAAGTTGGTAACTATGTTGGCCAAGTAAAGGTTACAAAGGGAGAATTCCTCGAAGGAGCTTGAATCAAAGGGTGATGGGGATACAAAACTACTTCATCGGGTTAATCTAGGTGGACCACTATTATTCCAGCCAATGGGTCTAGAGTGTTAAAAATAATTAAAAAGTACCTAGGAAAGCGTTTCTCATCACCTAGGCACCTAAGGGGTGAGAAAATATTTAATGTGAACCCTAGTCATTTAATTTGTGAGAGACAAATTAAAAGGTGACTTTTTGAGACTTAGGAAAAGTGGGTGACATAACTGAATTTATTTCCACTGTTGATCTCATTCAATCGCCACCACTAGATGAGATGACTCTTGAGATTCCCTCATGAGTTCGACTAGGGTAGGAGGGCACACCCATTCTTGGATAGATGAAACATTTTTGAGGGAGCAAGAGAAGATAAATTTGAGTTTGAGAAAGGAGGCCATTTTTTCAAAGCTAGGGCATGTGACGTAGCTGCACCCTCTGCCTCGGCAAAGGCCTCTGTGCTGACCTCTCAGTCTTAAGGATCGTTCTTACATTAACTTTGAGCCGGAGTGGCTCCCTCGATTCTGCCCTGGAATCTCCCTTAAAATTGACCCACAGGTCTTTTCTGATCCTCTCAGCCTCTAGGTTCGGTCACCGTTCTCTTCACACCAGAAGAATAGAAAATCGAGTTTCGAAGTTTCTGATGTTGAAATGTAGGTGACCTCTTGTCTCCCATATCCCCGATTCTCCGAATCCCGATATGACATCACTAGGAAGCCCTTCCATCGTAAAGCACAATCAACGGCTGCGATTGTTTACCAAACCAACGACTCTAGATCTCCCTCGGGGCTTCGTGATTTCAAAAGCCGAAATTCTTTTGTCTTCGATTTCCCCAATCTCTCGAATGTCGATTTCCCGATATGACTTTTATTTATGGGATTTTCCTGATACTCGTGATTGTTTCCACTCATCCTCAAATATGGACGGTCGTGATTTACTCTCAGGATTTTCAGACTTGCGATGCCCCGATGACACAATTTCTCTGTCAACTCAAAACCCTTATCGCCGACGGGTTCTTGATTTCCGCCACGTGTCTCAACATATGGACAACCCAGATTGATTCTGTGATTTTCACCATGGATATTCCCGATCTCCTGTCATCGTGACTCCCGATATCCCGATGGATAATATCCCGATGAGCCCACTCCTTTCAGGACCTTTCTCCTTTGTTTACGAAGGTTTAAACCTCGAGAAACTTTTGTATGATTCAATAGTTGACGAGGTTTCGACACTTCTTGATGAAGTATATCCACCATCCATTCCACTGATCTTCTACGCACACTCTAGAGACTAAACTCTACATGTCTTCACCCAATCCAACGATTGACGGGTATCTGAATGAGATCCAATGACTCACGATCTCCCCTTCTGTGCGCTCCTCCTACTCTCTCGTGGATGTGAAATATTCAACAGTCCATATCTCCTTTCTAGTCTGATCGGACACTGGTATGCCTTCCCCTAAACTTCAGCGCTTTCTCCTAGAATTTGGAAGAATTTTCAATTTCTCAAAGGCCTCAACCTTTGCTTTCTTTCTCCTTTGCGAACTCCTTTACTTTGAGTCCTCCCACGCGTATATAAAAACACTGTCCCTCCTGAGCTTTGGGAACTCTGAACTCTCCAAAGAGTTCTTCGACCTCTGCGTTCCTTGTAACTATAGCTCCCTGCGCTGAAAGCACTACCCCTCCTGAGATTATCCTTGAATCCCCAAGGGATTCTTTGACTTCTGCGCCTCTACAGAGTCTTCACACACACAAAGTGCTATCTCTCCTGACCTTCTCAAACACACAGATCTCTAAGGAAGTAAATCCTTCTTCCTTTCTCCTGCAGATGGAGAATTTGGATGCCCTCCTAGCTATCCTTCTGCTCAAGAAACCTCTTTCTAAATATGCAGGGTGTTCAACAACCCTGCTAAGATCCCTCAGTGGATTCTCCTCCTAAATACAGAACTCAAGAGAGTTCTCTTTATTGTTCCTGTTTTTACACTGTCTCAATGCTCTCCTGGCAGAGTTATACAGAACTCATAGAAGAGTTCTTCTATGCACTCCTTGCACTGGCTGAATACCCACCTAGAAGAGTTCTTCTATGCACTCCTTGCACTGGCTGAATACCCACCTAGCAGAGCTCCACAGATCTCCTCAGAGATATTGTCTGCAACTGTTTTTTTCTCCACAACCTTTCCCTCTGAGGTGTTTAGCAACCTCACAGGTCTTTATTTCGAGTTTTTGATTTCAACTTTTGTGCCCACCTAGCATGCCTCTGTATGACTCCGCAGAGTTCAGAAATGCATCCCCTGTGAATGGATATCAGAACCCGTAGTGTTCTGTCACACCCTCCTGGTGTGAAGCCTCAAAGATATCTCAAGTCTGAAACCAAACAAGTCCTGCAAGTGCATAAAGATAATATACATTCATAGCATAATAGAACACTCATAGACATCCACATAACATAGAAATACATGCAGGATAAACTGCTTCTATTTATATTAAATGGAAAATGCCTGTTTGTACAAGGTGTTCCTGAGCACGGCATGTAACAAGGTCTTGACTCTTCTCTCTTCTTATCTCTACTCACAGACTCTCTCCTATGCTCCTGAGCTTACACTACAAAATGAGATACTAAAATTTCTTTTAACTAAGGGGGTTCTTCGAGCTCTTCCATCCAAGCTACCTACCCTATTCAATTACATTGAATGGGCTATCTAGTCCAGCATCAAATCTAGATCTCAACCTTACAAAAATTTAAGGCCTATCTACTCTATGCCTGCACAAAGGCACGACTCCTTGGCTCAACAACCTAAGGATTTAAATTACATTCATTCAAATTTTAAATGAGTTTGCGCCTCTCTTCAACAGGCAATTTGAATTGGCTGACGTGGTTGGCTGGTTGATGTGGAGAGATGCTTCTACATCATACTCCTCAGCTGCAAAATTCATGAGCTCCTTCTCATGAGCTTCCCATATCAACTATGGAAATCCTCCTGGATCCCAAATCATCCTCTGGAGTTGTTCATCCGCTCCATTTCCCTGTTGTTGTTGCTTCTGCGCTGCTACTGCCTTTCTTCCCAACTTCTCCTTGTTGGCAGTCTCTGCCGACTAGATCATTAGCTCCCTAATCTCTCCTATTACTTTGTCTAGTTGCTCCAATGGCTATCCTTGTTCATGTAGTCTCCTCAGTTGCAAAAATTTTTGGCACATGGGCATATCACTGTGATCTCCCATGCCTTCTTCATCAGCTTCCAACTTCACCTGTTGGATGTGCATGGCCTCCACCTTCACCCTTCTCTCCAGGGATTCAATTTGTTCATACATATCAGCCAAACTAATGTTGTTTGTTTCTTCTTCTTCTTCTTTTGCAAAATCCCATGTTGGAGTCTTTTCAATCTCCCGACTGAAAATAATGAGCCATTCCTCAGAATGCTCATCATCCTCTTTTGCTTCTTCTACTGTCAGCTTCAGTGCTACAACTTCCTCAGCTTCCTGGCTGAAAGCATTGAGACACTCCTCATAATGCTCATCTTCTTCTTCATCTGCTTGGGCAGCTTCCAAAGTCTGCTCCAATTCCTCTTCCCTGACAGTCATAGCTAGTTGTCCTTCTGTTGTTGCTTCTTCATCTGTAACACAGACCTCTGCCTCATCTAAGAAAATTCATAGGGGTATTTCAATTCCCCCAATCATCAGAAGATTTCTCATATCTTCCTCCTTTGTCAGCTGCACCTGTTGATCCAAACTCACCTCTTAGTTTATGAGATTCTCATATAGTCTCATTTGTTCATCCCTGCCCACCTGACAATATGGTATTTTTCTGCTACCCTCCTAGCAGACTGTGAGATCAACCGATCCCATATTCATCAACACTCCTTGCTGAATTGAACTCACCTCTGAGTCCATGAGACTTTCAGAGAGTCTCGTATTCTCATCTCTACCCACCTGGAGATTTGAGATGCTCCCACTGCCCTCTTGGCAGTCCATGGAATCAACTAATTCCATATTTGTTCCTTTGCCCACCTGGAAAACTGGAAGCCCTTCGCTTCCCTCCTGGTAGTCTTTGAGATCCCGCAACGACCTCATTTTATTGCCCAGCTAGCAAGCTGAAATTCCTCAGCTATATTCCTGATAGTCCACGAGATCTTCAGTTGATCTTAACTCCTTGCCCACCTAGCAATTTGGAATTTCCTCTCTGCCCTCCTGACAATTCTTGAGATCTCTAGCTGATCCCATTTCATTCTCTTCACCGAGAATTTTCCCAGTCTCTCGTTCACATATCTGAACCATTTCTTTTTCTGGTCCATTGAGGTTTTCAGCCTGCCCAACCATCCTCTTAATAGCCTATGTTGTCTTCTAGCCATCAACTCCTTGACTGGCCATTTTTCTTTTGCCTTCCTCATGGGCCATTCATACACCCATCTCGACTTTGCTTTCTATTGCATCCTCAATGAGAGATTTTCTATTCTTGCCCTGATGTCGGCAAGTTCTTTCCCCCTTTTGGCTGTGCTCATCATCTATGGGCTTTTCTTTCTAGCATACCTATTCCCTTCAGTATCCATGTTATCGTCTCTGTCTGCTCTCCTAGCAAACCTGCTGCTGTCACTCTGCAAACCTGAGGGCTTCAGCCTTTTCCTACAGTCCTGCTGACTTTATTCTGGACTGTTTCCTACCTGCAAATAAATCCTTACAGAGTTTTAGTATTCTATCTTCTTCCTTTACCTCCCTTTCCTGAAATATACAAGCAAGAATCAACCTCTGATACCAACTCTGACGCAGGTACACCCTCTGCCTTGGTAAAGGCCTTTGCATTGACCTCCCGGTCTTAAGGATCGTTCTTACTTTAACTTTGAGCTGGAGTGGCTCCCTCGATTATGCCCTGGAATCTCCCTTAAAATTGACCCACAGGTCTTTTCTGCTCCTCTTAGCCTCTAGGCCAGGTCACTATTCTCTTCACAACAGAAGAATAGAAAATCAGGTTTCAGGGTTTCTGATGTTGAAATGTAGGTGACCTCTTGTCCCTCGGATCCCCGATTCTCCGAATCCCGATATGACGTCACTAGGAAGACCTTCCATCGTAAAGAACAATCAACGGTTGTGATTGTTTACTAAACCAATGACTCTGGATCTCCCTTGGGACTTCACGATTTCAAAAGCCAAAATGCTTTTGTCTTCGATTTCCCTGATCTCTCGAATGTCGATTTCCCAATATGACTTTTCTTTCAGGTATTTTTCTGATAGCCTCTATTGTTACCACACATTCTCAAAGATGGATGGTCCTGATTTACTCTCGAGATTTCGAGACTTGCGATGCGCCGATGACACAATTTATCTGTCAACTCAAAACCCCGATGGCCGACGGGTTCTCGATTTTTTCCACGTCTCTCAATAGATGGACGACCCATATTGATTCCAGGATTTTCACTATGGAGATTCCCGATCTCCTGTCACGGTGACTCCCAATATCCCGATGGTTGATATCCCGATGAGCCCACTCCTTTTGGGACCTTTCTCCTTTGTTTATGAAGGTCTGAACCTCGAGTAACTTTTCTCCTATCCAACAACTGATAGGGTTTCGACACCTCTTGATGAAGTATCTCCACCATCCATTCCCCCGATCTTCTACGCACACTCCAGAGACTAAACTCTGTGCTTCTTCACCCGATCCAAGGATTGATGGGTATCTGAATGAGATCCAATGAATCACAGTCTCCCCTTCTGTGCACTCCTCCTACTCTCCTGGATGTGAAATCTTCAACGGTCCAGATCTCCTTTCTATTCTGATCGGACACTGCTATGCCTTCCCCTGAACTTCAACGTTTTCTCCCAGAATTTGGAAGAATTTCCAATTTCTCAAAGGCCTTAAACTTTGCCTTTTTTCTCCTCTGTGAACTCCTTTACTTTGAGTCCTCCTGTGCGTATATGAAAATGCTGTCCCTCCTGAGCTTTTGGAACTATGAACTCTCCAAAGAGTTCTTCAACCTCTGTGCTCCTTGCAACTATAGCTCTGTGCGCTGAAAGCACTACTCCTCTTGAGCTTATCCTTGAATCCCCAAGGGATTCTTTGACTTTTGCGCCTCTTCAGAGTCTTCACGCACACAAAGTGCTATCTCTCCTGAGATTCTCAAACACACAGATCTCTAAGGAAATAAATCCTTCTTCCTTTCTCCTATAGATGGAGAATTTGGATGCCCTCCTGGCTATCCTTCTGCTCAAACAACCTCTTGCTAAATATGCAGGGTGTTCGACAACCCTGCTAAGATCCCTCAGTGGATTCTCCTCCTAAATACAGAACTCAACAGATTTCTCTTTCTTGTGCCTGTCTGCACGCTATCTCAATGCCCTCCTGGCAGAGTTATATAGAACTTAAAGTAGAGTTCTTCTTTTCACTCCTTGCACTGGCTCAATACCCACCTGACAGAGCTCCACAGATCTCCTCAGAGATTCTGTCTACAACTGTGTTTTTCTCCACAACCTTTCCCTCTGAGGTTTTTAGCAACCTCACAGGTCTTTCTTCCGAGTTGTTGATTTCAACTTTTGTTCCCACCTGGCATGCATCTGTCTGACTCCGTAGATTTCATAAATCCATCCCCTGTGCATGGCTATCAGAACCCGCAGTGTTCTTTCACACCCTCCTGGTGTGAAGCCTCAAAGATCTCTCAAGTCTGAAACCAAACAACTCCTGCAAGTGCATAAACATAACATACATTCATAGCATAATAGAACACTCACAGACATCCACATAACACAGAAATACATGCAGGATAAACTGCTTTTGTTTATATTAAATGGAAAATGCATGTTTGTACAAGGTGTTCTTGAGCACGGCCTGTAACAAGGTCTCGACTCTTCTCTCTTCTTATCTCTACTCACAGACTCTCTCCTATGCTCCTGAGCTTACACTACAAAATGAGATACTAAAATTTCTTCTACCTGAGGGGGCTCTTCGAGATCTTCCCTCCAAGCTACCTACCCTATTCAATTACATTGAATGGGCTATCTAGTCCAGCATCAGATCTAGATATCAGCCTCATAAAAATTTAAGGCCTATCTACTCTATGCCTGCACAAAGGCACGACTCCCTGGCTCAACAAACTAAGCATTTAAATTACATTCATTCAAATTTTAAATGAGGTTGCGCGTCTATTCAACACACAATTCGAATTTGCTGATGTGGCTGGCAGGCTAATGTGGAGAGATGCTCCTGCATCATACTCCTTAGCTGCAAAATTCATGAGCTCCTTCCCATGAGCTTCCCATCTCAACTGTGGAAATCCTCCTGGATCCCATATCATCCTCTGGAGCTGTTCATCTGCTTCATTTCCCTGCCGCTGCTACTTCTGCGTTGTTACTTCCTTTTTGCCCAACTTCTCCTTGTTGGCAGTCTCTTCCGACTAGATCATTAGCTCCCTAATCTCTCCTATTAATTTTTCCAGTTGCTCCAATGGCTGGCCTTGTTCATGCAGTCTCCTCAACTGCACAAATTTTCAGCACATGGGCAGATCACTGTGATCTCCCATGCCTTCTTCATCAGCTTCCAACTTCAACTGTTGGATGTGCATGGCCTGCACCTTCACCCTTCTCTCCAGGGATTCAATTTTTTCATACAGATCAGCCAAACTAAAGTTGTTTGTTTATTCTTCTTCTTCTTTTGCAAAATCCCATGTTGGAGTCTTTTCAATCTCCTGGCTGAAAATAATGAGCCATTCCTCAGAATGCTCATCATCCTCTTCTGCTTCTTCTACTGTCAGCTTTAGTGCTACAACTTCCTCAGATTCCTGGCTGAAAGCATGGAGACACTCCTCAGAATGCTCATCTTCTTCTTCGTCTGCTTGGGCAGATTCCAAAGTCTGCTCCAATTCCTCTTCCCTGACAGTCATAGCTAGTTGTCCTTCTATTGTTTCTTCTTCATCTGTAACACAGACCTCTGCCTCATCTAAGAAAATTCATAGGGGTATTTCAATTCCCCCAATCATCAGAAGATTTCTCATATCTTCCTCCTTTGTCAGCTGCACCTGCTGATCCAAACTCACCTCTAAGTTTTTGAGATTCTCAGATAGTCTCATATGTTCATCCCTGCCCACCTGACAATATGGTATTTTTCTTCTGCCCT
The DNA here is from genome assembly GCA_009831015.1 of Picea engelmannii. Classification (NCBI taxonomy): domain Eukaryota; kingdom Viridiplantae; phylum Streptophyta; class Pinopsida; order Pinales; family Pinaceae; genus Picea; species Picea engelmannii. The sequence continues at coordinate 2,248,244 of ML778658.1, read as the reverse complement.
CCTAGCAGACTGTGAGATCAACCGATCCCATCTTCATCAACACTCCTTGCTAAATTGAACTCACCTTCTAGTCCATGAGACTTTCAGACAGTCTCGTATTCTCATCTCTACCCACCTGGGGATTTGAGATGCTCCCACTGCCCTCCTGGCAGTCCATGGAATCAACTGATTCCATCTTTCTTCCTTTTCCCACCTGGAAAACTGGAATCCCTTCGCTGCCCTCCTGGCAGTCTTTGAGATCCCACAGCGACCTCATTTTATTTCCCATTTGGCAAGGTGAAATTCCTCGGCTATCTTCCTGACAGTCCACGAGATCTTCAGTTGATCTCAACTCCTTGCCCACCTGGCAATTTGGAATTTCCTCTCTGCCCTCCTGGAAATTCTTGAGATCTCCAGCTGATCCCATTTCATTCTCTTCACTGAGAATTTTCCCAGTCTCTGGTTCACATATTTGAACCATTTCTTCTTTTGGTCCATTGAGGTTTTCAGCATGCCCAACCATCCTCTTAATAGCCTATGTTGTCTTCTAGCTATCAACTCTTTCACTGGCCATTTTTCTTTTTCCTTCCTCATGGGCCATTCATACACCCATCTCGGATTTGCTTTCTGTTGCATCCACAATGAGATATTTTCTATTCTTGCCCCGATGTCGGCAAGTTCTTTCCCCCTTTCGTCTATGCTCATCATCTCTGGGATTTTCTTTCTAGCATACCTACGGCCTTCAGTAGCCATATTGTCGTCTCTGTCTACTCTCCTAGCAAACCTGCTACTGTCACTCTGCAAACCTGAGTGCTTCAGCCTTTTCCTACAGTCCTCCTGACTGTCTTCTGGACTGTTGCCTACCTGCAAATAAATCCTTACAGAGTTTCAGTATTTTGTCTTCTTCCTTTACCTCCCTTTCCTGAAATATACAAGCAAGAATCAGGCTCTGATACCAACTCTGACGCAGCTACACCCTCTGCCTCGGCAAAGGCCTCTGCACTGACCTCCCAGTCTTAAGGATCGTTCTTACTTTAAATTTGATCCGGAGTGGCTCCCTCGATTATGCCCTAGAATCTCCCTTAAAATTGACCCATAGGTCTTTTCTGCTCCTCTCGACTTCTAGGCTCAGTCACTATTCTCTTCACAACAAAAGAATAGAAAATCAGGTTTCGGGGTTTCTAATGTTGAAATGTAGGTGACCTCTTGTCCCTTGGATCCTCGATTCTCCGAATCCCAATATGACGTCACTAGGAAGCCCTTCCACCGTAAATCAAAATCAACGACTGTGATTGTTTACTAAACCAACGGCTCCAAATCTCCCTCGGGACTTCACGATTTCAAAAACCAAAATGCTTTTGTCTTCGATTTCCCCGATCTCTCGAATGTCGATTTCCCGATATGAATTTTATTTCAGGTCTTTTCCCGATAGTCACTATTGTTACCACTTGTCCTCAAAGATGGACGGTTCTGATTTACTCTCGGGATTTCGAGAGTTGCGATGCTCCGATGACACAATTTATCTGTCAACTCAAAACCCTGATGGTCGACGGGTTCTCGATTTCTACCATGTCTCTCAACAGATGGATGGCCCAGATTGATTCCAGGATTTTCACCATGGAGATTCCCGATCTCCTGTCATGGTGACTCCTAATATCCCGATGGTTGATTCCTGATGAGCCCACTCCTTTCGGGACCTTTCTCCTTTGTTTATGAACGTCTAAACCTCGAGCAACTTTTGTCCAATCCAACAACTGACAGGGTTTCGACACTTATTGATGAAGTATCTCCACCATCCATTCCACCGATCTTCTATGCACATTCCAGAGACTAAACTCTGTGCTTCTTCACCCGATCCAACGATTGACGGGTATCTTAATGAGATCCAATGACTCACATTCTCCCCTTCTATGCGCTCCTCCTACTCTCCTGGATGTGAAATCTTCAATGGTACAGATCTCGTTTCTAGTCTGATCAGACACCTCAGCCTTTTCCCTCTTTCTCCTCTGCGAACTCCTTTACTTTGAGTCCTCCCACACGTATATGAAAATGTTGTCGCTCCTGAGCTTTGGGAACTCTGAACTCTCCAAAGAGTTCTTCGACCTCTGCGTTCCTTGCAACTATACCTCCGTGCGTTGAAAGCACTACTCCTCCTGAGCTTATCCTTGAATCCCCAAGGGATTCTTTGACTTTTTCACCCCTTTAGAGTCTTCACGCACACCAAGTGCTATCTCTCCTAAGCTTCTCAAACACTCAGATCTCTAAGGAAATAAATTCTTCTTCCTTTCTCCTGCAGATGGAGAATTTGGATGCCCTCCTGGCTATCCTTTTGATCAAACAACCTCTTTCTAAATATGCAGGGTGTTCAACAACCCTGCTAAGATCCCTCAGTGGATTCTCCTCCTAAATACAGAACTCAACGGAGTTCTCTTTCTTGTGCCTGTCTGCACGCTATCTCAATGCCCTCCTGGCATAGTTATACAAAACTTACAATAGAGATCTTCTGTGCACTCCTTGCACTGGCTCAATACCCACCTGACAAATCTCCACATATCTCCTCAGAGACTCTGTCTGCAACTGTGTTTTTCTCCATAGCCTTTCCCTCTGAGGTGTTTAGCAACCTCACAGGTCTTTCTTTCGAGTTGTTGATTTCAACTTTTGTGCCCACCTGGCATGCCTCTGTCTGACTCGGCATAGTTCAGAAATGCATCCCCTATGCATGGCTATCAGAACCCATAGTGTTATGTCACACCCTCCTGGTGTGAAGCCTCAAAGACCTCTCAAGTCTGAAACCAAACAACTCCTACAAGTGCATAAACATAACATACATTCATAGAATAATAGAACACTCACATACATTCACATAACACAGAAATACATGCAGAAAAAACTGCTTTTGTTTATATTAAATGGAAAATGCCTGTTTGTACAAGGTGTTCCTGAGCACAGCCTGTAACAAGGTGTCAGCTCTTCTCTCTTCCTCTCTCTACTTGCAGACTCTCTCCTATGCTCCTGAGCTTACACTACAAAATGAGATACTAAAATTTATTTTACCTGAGCTGGCTCTTCGAGCTCTTCCCTCCAACCTACCTACCCTATTCAATTACATTGAATGGGTTGTCTAGTCTAGCATCAGATCTAGATCTCAGGCTTACAAACATTTAAGGCCTATCTACTCTATGCTTGCACAAAGGCACGACTCCCTGGCTCAACAACCTAAGCATTTAAATTACATTCATTCAAATTTTAAATGAGGTTGCGCCTCTCTTCAACACGCAATTCAAATTTGTTGACGTGGCTGGCTGGCTGATGTGGAGAGATTCTCTTGCATCAGCACGCATTTCAAGGTAAGAGTACAACATTTATTGTAGGTCATACAACATGGATTTCCAACAGTTTGTATATATTTATATTGGCACATAAATTGAGGAGATCCACAACATTTATTACATGTCATATATTACATATTTACAACAATCTATATGATTGAGTTTTGGCACGTAAAATGAGGGAAGGTACAACCAGCTAACACAGGCGATACCATATAGATTTTGACTATCTATACAGTCATTTTGCTACACAAAAATCGAGCATAATTTTTATGTGAAATTTCTGGGTTATTGGCACAATTTTCAAGGTGCTCATACAAGCAATTATTGCTCAGAATATTGTTTTTGATGTTGGAACAAATTTCGAGGAATCCGTACAACAAGAAAGAGGAAAACATATCTAGGAGGAGACCTATACTTTTGTGCAAGAAATTTTGGCATGAATTTCGAGGACTTTGGCTCAGATTTTGTGTGAAGACTTGAGATGGTTTTCGAGATAATTTTGTCAATAAATTTCTAAAGATGAATATGTTGTAAAAGAATTTTCTCTGAAGCTTTGAAATAATGAAAACTCTCTCTCTCACTAGTTTTCCCCTTGTGGGTTTTTTTTTTCCAGGATCATTGTTAGACCAAAAATCATTATGTTAAATTTTCTGAGTATTGTGTTGCTGATATGGTTTTATTTCTCCATTAAATATTGTCTAGAATCCTCATGTTTCAGTTATGAAAAAGTTGTTTATATGTTGAGTTTATGTGGTTGTCATATAACTAGGTTTGGGCATTAAACATTGGCTGAAAATCAGCGATACTTGAAATTGGGTGGTGTCTGAAATTTTACATGGTATTAGAGATGAGTTAAGGAGAGGAATATTTATATCAGCAAGTCAAAAAAGTGGAACAAGAGTGACTTCATCAAACACAATTTTGAAATTTTCATTTTCAATAGAAAAGGGTCAATGGCTACTAGTTTGAGGGTTGAAGAAAGACTTGATGGGGAAGTGAAATTTGGCGCTTGGAAGGAGAGGATGATCTTGTTGTTACAAGAAAATGAGGTATGGGATATTGTTGAGAAATACACAACAAATCATGTGAATGTACCCACCGATGCCACTCTTCTAACAACATACACTAAGAATACTATCAAGTATAAGAGGATTATTCTTGATTCCATCAAGGACCATTTGATTCCTCATGTGACAGGGAAAACAAATTCCTATGAGATGTGGGAGTCCTTAATGAAGTTGTACCAGACTACAAATGAAAACCGGAAGATGGTTTTGAGAGAAAAATTTAAGAGCATTAAAATGACCAAGGGTAAAAATGTGGTCACTTATATTACTAGCTTGACACTGGTGAGAGATGATATTGGAGTTGTGGGGGAGACCATTGCTAACAGTGAGATTGTGAGGAAAACATTGAATGGAGTTTCCAAACAATGGGTTGTTTTTATTGAGGGCATTGTGGCTAGGGAGAAGCGTCCCAATTGGGAACATGGTTGGGGTGAATTTTTTTAGGAGGAGAACCAGAGAGGTTATGTACATGGCAATTCATCTACATGTCATCATGTGGGGAATGTGACTCTTGCTAGAAACGACGAGAAGAAATTCAAAAAGGGTCCTAATTGAGGAAACAATCCGAAGGGTGAAGGTAATAAGGACATGAGAAAATTCAAGTGCTTTTCATGCCATAATTTTGGGCACTGTGCATGACAATGTCTGAACAAGAAGAAGAAGAAGACAACAACTTCAACAATGGTGGATGAGTTATCCGCCAAGTTTAATAAGGAGTTTTCCTTAGTTGTATATCTTTCCACTAGGACCACTTATTCCAATGTGTGGTATATTGACAGTGGTGCCTCCTTCCATATAACAAGTGTTTGTGACCACTTGACACATCTTAGTGAGATTTTTGATCTTGAGGTAGTGCTTGGAGATGATCGGGTGATCGGGGTAGTTGGTAGTGGGACTGTATCATTTTAGAGAGATTATTTACGTTCCATGTTGTTGAGAGAGGTCCTATATGTTCATGGCTTGAAGAAGAATTTAGTTTCAGTTTCCTCTATTGAGGAGAGGGGTTATGAGGTATATTTCATGATGGGAAGGTCCTCCTATTCCCAAAGGGGTCCAATATCATTTCAGCCAAAGTTATTGGGAATCTACATGAGAATTTTTACAAGCTCATGTTCCAACCAGTGAGAGCATTATTTCATTATACCAGCAACAATGATCGATGTGAGATATGGCATAGGAGGATGGAACATTTTCACCATGAGGATTTGAGGGTACTGAGGGATATTGTGACTAGAGTTCTAGATTTCAGTACAGAGCACCAGGAGTTGTGCAAGGGGTGTGCTTTGGGAAAGTGCACCAAGTCTACTTTTCCAAGTAGTGACAATATAGAAGCATATATTCTTGATCTTATTCATTATGATGTATATGGCTTGATGTCTTCGACATTGTTGACTGGTTATTAATAATATGTTATATTCATTGATGACTTTTCACGAAAGTCTTGGATTTTTTTATTGAAGACCAAAGGACAAGTATTCAATCAGTTCCAAGAGTTCAACGCTCTTGTGGAGAACCAGAATAGGAAGAAAATCATAGTTTTTAGGATAAACAATGGGGGTGACTATACCTCCTAGGAATTCATGGACTTTTCTGCAAGAGAGGGCATCAAGAGAGAGTTGATTGTTCCTTACAATCCACAACATAATGGGGTTGCTAAGAGGAATAACATGGACATAGTTGGGGTTGTGAGAGTCATGCTACATGATCAGGGGCTACCACTTTTTTGGGGGGATGAGGCATGCTACATTGCAGTTTATCTGTAGAACATGAGTCCACACAGGGTAGTGGGGAGTATGACTCACGAAGAGGCTTTCTCTGGGAAAAATCCTGACGTGGGGCACTTTAGGATTTTTGGGTGCCTTACATATTCACATGTCCCTTATGAGAAGAGGACAAAGATAGAACACAAGACAGAGAGAGGGATCTTTGTTGGGTATAGAGAGACTTCAAAGGATTTCTACATATACATCCCTTGCTTGAGGAAGATAGTTTTGAGAAGGTATGTGATATTTGAGGAGGATGGAGACTTTAGGAATTCACAAGGGACAGAGAGGGGTGAGAAGTCATCACCTCAAATTTAGGTGAGTCTGCAACAGACTTCAGTGAAATAGAGTTCAGGGCCATTGTTTCGGTGACCAATGGTCCATAGGTTACAAGGCCACAAATGTCAGGATCTCATGTTACTGGTCCACAGGTTTTGGGATCAATTTTTCTAGATTTTAATTCGTGTTCACAGTATTTAGGTGATGGGGTTGAGCCGGTAGAGTCCCCTCCATTGGACACTACCTCAAAGAGGATTAAGCCCAAGTGGGTTTAGGATATTTTGAGGGAGGAACAAGGTTCAGTGGGGAATCCCAGGCAGGCTGCAAGGGAGAGTAAGACTCCCAAGAGATTTTGCATCTACATCATGATGGTGAGCAGTATCAGGGAGTCTGAGACTTTCACTTTTAAGGAGGCTACTTGTAGACATGTTTGGAGACATTCCATGATGGAAGAGTACAATTCCATCATTAAGAATGATGTTTGTTAGATATTTCCTAGACTTGAGGGGAAGTCAGTGGTGACTTCCAGCGGTGTCTATAAACTCAAGTATGTTGCATATGGAAGCACTGAGAAGTAGAAATCTCACTTTGTGGATCGGCGGTTATCATAGGTTAAGGGAGTTTATTATGATGATACCTTTTCATCGTTTTCTAAATATACCTCAATCAGGTCAATGATCTTTATTGTAGCAAAGATAGGTTGGAAAGTCCACCAGATGGATATGAAGACCACATCTCTGAATGGTATCATACAGGAAGAGGTGTATATTTAGAAACCATTGGGCTTTGAGGTGCATTGGAGAGATTGTCATGTGTGTAGACTGAATAAGGCATTGTATGGGATGAAACAAGCTCCTCAAGCTTGGTATTTTATGATTGATGCCTACTTGCAGAAGTTCATCTTTGAGAGAATTGAGGCATATCCCAACCTATACTTCATTGTGGTTGGATAGGATCCTCTCATACTCTTGCTATATGTGGATGTTATTTTCATTAAAGAGGTAGATAGACTCATCACTAGATTCAAGGAGAGCCTTGTTTCAGAGTTTGAGATGACTGATATTGGACAGATGCACTATTTTTTGGGATTGGAGGTTTGGCAGGAGCCTTGACACATCTTCCTGGGATAGGTGAAGTATGTTTGTGACATTCTGAGGAGATTCCAGATGGAGGATTGTAGGCCCATGACCACTCCCATGATTACCAACTGGAAGAAGCTTCATGGTTCTAAGTCACAGTTGGTTGATTCCACTTTATATCATCATTTGATCGGTTGTTTGATGTATTTGGTCAATACCATGCCAGATATTTGTTTTTTTGTCAACACTCTTAGTGAGTTCATGGTGGAGCCTAGGAGAGTGCATTGGGTGGCAGAAAAACATTTTCTCAGCTATATTTGTGGTACAATGGATTATGGTCTGGACTATCAGAGTGAGGATGGAGTTCGATTGGTGGGCTATACAGAGTCAGATTGGGCAGGATGTGTTAGTGATTGGAAGAGGACTTCTCGGTGTTATTTCATATTGGGATCAACAATGGTGTCGTTGTTTAGTCGGAAGAAAAAGTTAGTGAATTTGAGTTTTGTAGAGGCTAAGTATGTGGCTTCCAGTTAGGCTAGTTGTTAGGCTCTTTGGCTTCACAAGTTTCTAGTGGCATTTTTTGGTGTGCAGTTGAGGCCTACCTTGATTTACTATGATAATTAGAGATGCATTAAACTCTCTGACAATCCAATATTTCACAATAGTTCTAAGAACATTAGGACTCATTATCACTTCATCAGGGATTATGTTCATAGAGGATAAGTTGATATACAATACATATCTATAGATGAGGAGGCTACTGACATACTCACCAAAGCCTTGGGCAAAGGCAAGTTTGTATTTTTCAGGGACAAGATTGGACTGGTGAGTAGCAATTTCCTCGGTAAGAGGGAGTGTTAGAAATAATTAAAAAAGTACCTAGGAAAGTGTTTCTCATCACCTAGGCACCTAAGGGGTGATAAAGTTGTTAATGTGGACCCTAGTCATTTAATTTCCAAGAGAAAAATTAAAAGGTGATTTTTTCAGACTTAGGAAAAGTGGGTGAATTAAGTAAATTTATTTCCACCATTGATCTCATTCAATCTCCACTAATGGATGAGATGAATCTTGATATTCCCTCATGAGGACGACTAGGGTAGGAGGGCTCACCCATTCTTGGGTAGATGAAACACTTTTGAGAGAGAAAGAGAAGAGAAATTTGAGTTTGAGAAAGGAGGCAATTTTTGCATACCTACAACACACATTTTGAGGTAGAAAACTAGCATTCATTTCAAGGAAAGTGTACAACATTTATTGAATGCCGTACAATACGAATTTCTAGTAGTTTGTACAACTGTATATTGGCACGGAAATTGAGGAGAGGCACAACATTTATTATAGGCAGTATAATATGGATTTAGTGCAGTCTGTACGAAATATTTTTGGCACGAAAAAAGAGGGAAGGTACAACCAAATGACACAGGATGTACCATACATATTTTGACTCTCCGTATAGTCATTTTGATGCACAAAAATTGAGGATAATTTATGTGTAAACTTTTTTTGTTATTGGCATGGTTTTCAAGGTGTTCGTACAAGCATTTATTTCCCAGAATATTTCTGTTGCTATTGGAACAAATTTCGAGGCATCCCTACAACAATAAAGAGGCACAAATATCAAGGAGAATACCTATACTTTTGGGAAGGAAATTTTGGCACAAATTTCAAGGAGTTTGGCTCAGATTTTGTGTGAAGGCTTGGCACCATTTTTGAGATAAGTTTGTCAATAAATTTATGAAGATGAATATGTTGTAAAAGAATTTTCTCTGAAGCTCTGAAATAATAAAAAATCCCTCTCTCATTAGTTTTCCCCTTGTGGGTTTTTTCCAGGTTCGTTGTTAGACCAAAAATCATTGTGTTAAATTTTTTGAGTATTGTGCTGCTGATATGGTTTTATTTCTGCATTAAATATTGTTCATAATCCTCATGTTTTAGCTCTGAAAAATTTGTTTATATGTTGAGTTTATTTGGTCGTCATATCACTGGGTTTGGGCATTAAACATTGGATGAAAATCAGCGAGACTTGAAACTAGGTGGGGTCTGAAATTTTACACAGAGACCTCAACTAGGTGTCCAACTCAAGATGCTTCTTCTTCTGAATCACCATGAATTATTTAACCTCTTTTTATCATTCAAAAATTTCTAGAGCCCTCAACTATGATTCCAACTCAAGACGCTCCCTCTTCCAAATCAATTTGAATGCTTTAACCTCTTTTTATCATTCCCTAATTTCTAGAGCGTGTTTCCAATTTCAACTACATATAATTAACCAGCTCAATTTTTGCCTTGGGTATGTTTCTTGGGTTACTCTTTCTACCTTTACCACATTATGTTTGAGTTCATGTTGCTACCCTAGGCTCTGGATACCTCCCCCACACAACACTTCACACCCTTATACACGTCTATAATCTCACAAAAGACATAACACTGACTCCTATAATGATACTATGACATTGATTCCAATGATATCATCAACAATACACTCAAACTAACCACCACCAAATTTTCCGAAGCTGTCTATTTATCTCACTTAGAGTTGAAAATCCGATGTAAGTGAGGGGAAAATGGCTTAAGCCAAATATGGAAACAAGTAACAATTAAATCCTCCATCATATAGACAATAAACAACCATGTAGGTGAATTCGGCAAGGAGCATGAGGTATCATTGTTCCATAAATTTTATTTGTTGCTACACGGTCACTATCATAATAAACCCTTACAAAATAAACCCTTTATTAGTAACCCTATCATTAAATTCAAAAAAATTCCAATAGAGAATTTTTATGCATTACTAAATCTAAATAAAATAGTTAAATAAACACCAACAAATATAATAATTTTAATAAAACTTAATATTAAATAATATTAAATAATTTTAATTTTAATATATTAAACTAATTTTATGAATTATAAATACAACAATCACTCACGTATAAAAGTGGGAGTATATAAATAGAGGAGTTAAGTAAACACTACTAAATTTAATAACTTTAATAAAACTTAATATTCAATAATTATAAATTTAATAATTTTAATATATTAAATTAATTTTGTAATTTATATCAAAATAAATGTAATAACTAATCACATATTGAGAAGTGAAACTAATTTAGTGAAATTAAGACATCTAAATCTTTAACCAATCAATATGGATAAATGATGTTATATAATGTTATTATAAATTTAATAAGTTTAATATATTAAATTAATTTTATAAATTATATAACCAATATGATAAATGATGTTATATAATGTTATTATAAATTTAATCATTTTAATATATTAAATTAATTTTATAAATTATATAAAAATAAATGTAACAACTAATCACATATTGAGAAGTCAAACTAATTTGAAACTAATTTAGTAAAATTTAGACATCTAAATCTTTAATCATTGATGACGATGATTAATGTCTATTAAGACCTAATTGGTCTATCAAACCATAAGAGGGTAAGTGATTACTTGTGATTCTTTAGAATTTTGTTTCTATGCTCGAAAAGAATTAAGAGAAGCTTTACAAGATCACCATACTTTTGTTGAGTTAAGAGGTTAGGAATGTTGGTAGTGTGATCAATATTTTGAAAACGAGATCTAATATGGGTATAGGCTGGACAATATAAGAGAAAGTGATTTTCATCTTCAACCTTCTTAGTGTCACAAAGGTGACACTCTTTCATCCCATGGCGTTTTAGGAAT
>ML778658.1:2137785-2202740 GCA_009831015.1 Picea engelmannii | reverse complement strand
ATTATTATTATTATTATTATTATTATTATTATTATTATTATTATTATTATTATTATTATTATTATTATTATTATTCATTGTCTAATACCCAAAAAAAACATATTTTGTTCTTTTGTTAAGAAATATTTACTTATCTTCAAAATTATTCAAATGAATTAATATTCTTAAACACATTTTTAATGGGTTTTAAATATTATTAACTTTTTTATTTAAAATTATTACTTTAAAAATTTTAAATTATCTTTATTATTTATAATTATCTTTATTTGTCTTACCAAAGATAAAATTTTCACCCAGCCTAAAAGTATTAATAATTTTAAATCAAAACACAACATTGAGATATTCAATTTAAATTCTAGTACTTCTTATATGAAAAAAATAAATCTTTATATTTAAATTAACAAAACAAAAAAAAAATCAGCTTTTTTAAAATGAATACTTCAACTTTAAGGAATACTTTAATGAATACTTTTTTAAAATGAATACTTCAACTCAAATTGGGAGTATCCCAATTCGAGGAGTGAAGGGATCGGGAAGTGAGCCTTTCAATAGTTCCTTGAGAGTATCTCGATCCCAGGAGAAAGATTGCGGGACATAAGACTATTCACAGAGCCTGGAGAGCAGTCTGAAGTCCGTTAAAGGAGCGCTCGAGACAACTATCTACTCAGAATATCGATGGAGACAACACATCACATGGAGGCAGACCCGCAGAAAGAGATCCAAAGGACGAAGCCTTTATAGATTTTTGAAATCCTTTGTTCGGAGGAAAATGTAGAAGTAGTAGAGGAGAAGCTACAACAGCCGCAATATCGGCCGCGGGAATAGTTCTAGGCCATCAGATCAATCTCAAAAAGATCGAGGACCATGCAGAGGAGAGAAACATATCTTTTTCATTAGATCTGGGAACGAGCGACAACAACTGTAAGATCAAGAAAAGATTAAGTCATGACTGTCAGATCTCCTTGAAGGCAGATCGATAGTGGAGAGCCATTACGAAAATCACAAAGGAAATTAAAGAGGGTGTAGGTTCAGACTCCGCAATCCCTCAGGATAATTGATCTTTCTAGATAAATAGATCAGCGGTGGAAATCAACCCTACTATGGCTGAGCATCTTTGAATTGCGAATATCATGAAGGAAATTGAAGTGCTCGCAAGTTCAATCTCCGCAATCACTTGTGGTTGTCGATCCAGGAACAAGACGTGTGTCAGCATCTCCTACAATCTGATGGTATAGTACTCTAGAGGACTTTGGTCAAGAAGGTGTCTAGGTTCATGAAGTCTCGGAGAGTCGAAGTAACTATGGTCTGTTGGATCGAGGGGACACTTATCAGATGATCCCCGTATTTGGCGATCTCAAAATATGGAGGAACATAGTCGTAAGTTGGATAAAGATAAGGACTCCCGAAGGCTCGAAGGCCCAGAGTCTCAAAGAGGATCCAGACCGTTGATGTTGCTGAACACGTGGAATCCATCTGGTAGTTCGACGATCTGTACAGTAGTGGTGAAAAGATCCCTGAAAGCCAAAGTTCTGAAGTGAATCAGGACCGTCCATTTGCAAAGGATGTGTGTCAACGAATCCTTGAAGGAGAACATGTTGGACAAATGAGAGGGTGGGGTGAATCAGTTGTTACCATGCTTAAACAATTATGCTTATTTTAAACTCTTTACAAAGCACTCAATAACAATCACAATAATGAAAGGAAATAAGTAATAGCACATTCAACATCAGTCACACATATGAGATACACAAAGACAGATATTTCTTGAGGGAACCCATAGAGGGTAAAAACCTCTTCTTCATTATATGATAAATAATATTTACATTCTTAACATTATCATACATATGAGCACCAACTCATAATGAGGCTACAATCTTTGTTTTGCAAGCGGCTACTTGTTGAGAGCACCAACTCTCTAGTTTCTCTAGCACCAACTCCCTAGGTTTCTCTAGCACCAACTAGAATGAAGCACCAACTCCCCAAGTGTTCCAACACCAACTGGATGGAAGCACCAACTTTCGATCATACATGCACCAACCTGTAAGACATAGAACAACAATTCTCCTTTGCACCACCCTGCCACCTTGGTTTCTTTGGCTGCAACCAGATGGAAGCTACAACTCCCTGCATTCAAGCACCCACTTGAACCACTGAGGACAACTATCCTCCCTAGCACCTCCCTACCACCCTGAAATATAAATCTTTGTTACTGAAAGTTATTATAGCGACATAAAGTTCTTCAATGGATTACCAGTCTCATCGATGTTCTTCTCCACTGTGATGCTCTATCTGCATCAGTGTCTTCTACACACTCCTCTGCGCTTTATGTCCTTCTCAATCTTTGCATTGTATGCCATGTCCATTTAATGCACCATTCCTTTTATGTGCATATCTTCTGCTGCGTTCTCCCTGCTTCTTCACTTGTATGTCCCACATCATAGCAACAACCCCTCTCTCTTCTTTCTTCTGCATTCTTATAATCTATGTGCTCCTTGTGCATCCCCTCTTCTCCTTTCTCCTACATCCTCTGCCCCTACCAATGTCCACCACATTGGGGTCTTCACTGCCACTTTGCAATACCACCACCTCACTCTTGTGCGCCACATTGTCTCTCTCTATTCTGCATCTCCTGCTCATTTTGAGTGCTCTTCCTGATCATCATGGTAACTCTTCAGATTCTTATCATCACTGGGTGTTATACTGAGATTCCTCAGCTTCTATGGTAGTTGAGATTCTTCGTCTTCTTTGTCATAGACGAGGGCATCCTCTGGAAAAAACCATCAATTGTTTCTAGCAGTTACACTCTAAAGTGCAACAATAGCCCTTCGATCTGATTCAAATTCATATTCACCGTTGGATTGAGTTCATAGACTATGGCGTTCATTTCGTCATTCCTCACTTCGGCATTTCGGGATCCCTGTGGTGAACATTTCATTACACTCCATGTCCCATTCCCTGAAACTCCTAAATGGAGCTTGTCTATATTAGCTCCTATCATTTTGGCATTTTTCATTTCAACTTTTCACGATTTCGCATGTCATGAAATCCTGTTGCGAGGCACCCAGTCCACGTCACAATTTCACATTTCTAGTGGTCTAATTGTGCCACATGTCATAGTCTTCCACCTGTCCTTTCTGACGTGGTCTGCCACATTCCCCTCCTAGATCTATCTGCCCAGATCACTTCTCAATTTCACATATCATGATTTCGACATTCTGGTCTGAATGTTCTCGACACTTCTAGGTCCCGGTCTGCGAAATTCCAAAATGAAGTTAGATCAGCTTTTTGGCTTTTCGCACCTTGCAACTTCGGGACTCCTGTGGTGAATTGTTTTGACACTTCAACTCCGGGTATCCAGAACTGTCACCTGCTTTCAGGATTTTGGCGTTTCGCATTTCGCAATACCAAGACTTCTGTGGTGAAGTGTTTTGACACTTCAACTCCCAGTATCCAAGACTCCGAAATGGAGTTATTTCCTGGTCTGTAAAAATCTTGTTGATGTGCCTCTTTCAAGATTTCAGGATTCTGGATTTCGCAACTCCAGGAATCCTGTGTTGAAGAGTCTCAACTCTTGACTTCTCAATCTCCTAGTATCTAAAACTTTGAAATGGAGTCGAATCAACGTATTCCGACATTTCGCATTTTGTCGTTTCGGCATTCTTGTCATGAGTTGCTTCCTTGACTCCTCTAATGCCCAGTATCTGAAACTCTGAAATGGAGTTTACGCTTCTGATCTTTCCATGCAACTATCCCTACGCTGCTGATATTCCTTGCCTGTCTGTTTGCCATCAAATAAAAAAACACACTCTTGCACCCTTCGTGCACCTCTGCACTATCTCTTCTAATCTTACGTTGTCCCTATTTTTCCATCGTTGCATACTCTGATCTTTCCATCAATGACAAGGACATCTACTTGGAAACATGCCAACAATCTCCCCCTTTGGCATTGATGGCAACCCTGAATGACTGTGCTAATCTATTTGGACTTCCAACTGTAGCATCTGGTCCGAACCACTCCTTTTGTCCCCCTTTGACATCAATGTCAAACAAAACATGCCCCCCCTAAGCTGTTGCAGTATTTATAGGAGGTATCAGATATTTAATCAATACAAAGATCCCCCTAATAGGATGGACTCTCTTAGGTGTGAGACGAGATGACACCCAGCTTCTGTTGGAGATATTCAAATGGTGCCTTGGATAGGGGTTTAGTAAATATGTTTGCAATTTGTTCTGTGGTTGGAATGTAATGGACCTGAACAACCTTATTGGTGACCGCTCTTTTAGGAAATGGTATTTCATGGGAATATGCTTGGTCTTGGAGTGGAATACAGGATTCTTGGACACACTGATGGCAGTAGTGTTATCACAATGGATTGGGATCGGTGCAACGTATTTTACCTCCAAGTCTACAGGTGTCTGAATCATCCATAATATCATTGCGCAATAGGTAGCAGCAGTAATGTAGTATTCCTCTGTAGTTGATAAAGAAATGGAACCTTGCTTTTTAATAAGCCATGTTACTAATGAATCACCGAGGAAGAATGCTCCTCCACTGGTGCTTTTTCTCTCATCAACACAATTTTCCCAATCTGCATCTGAATAGGCAGTTAACTAAAAATTCTGATTTCTGGGATACCACAGACCATAAGTCATTGTTTCTTTCAAATACCTAAATATCCTTTTGACATCTAGAAAATGACTATGTTTAGGTGCAGACTGATATTTGCCTACCATTCCAACAGCATGCATTATGTCTGGGCGAGATGCTGTAATGTACAACATGCTACCGATCATTGATCTATATGAACTTTGATGAACATCAGGTGAGTCATCATCCTTACTTAATTTGCATCCAGTAACCATAGGTGTGCCCACAAGTGTAGAGTATTCCATTTGAAATCTTTTCAACATTTCTCTTAAATATTTTTCTTGAGAAATGAACATCCCTTCAGACCTTTGAGTAATTTGCAAACCAAGAAAAAATTATAGTTCACCTATCATAGACATTTCAAACTCAGACTCCATGGCAGAAGAAAACCATTGTACAAATGAATCCTTATTACATCCGAAGATGATGTCATCTACATAGACCAATACGATGAGCAGATTATTATCCTCTATTATGATATAAATATTGTTATCAATTGTTCCTCTCTTGAACCCTTTGTCTTTGAGATATGTATCCAGTCTATGATACCAGGCTCAAGGGGCTTGTTTTAACCCATATAAGGATTTCTTCATCTTGCATACTAAGTCAGGATTATCAGATAGTTCGAAACCCTCTGTTTGTTCCATATAGACTTCTTCGCTTAAATCTCCATTTAGAAAAGGTATCTTGACATCCATTTGATAGACTTTAAACCTTTTATGACAAGCATAGGCAAGAAACATTCTAATAGCTTCTAATCTTGCTACGGGCGCAAATGTTTCATCAAAATCTAGTCTTTCTATATGAGCATACCCTTTATAGACCAATCTTTCTTTCTTCATGACAACTTGTCCCTGCTCATTCAATTTATTCTTAAAGATCCATTTGGAGCCAATGACATTTTTACCTTCAGGTCTATGAACCATCTCCCACATATTGTTTTTCTCAATCTGATCAAGTTCATCATTCATTGCTTTAACCCAATGGTCATCTTTGCTAACTTCATTAAAATTCTTGGGTTCCAGCATGGGTATGAAATCTATATGTGATTGTTTGGTGTTTTTGATTAGCTTTCTCCTGGTTTGTACACCTTTGTCTTTTTCAGCAATTATCTGACTTGTAGGATGATTCTTTTGAGTGATTCTAGAGGAGGAATTTGAAGTTGTCTACTGATTTGAGTCTATCTGAGTATATGTGTCTTCATCTGATTCAAATTTTTCATTTTCTGATTCTTGGACTTGTTCATATTTAGCTTTAGTTGTGTCTTATGTAGAGGACTCATTACTGTACACCTCTCTTGCTGGGATTCCCTCATCAACTTTTACGTCAATAGAGTCAACCATTTTATGCAGCCTCTTATTATAGAATCTATATCCTTTGTTGTTTGCATCATATCCTAAGAAGATACCTTCATCATCCCTGTCATCATATTTCCCAAGGTTCTCATCATTATTATTTATGTAACATTTACTCCCAAAGACTTTGAGGTGTTTAATTGAAGCAGGTCTCCCATACCATAGTTCATAAGGTGTCTTGTCACTTTGTGGTCTGAGGTGGGATTTGTTAAGAACATGGACTATTGTGTGTATTTCTTCTACCCACTAGGTTTGACCAATGTTCTTCTCATTCATCATTGACCTGCCCATTTCCTGCACTCTTCTGTTTTGCCTCTCAACTACTTCATTTCGTTGTGGAGTTCTTGGGATGGCATATTCTCTCTTGATCCCATGCTTATCATATAATTCTTTCAAGTCAATTGAGATAAACTCTTCTCCTCAGTCTGATCTTACTGCCTTTAACCTCTTCCCTATTTGAGTCTCAGTTAAAGCCTTAAATATTTTAAACTTCTCAAAAGATTCATCTTTTTCCTTGCGAAAGGAAACCCAAGTAAGTCTGGATTAATCATCAATAATCAACATGAAGTAGTTTTCTTTCCCTGTGCCTTCCTGTTTTGATGGTCCACATAAATCCATATGAACTAGTTGGTGTAGTTTCTCTGTTGAAGTAAAGCTCTTGGACATAAACTGTGTCCTGTTTAGCTTTCCTACTTGACAAGGTTTACACATTGAATCTTAGCGCTTTCATATTTTCGGAAGATCTTTTACTGCCTCAAGATTTTTGAGTTTGATTAAGTGGTCAAACTTTAGATGTCCAAGTCTCTTATGCCATAACCATCTTTTGTCATGTTTTCTTAGATTACATTCTTCTCTATTTTCTTTCAGCACATATACATTATTTTCTGTCCTTATGCCTTTGGCCACCACTTGTCCTGAGTTTACAGACTTTATCTTGCAGTCCTTGGACATGAAAACCACTTCACATACTCTATCACACATTTGACTTACACTGAGAAGATTATGTTTCATCCCATCTACAAGTATAACATCTTGGGCTTTTCCTTTTCCATTATTTAAACTCACCATCCCTTTACCCTTTATTTTACCTGGAGAATCATTTATGAACATTATGTTTCCTGATTTTATTTCACTTAGGGATAGAAAATTACCTTTGTATCACAACATATGTTTGGATAATCCAATATCTATATACCAAGGGTTCATTTTTCTTTGAGCTGACAACACTAATCCACACTTGTCACTTTCTTTCTTCTTCCAAAACTTGACATTTTCAGCATTGGAATTCAAATCTGGTTCATAGTTCCTTAATCGGCAGTCAAAAGATTTATGTCCATAGTTATGAAAGATGTAGCATTCAATCTCATTGTTCAATAGGTTAGAATTACAATTGCAATGTTGTCTACTCATTAACTTTTGATTATTTCTTGACCTCCTTAGTTGCATGTCCCTAGACTTAATTTGGTAATTTGCAATATGTGAAGGTTTGTTACTTGGATTTATCATTCTTTGTTGTGGCAAGTATTTATTCCTTTCAAATTTTTATTGCTCATGTCTAAGTCTTAAGGAACAATTTACATCTTTGTGACCAAAGTTAGAACAGTAGAAACAATAGCCATAGAAAAGTTCTTTGTACCTGGAAAATGGTTGTCTTCTTTGAGAAAATCGATTTCTTCCATGCTAATGACATCTTTCAGTAGGGAGCACATTATTTCTTTGTTCTACAGATTCAATCCTGACACCTTTTTCTTTACTCGTTCTGGGCGGTTGATTGTCTTCCTTTGTCTCTGCAGATTTGTTGTTGTCATTGGTTGTAGATCTGACAAACTTGATGGGTTCTTCATTTCTTGGCTTACCACTACTTGATCCCTCTTCATAAACCAAACCAGTTTTTAGCTTTGGATTCCTTTGCTAATTCAGAATGGTGGCTAATCCTTCTGAGGCTTTGACACTTCACAAATTCTAATTATACAAGGCTTGAAACTTCTCCATCTCTTTCCTAGTTTTTACTACTTGTTCTAAGGCTTCATATCTTGCCTTCTTTTCTGATAACTGTCGTTTCAGAATGTCTTCAATTTTCTTTGCCTCTTCTAATTCCACTTTTAGCAGGACAAGGTCTTCATCAGGTTGTTTACTGTCTTTCTCAAACAGTATCAAAAATTTTCTTTGCTTTCTGTTCTTAATTCTTAGTCTGTCAATCTCTTCCAGTGCACTGATCAGTTTTCCTTCCATGTCAACCACAACTTCTTCTTCATTAGCATCACTTCATGTGTTGTTATTATCATAATCCTCTTTGGCCATAAGTATGAAGTCATTTAGTTTATTTTCAATAGAGGAGTCATTGTCTTCATCATTTGAAGGATCATCATCATTGTTTACGCAAAGACTTTTCTTCTTAAAGTTATTCTCTTTAAAGAAATTTTTGTGTTTGTACTTCTCCTCACCATCACATGTTTGATCCTTTCCTTTATGGGGACTTTTATTTGCAAAATGACCTATCCTACCACAGTTGAAACATTTGAAAGGCAATTTACCTTTGAATTTTCCCAATCCCTTCTTCAGTCTCTTCTCAAATTTTGCTACAATTTCATCGGTCTCAGAATCCTCATTCTTGTCTACTTTAAATGATGCTTCTATGGAGATGGGTTTATCTTTAACTATTCTCATTTCATATGTAGTCAATGTTCCTAGAAGTTGATCAAACTCCAAGGTTTTTATATTATTAATTTCTTTTATAGTAGAGACCTTCAGGTTGAACCTATCTGGGAGAGATCTCAAGATTTTCTGAACTAAAGAAGGTTCCTCAATTGTTTCACCAAGTGATTTCATTGAATTTACCATTTCTTATACTCTCAGAAAGTATTTTCCAATAGTTTCATCTTCCTTCATATTCATCTGTTCAAACTATATTCTATAGGTTTGAAGCTTGGTGTCCTTTACCTTCTCATTACCTTCATAATTGCTAATGAGTTTGTCCCACATTTCTTTGGCAGTTCCTAGGTGCATAACTTTTACGAATTCTGCTTCTGCAAGCCCACTCAAGATAGCATTCATAGCCTTAGCATTGAAGCTAAATTCTATCTTGTCATCCTTATTAGCTAGTACAATTGGCTTTACATAACCAGTATCTACCACATCCCAGACATCTGCTCCTAAAGCCATTATGTAGGTTCTCATTCTCACTTTCTAGAAGGTAAATTTTGTTCCATTGAATAGAGGGGCCTTATTGGTTGAATTTCCATCATAGCTTGACATGTTTAAGCTCTAGGATCTACCCTTAGATAAAAGGAACCTGGCTCTGATACCAATTGTTGGACAATTGAGAGGGGGGGGTGAATCAGTTGTTACTGTGCTTAAACAATTATGCTTATTTTAAACTCTTTACAAAGCACCCAATGACAATCACAATAATGTAGGGAAATAAGTAATAGCACATTCAACATTAGTCATGCATATAAGATACAAAGAAATAGATATTTCTTGAGGAAACCCATAGAGGGTAAAAACCTCTTCTTCTTTATATGATAAATAATCTTTACATTCTTTACATTATCATACATATCAAAACCAACTCATAATGAGGCTGCAACCTCTATTTTGCAAGATGCTACTTGCTGAGAGCACCAAACCTCTAGTTTCTCTAGCACCAACTAGAAGGAAGCACCAACTCCTTGGGTTTCTCTAGCACCAACTAGAAGGAAGCACCAACTCCCCAAGTGTTCCAGCACCAACTAGACGGAAGCACCAACTTCCGATCATACAGGCACCAACCTGTAAGACAAAGAACAATAGTTCTCCTTTGCACCACCCTACCACCTTGGCTTCTCTGGTTGCAACCAGATGGAAGCTACAAATCCCTGTATTCAAGCACCCACTTGAACCACTGAGGACAATCGTCCTCCCTACCACCTCAATACCACCCTGAAATATAAATCTTTGTTACTAAAAATTATTACAGTGACATAAAGTTCTTCAATGGCTTACCAGTCTCATTGTTGTTCTGCTCCACTACGTTGCTATGTATGCGTCAGTGTCTTCTGCACACTCCTCTTCACTTTATGTCCTTTTCAATCTATGAACTATATTCCATGTCCATTTAATGCACCATTCCTTTGTTGTGCATATCTTATGCTATGTTCTCCCTCCTTCTTCACTTGTCTATCCCACATCACAGCAACAACCCGTCTCTCTTCTTTCTTCTGCATTCTTATAATCTATGTGCTCCTTGTGCATCCCCTCTACTCCTTTCTCTTGCATGCTCTGCCCCCGCCAATTTCCACCACATTGGGGTCTTCAGTGCCACTCCGAAATACCACCGTCTCACTCCTGTGTGCCATGTTGTCTCTCTCTATTCTGCATCTCCTTCTCATTTTGAGTGCTCTGCCTGATCATCATGGTAACTCTCAGTTGCCCATGCATCCATCATCACTGGGTGTTATATTGAGATTCCTTAGCTTCTCTAGTAGTTGAGACTCTTCGTCTTCTTTGTCATAGACAAGGTCATCCTCTGGCAGAAACCATCCGTTGTTTCTAGAAGTTACACTCTAAAGTGCAACCGTATCCCTCCGATCTTATTCAAATTCATTTGCACCATTAGATTGAGTTCATAGACTCTAGCGTTCATTTCACCATTATGCATTTCGGCATTTCGGTATCCCTGTGGTGAACATTTCATTACACTCCATGTCCCATTCCCCGAAACTCCGAAATGGAGCTTATATGTATTAGCTCCTATCATTTTAGCATTTCGCATTTCGGCCTTTCACAATTTTGGATGTCGCAAAATCTTGTTGCGAGGCACCCAATCCATGTTGAAATTTCACCTTTCACGATTTCGCGATTTTGCAATTCTTGTGATGAGATATCTTGATGCTCTATGTTGTGATCCCTGAAACTTCAAAATGGAGCTTGCCGATTCGAGCTCTTCTCTATATCTCTTCGATCATCAGATCAACTGTCCACGATCCATGGTGATCGGACGACTATCCTCTGCCCTGGAACTTCATCCTTCGGGACTTTGGGGGAGTGATGGAGTTAAAAATCCTAGAGTGAGGTCAGTCTTGTGTCACTCGATGACGTGTCCTAACCAGAGTGGTTGTCACGTGTCACTCAGAATTGTTATTTCCATTGTCCTAAAATCCCTAATCAACTCGAAACTTATCGTTGTCTGATCGTGCTATGTGTCATAGTTTTCCACCTGTTCTTTCTGATGTGGTCTGCCACATTCTCACCCTGTATCAATCGGCCCATATCACTTTGTGATTTTGCATATCGCAATTTCAACATTCTAGTGTGAATGTTCTTGACACTTCCAAGTCTCGGTCTGTGAAACTCCGAAATGAACTCAGATCAACTTTTTGGCTTTTCTCACTTCGCAACTTTGGGACTCCTCTGGTGAAGTGTTTTGAGACTTCAAATCCCGGTATCTAGAACTGTCTCTTGCTTTCAAGATTTCAACGTTTCACATTTCACGATACCAGGACTCCTGTGGTGAAGTGTTTTGACACTTCAACTCCCTGTATCTGGGACTCCGAAATGGAGTTATTTCCTGGTCTGTAAAACTCTTGTTGATGTGCCTCTTTCGAGATTTCGATATTTGTAATTTCGCAACTCTGGGACTGCTATGTTGAAGAGTCTCAACTCTTGAATTCTCAATCTCCCGGTATCCGAAACTCAAAAATGGAGTCGGATCAACGTATTCCGTGGTTTTTCATTTCATCGTTTCGGCATTCTTGTCGTGAGTTGCTTCCTTGACTCCTCCAATTCCCGGTATCCAAAACTCTAAAATGGAGTTTATGCTTCTGA
The DNA here is from genome assembly GCA_009831015.1 of Picea engelmannii. Taxonomy (NCBI): domain Eukaryota; kingdom Viridiplantae; phylum Streptophyta; class Pinopsida; order Pinales; family Pinaceae; genus Picea; species Picea engelmannii. Next base: position 2,190,932 of record ML778658.1, on the reverse strand, counting down.
TCTTTCCATGCAATTATCCCTATGCTGCTAATCTTCCTTGCCTTCCTATTTTCCATGAAATAAACAAGCACATTCTTGCACTCTTCATGCACCTTTGCATTATCTCTTCTGAGCTTACGTTGTCCCTTTTTTTCCATTGCTGCATACTCCGATATTTCCATCAATGACAAGCACATCTGTCTGAAAACATGCCAACAGAACAGATCCCAGCTGTTGAATATGATCACGTGGATCGATAGTCATCAAATCTAGGTAAGTCACAAAGTGTTTAACCCTAATCCTCCTTCGGACATCGAAAGTTCAAAGTTTTTCTACTTTTATCCATAGAGGAGACGAGACTCTTGAAGTCCCAAAGTTCATCTGTGATGCAGCTGCACCCGCAGGCACACCCTCTTCACATTATCTTCTCTTTCTCATGGCCCGAAGAACTCAAATGTTCTTCTATTTCCCTATCGGGAAATCTGCACCCACAGAACTATCCCTCGATCCCCTTTCTTTGCTTATCGGGGAATCGGACTTCGCGATGTTAAAGGTCGATCACTGGGTTCTCGAATTCCTGAGAATCGATGGCTAGTCAACGCTCACTTTCCTCTTTACCATGTCGGAACTTCCCTTATCGCGATTTCGCTACTCATGATATCAAGCACTTTGGTTTACCGAGTCCCGATACCCGATGTGCCGAAACTCCGACGCACACATGTGGGTTGACACTTCCACTTCCCGTCACTTCTGTCAGGATTTCGAGGTTCGTGGGATCGCGAATCCTAATGTAAATGGATTCAGGACTTTACCTTTCTCAAACTCCGATATGTGTGCCACCTGTCCTCCACTCGCTCTATTGTGGCCCCACACAACTCTCCCGTCGGGATATCGTGTTTCGTGATTCCAAGCTCCAAGAGTATGTTGTCTTTGAGATCTTCGATACTCCAAGCCCCGACTTCCTTGAATCTTCTGACACGCGTCCCAATGATGGACAGTTCTGATCTCGTCGGGATATCGCGTATCGCGATATCGCAATTTCTGCTGAAATATTTTGGAGCTTCGACTCATGAAACCCCGATCCATGATATGCACGTGAATCCAATGACCCCCGTGACTCGGATCAACGGCTCTGCTCCTCCTGAGCTTGGAACCCTTTTGGGAATACGTCGTCGTATCTCCCCTACACCTTCTCGATATCTAACGGTTCTTGGAAGTTCGTGAAATCTCCTTGGAGGATTTCGACCGTCCGTTCTCCCTGATGAATTCTACGAAGTGAATCGATTACTTTCTCCATGAATACTTGTTCACCTGTGCGCAACCCTGCGATGCCCTTGCAACTTCAAAGTCGCAGCTTCACTGCACTATTATTCAGCTACTCAAAGGCCTATCTCTCCTGATCTTTTTCCAAGACCTTTAAGTCCTTAAAGAAAACTTCTTTCACGCACTCCTTGAGGCAATCCTTCATGAACGTCTAAGTGTTGAAGTCTCTGACTCTACACACACCTGCAACAACAGTCTTTCAACTCCCTACTCAGGCTCACAATCCTGAGATTTTTACCTAGCTTGCGCACTCCTTGCATGGCTCCTGTGCCCAACTTCACTTCTGGGATGAATGAGAACAAAAACTATCTCTATTTGAACCCCTCTCTCAATGCACTCCTTGCAGACACTTTGAATGCACTCCTTGCAGGAATCCTATGGCTCAAATAGAGAAACAATTGAAACTCATTCCTTCACCCTCTTAGGCTTCAATTCATACATGAAATCACATACAAAACATATAAAAGAAAATGTATGACAGGAAGTAAACATTCATGAGCATATCAACATCTATACATAGAGAACAACACAACCCATGATTTTGAATCAAAGATTTCTTCTATTAATTCAAATGTCTGTACATGGGTGTTCTTCACACAGCTCTCTGCATGCTCTTTCCCTTCTCCTACTCCAATAATTCCTGAATCTTAGAATGCACAATGAGGGTGTCTATATCCCGTTTCCCTCTCGCGCTCTAAAGCTATCAAATCTAGAATTAAAATTCTACCTACTTTACATTAACTATCATAAATGCCTCTATATCTACTAAGAACGAGAGCTTAAAGGCTCAAGGTCCGAATACAATATACAAGTGCGCTCCATCTTAAATGACGCATTTAATATCGCGCAACAACTTCCAAGGTGAAATTCAAAAATAAATTGTGCTGGCTTGTCGAGCTGTCCTCCGCTTCCGCACTGGCTCGCTTGACTTGCTAGCGTTGCTCCTGCATCATACTCCCTTGCTTGAGAAACTTTCATGGGCTCCTATCCATGAGATCCTACATTGTCTTTCCATGCTTCTGTATTTCTGCTTCAGTCTCCCAGCTGGCATCTTCAACTGGATGATTCTTCCATTTGACCAGATACTCAAGATATTGCTTCCGCCTGGTCCTTTTGCTTACTCTCTTGTCCAGTATGCACTCCATCTGTGGCTTCTCTGCAACTGGCATTTGCTTCGTCCACTGGATCACTGGCTGCTCATCTCCAGTCTCTGCTTCTCCAGCTTTGTATGGGTACAAATCTGAGACATTGAATATCGGAGATATTCCAATCCCATCCGGTAACTCGATCTCATAAGCATTCGCCCCAAACTTTCTCATGACCTTAGACAGCCCGATTTTCTTCACCTTTAGCTTATTGTATGTTCCCCTCGGGAACCTTTCCTTTCTCAAATGTGCCAGAACCAGATCTCCAACATCAAACTGAAGTTGTCTCTTCCGCTGATCGGCTCTGCGCTTATACTCCTAGCTTGAATCCAACAATCACTACTTCACCTGGCTGTGAAGTTCTTTCATTGCCTCTGTGAATTCCTCTGCACTAGCACTACTAGTAACAGTCTGTTCTGAATCCCTCAGTTCAGAAACTCCCCTCGGCTGCATGCCATATACGATCTGAAATGGACTCTTGCCTATACTCCAATTCACTGAATCGTTGTATGCAAACTCTGCTTGTGGCAATATATGGTCCCAACTGCTGTGGTTCTCTGTCACCAAGCTTCTCAGTAAGTCTCCCTGAATTTTGTTCACGACTTCTGTTTGTCCATCCGTCTGAGGATGATAAGCCAAATTAAACAACAAATTAGTTCCCAGCTTCTTCCATAAGGTCCTCCAAAAATGCCCTATGAATTTCATGTCTCTGTATGAAACTATGCTTTTCGGTAAGCCATGAAGTCGAATGACCTCTTTGAAAAACAAGTTTGCGATGTGTGTCGTATCACTGGTTTTCTAGCATGGGATAAAATGTGCCATTTTGGAAAACCTGTCGACTACCACAAAGACTGAATCATGTCCTCTTTGCGTCCTTGGTAATCCAAATACAAAATCCATGTTGATTTCATGCCACGGCCTCTCGGGTATAGGTAAGGGCTAATAAAAACTCGCATTCTTCTTCCTCCCTTTCGAATGTTGGCAAATTCTACATCTTTCCACAAATCTTTTGACCTCTGCTTGCATTCCTGGCCAAAAATATGCCTCATTCAATTTTGTGAATGTCTGGTCATGGCCAAAGTGTCCTGCCAAACCTCCACTATGTTTCTCCTTTAACAAGTTCTCCCTCATGGAGCATTTCGGAATACACAGTTGATTGCCTCTGAACAACAATTCCCCCTGGATCATATAGTTTATCCAAGGGCTTTTGTCTCTGAGAACTGGATTCTCAGCTGCTTCATACGCTTCCTTGAAATCCTGATCAACTACATACATGTTCCTGAGATCATCAAAACCCAACGTTTTGACTCGGAACTCCTGCAGCAACAAACACTTCCTGCTCAAAGCATCAGCCACTTTGTTAGCAGTACCATAAATATGCTTAATCACAAAAGTGAAATTCTACATATACTCTACCCATTTTATATGTCTCTGATTCAACTTCTCTTGTTGAGTCACAAACTGTAATGCCCGATTATCACTATATAGAACAAATTCTTTCGGGATCAAGTAATTCCTACACTTCTTCAGTGCCTGAATGATAGCGTAAAATTCCTTATCATACGTGAAGTACTTCACCTTCGCCTCATTCAGCTTCTCGCTGAAGTATGCGATCGGCCTGTCTTCCTGACTTAAGACCGCTCCTATTGCAAACCTGCTTGCATCACATTTCACTTGAAATGTCTTAAGGAAATCTGGCAACACCAACACTAGTTGTTCCGTGATCTTTCATTTAAACAAATTGAAACTCTTTTCAGCCTCCGTCGTCTAGTGAAAATACTTATGCCGCTTCTTCACTGTATCCATCATTGCTGCGCTAATTCCACTGAAATTCCTGATGAACTTCTGGTAGAAACTAGCCAATCCATGGAAACTTCTCACCTTGAATACATTCCTCGGTGATGGCCAATTCTTGATCACTTCCACCTTATCCAGATCCATCCTCAACCCATTCGCTGAAATAACAAAACCCAAATAAATGAGTTTTGTCTTCATGAGTGAGGAATTCTTCATATTAATCAACAACTTCTCTTGTTGTAGCCTCTGCATCACTCTAGCCAAATTCTTCAAGTGTTCCACCACTGATTCGTTGTAAATCAGTATGTCATCTAAATACACAATGATGAACTTCTCGATGAAATCCTTTAGGAGTTCATTCATCAACCTCATAAAGGTACTTGGCGCGTTTGTTAAGACAAACGGCATAACAAGCCATTCATTCAAACCTTCGTTTGTCTTGAATGCTATCTTCCATTCATCACCTTCTCTCATGCAAATCTGGTGATGTCTTCTCTTCAAATCAATCTTTGAAAAGTGTCTTTCTCCGCTCAAGCAATCCATCAGATCATCCATTCTTGGCAATGGAAACCTATACCTGATGGTTATTTTGTTGATCACCCTTGAGTCAGTACACATCCTCTAGCCTCCGTCTTTCTTCAGACTGAGTATTGTTGGAACATCACACGGACTCAAGCTTTCCCTGACCAAACCTTTGTCCAATAACTCCTGGACTTGCTTTTTAACCTCTTCATTTTCTTGCGGCGTCAATCTGTACGTGACTTTGTTCGACAAACTGGATCCTGGTATGAGGTCAATGTGATGACTCACACTCCTCATCGATAGCAACGAACGAGGTAATTCATCCACTATGATGTTAGCGAACTCTTCCAGTAGTTCCTGAACCTCATCTGGTAAATCATCCATTCTTGTACTAGTCAGAACAATCTGCGGTTTCCTGACCACAAAGAATTGTGGATCTTCTTTGTTTTTTACCTCATTAAGAAGTTCCTTCCCACTCATGAGAAGTACTGTGTTTCTTACCTCTGGCTTCACCTCCTTATCCTTTATCGGAAGCAACATATGGGTTCTCCCATTCTTCTCTAGGGTGTATGTGTTCATTCTCCCATCATGAATCATATTTCTATCATATTTCCATGGTCTAACCAGAAATAGATGACAAACATCCATGGGAATAACATCACATAAAATATTATCATTATATCCACCTATCTTGAATTCAACCAAGCATTGTTTAGTAACAGTTACCTGGTGTCCTTTTTGTAGCCACAAAACTTTGTATGGGCTTGGATGATCAGTCGTCTCCAGCTCCAGCTTCTCTACCATCTCTATGGATACGAGATTATCCTTGCTACCACTGTCTATGATGACCTTGCACACCCTGTCCTTGGTCTCGCAAGCAGTCCTAAAAAGTCTGGTCCTTTGGATTGAGCTTTCCACCTCCTTCTCGAGTGTCAAAAGGACTTTTCGCATCATAAGTGATATTCCGCCTTCAGTGTCTTTGGACTCAACATCCCGCCTCTGTGCTTCAGTGATGTGAGCTTCTCCAATGTCCTTCTTTTTCTCTGGACACTCGTATGACTTGTGCCCATTCTTTCCACATGTGAAGCATGTGATTACTCTACCTCTTCCTCTTCCTCTCCCTCTAGTACAAGGAAAAGTGTTTGCGTCAGCATAATCTCCCCTCTGCTCATTATGCTGCCCTCTTTGCTCAACATGTTGTTTCCCTCACTGTGAGGTTCCACCTCTCTCTGTATGCATCTGAGGTTTCTTCCATTCCTCTTTGGGCTTCTGATATTTATCCTGGGCAATTGCTTTGCCTCTGGGCTGACTTCTGCCTCGGCCCCTCTGACCTTGTTTTCGGCTCAGCTTCTTCTCAGCTTTCAGAGCCAATTGGTAAGCATATTCCACCGTTCAGATGGTTAGCATGCTCAATTCATCCTGAATCTCATATCTCATACCATTAATATATCTACCAACCTTCTCATCATCTCTTTCGCAATGACCTGCTCTGATGTTCAGTCGATAGAATTCCTCAGTGTATTCTTTCACTGTCATTAGCTTCTGTCTCAGGTTCTGCATCTGCCTAAATAGAGTGATTTGATAATCTCTCGGGATGAATTTCGTTTTCATCTTCACGATCATCCTGTCCCAACTTTTAATCTTCTTCTTTCCCTTGCAACGTTTGTCAGCTTGTACCTCATCCCACCACAATGTTGCATGTCCTTTCAAGCGTGTGATAGCATGCTTGACTTTCTTGTCCTCTTCGACGTCTTCATAGTCGAAGTAAGTGTCTAGAGCTCTGATCCAATCTAGAAGTTGCTCTGCATCCAAGTTTCCCTCGTAAACTGGAATGTCCATCTTTTCTCTTGCACCCATCCTAGCAATAGCTTTGATCAATTGTTTGTTTGATGCATCTTCGGCTTCAACTTCCTCCTCTCGTTCAGCCTCAATCTCACTCTCAGAATCACTGAGATCCCCTGCACTAGCTGTGTGTCTTTGCGTTGTCTCCATATCTTCAAGTCTCGCTCAGAGATCACGCATCTGCCTCTCCATTTCTGGAATTGTTACCTGCCTGCCTCTTCTCCGCACCTCCCTATCCTTTGGATCAGGTGACTGTCTTTCTCTCCTCGGCAGCATGGTGAATCCTTCTTCTCTACTACAGAAAGGAAAGAAATTTTATGAGCTCTGATACCACTCTTGACACAGCCGCACCCGCAGGCACGCCTGCTTCACAGGATCTTCTCTTTCTCACGGCCCGAAGAACTCAAATGTTCTTCTATTTCCCTATCGGGAAATACGCACCCACAGAAACATCACTCGATCCCCTTTCTTTTCTTATCGGGGAATCGAACTTCGAGGCTTTGCGATGTTAAAGGTTGATCACTGGGTTCTTGAATCCCCGAGACCTGATGGTTAGTCAACGTTGACTTTCCTCTTTAACCTTTCAGAACTTCCCTTATCGTGATTTCGCTACTTGTGATATCGAGCACTTTGGTTTACCGAGTCCCAATACCCGATGTGTTGAAACTCCGATGTCCACGTGTGGGTTGACACTTCCACTTTCTGTCACTTCTGTCGGGATTTCGGGGTTCGTGGGATCGCGAATCCTAATGTAAATGGATTCGGGACTTTACCTTCCCTGAACTCCGATACGTGTGCCACCTGTCCTCCACTCGCTCTGTTGTGGCCCCACACAACTCTCCCGTCGGGATATCGCGTTTCACGATTCCAATATGCAAGAGTATCTTGTCTCCAAGATCTCCGATACTCCAAGCCCTGACTTCCTTGAATCTTTTGACACGTGTCCCAATGATGGACAGTTCTGATCTTGTCAAGATATCGCAATTTCTACTGAAATATTTTGGAGCTTCGACTCACGAAATCCCGATCCACGATATGCACGTGAATCCAATGACCCCCGTGACTTGGATCGATGGCTCTTCTCCTCCTGAGCTTGGAACCCTTTTAGGAATACGTTGTCATATCTCCCCTGCACATTCTCGAGATTTAACGGTTCTCGGAAGTTCGCGAAATCTCCTTGGAGGATTTCGACCATCCGTTCTCCCTGATGAATTCTACGAAGTGAATCAAGTGCTTTCTCCATGAAGACTTGTTCACCTGTGCGCAACCCTGCGACACCCTTGCAAATTCAAAGTCGCAGCTTCATTGCACTATTCTTCAGCTACTCAGAGGCCTATCTCTCCTGATCTTTTTCCAAGACCTTTAGGTCCTTAAAGAAAACTTCTTGCACGCACTCCTTGCGGAAATCCTTCAACAACATCTAAGTGTTGAAGTCTCTGACTCTGCGCACACCTGCAACAATAGTCTTTCAACTCCCTACTCAGGCTCGCAATACTGAGACTTTTACCTGGCCTGCGCACTCCTTTCATGGCAACTTTGCCCAACTACACTTCTGGGATGAATGAGAACAAAAGCTATATCTATTTGAACCCCTCTGTTAATGCACTCCTTGCAGACACTTCGATTGCACTCCTTGCAAGAATCCTATGGCTCAAATAGAGAAACAATTGAAACTCATTCCTTCACCCTCTCAGGCTTCAATTCATACATGAAATCACATACAGAGCATATAAAATGAAATGTATGACAGGAAGTAAACATTCATGAGTATATCAACATCTATACACAGAGAACAACACAACCCATGATTTTGAATCAAATCTTTCTTCTGTTAATTCAAATGTCTGTACATGGGTGTTCTTCACACAACTCTCTGCATGCTCTTGCCCTTCTCCTGCTCCAATAATTCATGAATCTTACAATGCACAATGAGGGTGTCTATATCCCGTTTCCCTCTCGCGCTCTAAAGCTATCAAATCTAGAATTAAAATTCTACCTACTTTACATTAACTATCATAAATGCCTCTCTATCTACTAAGGATGAGAGCTTAAAGGCTCAAGGTCCGAATACAATATACAATCACGCTCCATCTTAAATGACACATTTAAGATCGCGCAACAACTTCCAAGGTGAAATTCAAAAAGAAATTGTGTTGGCTTGTCCAGCTGTCCTCCGCTTCCGCGTTGGCTCGCTTGACATGCTGGCGATGCTCCTGCATCAATCTGGATGGTCCATCAATGAGGAAATGTGGCGCCAAATCTCTTACTTCAAAGACTTAGAACATAGTTACCAACTTAATGAGAACTGTGACCTCAAAACAAGAACTCTAGCCCAAAATACCCGTTTTTTTTCATAAAAACATCAAAATCAACCCCCAAATCAAAAAGTGGTGCTACTGGTAGCACCATTTTTTTAAACGGGGTCAAAATTACAACATTTTTCAAACATTGCCTTCAAAACTTAGAGAGTAGCTTAGAAAAACCTTAAAATTAGCACCTAAAAACAAAAAAGATGTTTTTGAATTTTTTGTTTCTTTTCAAAACGTTAAATTTTGAGATCATTTGAAATCGTATTTTTATCACTTGGTACGATTAAAACCAAAACCTAAAAATCAACCATCAAATTGAAAAGTACTGCTACCGGTAGCACCCATTCTAAAATTGGGGTATTAAAATGACACATTTTTATACTGTGGTAAAAGAACTCATCATTACTGTAAACAAAATCATAAAAACAACCCTTAAATGTTTACTTTTTAAATGTCATCATCACGCAAAGGACAAGGTAATACATAATTCCATGAAAATATCATAATATACTTTAAAAATTCAACGTCACTTTTTAATAATGTTTTCCTTTTAACAATAAAAAAGTAAATACAAGTTACATTGAATGAAGCATTAATAGTTTCTTAAAAGTATTGTTATATTGACCATATTCAAAACATATGAGCTAAGAAATTTTATTATATTATCCATAATAAAAAAACATATCATTCATAAAACATAACAAAAGATTCATAACTTCATGTACGATCATATGTAAGTTCAATGGTCTTTTTTAGTTACCATACAAACATCATATGGATAAAAAATTCTTAAAATGTTCCATACACTTATTCTGATTGACTCATGGTTTCTAAAATACCATCAGAGTCTACATTGTCTTTAGATGTAGATGATCCATACTCTTCTCTATTGTCGTTGAATGCACCATTTGAGTCTACATGCATGCCGAACATTTCAGATGTCAAATTCCTTTTAGATCTACATCTAGGTTCAACAGACTCCCATCTTGCATTTATTTCTTGTGGTAACAACCTCTTGATAATCTTTGTTGTCTTGGAGCAAAGAGTTCCTCTCTTTGTCAAATTGAAGTCATAAACAAGTATGTAAACATCGTCTAATTTTAAGAGGTCAGTGCGAGACGAGTTGTATTTTGACCCTTAGTTTTTCTCTTTCTATTGGCATGTTTCTCAACCACCATCTTTGGCTTGTACACACCATTGAATGGGTGTGTACTTGTTGTATACCAATGCACTTCAATTGCAACAACATCATCATTTTCTTTCGCAATCTTTATAACCTTTCCTATCCAGAATGGATAACCATGTGGATCCTCAGTTGCTAAAAATGCAATCATGCTACCCTCCTTAATATCTTGTATTGAACCCCTGTAAAGGTATTCCATGGATTCACGTTGTGCACGTGACCTTAGCAAACCAATATACATTTATGTTTCCTCTGCTTATGTAATCTCAATAGCACCTTGAGATTCTTGAACTTCAATAATGTTTGTTTCTTCAAATTCTTTTGGCATATTTTGTGGCCAATGAAATTGAGTCCTCAACATTGTATCTTCATTTATTGATCTTGAAATTATGTAACTTTGACTATTGGAAAAAGACTCCCACCAAAAAGAATCAACAACATCAAGGTACTCATATGTATCCTTAATGGACTTTTTAATTTCTTCCAGGAATTCAGAATAATCTACATCTCTATTATGCCTTCATGCATTATGGATTTCAGGAATTGATTGTAAAAATAATAATTTTGACGCAAAAATTGGACGATCTGGAATGAACTTCAAAAATGATAAACCTGATGAAGGCCCCCATTTTGTAGTAGTTGAATACTGCTCTCCCCATATAAGTGTTTTTCCATCAATTTTTTTTAAACAAAATTGATGTTGGAAGCTAATGTCATTAATCTCCTCAATACATTTTTCTTCAGGATTTGATCCCTGAATAAATCTTCACATGTCAACAGTTTCTTCTAATATATGAAAAACAAGCTCTAGAATGTATGCTTTCTTGATACATTCAATCAATGATGGTAGACTTCCAACATTTTTCCTCTTCAATGTTATGGAAAAACGATTGAACATTTGATCAATATGATCATGAGTGTGTCCAACGAGAAGAAAACCAACTTTCACATTTTGAAAGATTCCCATTTCAACAAGCATGCTTAGATATCCAAACAAAATTTGATTTTTATTTTCACGACTAGTGTTGTCCAACTGTTTTGAGGAAGATTTCCAGACCAGTGAGTGAGCACATGATGAATTATGGTGATGGTAAGATTTGCATCATTGTGAATATTTAGAGCTGTCAAGTAAACTCTTGGACACATTTTTCCTTTGAAAAACATACAACCAACCAAGTGAAACTGAATGAAATTCTCTTCCTGTAAATTTTTGGGTGTACGAACAAAATGTGGTAGAAGTGTTTTCTTCTGGTCCATGCCATCAATTGTCATACCTAAATATTTGATTGGAGCATCATAACACTTCTTCCTATGTTTGTACATCTTTTTTCTTTCACTTGATTGTTGATTCTGATGTTCTTGAAGTGCTTTGATTATGGAATCTTCACATGACATAAAATAGAAATATTGATTGTATGTTTTCATAGTTGATAATTATTCAATTTAAAAAAAATAAAAATAGTAAATACATACCTCTTTCGGCCCCTTCATATTTATCTCTTCTTGATTTAAGAGTAGCACATATACTACAAATCCCCATCCTTGACTTCTTAGGAATATGGACATTGTTGAATTGTTTCTTCCATATTCTTGTAAAATATGCATATGTAATAAAATTATCCTTTCCTTCAACATCTCCAACATATCCTTTGTACAAGTTGTAGATTTCCCTCCTTGAAAACTTATCTGGAATATGTAATGTGTCTCTATCTGGCATACACTCTCCATGTTTGGAAAAGAAATCATACATATATGACAATGCAGTGTTTGTGAATGGCCCACTCTCTTGTCCATGATGTACCTTCGAATAAAATGATGGATCATTTTCCAACTTTGTCTGGATTCTTGATAGGCGAAGATTACCAATTGCGTGAATTTTTTTGAAAGCCTTTATGGAAAGTAAAATATTCCCAATGCGATAATCGTATACTGTATTGGTGGATATCATACACCCCGTCAAATAGGAATTTTGCATGCTCTTATTCATTGCCAAATATGTTTTCCTTTTATTCAAGGCATACATGTAGTCCATGCTTTTCAAACAATTATTTTGACAACATTCACTTGAAATCAATTATTTTATGGAAATTGATTTAGTGAGAAATTCTTTCCTAGACCTTGTATAACTAGAATGCTTTGGATCAATATAAAAAGGTCTAATCTTGGTCCTGGACACAATGTTTCTTTGCAATGTCTCCACTATGTCATCATCCTTACTAGAAGGTTTTTCCTTATCACCACAAGGAGTATCAAGCAAAACATTGTCAGGAAAATGAACTAGAGAATGTTGATCACCTTCATTTGTTGCAGCTGAATGTTTGAGAACATCATCATCAACATAATCATTTGGAGAAAAATAATCATCAACATAATCATTTGGAGAAAAATAATCATAAACATTATGTCCACTATTGACATAATCATCTTCATTGCTTTCAAAATCCCCACTCGAGTGAAAATTTCCACCATCTTGCTTAGTGCCTTGAAAACAGTCATCAGTATCTTGAAAATCCTAACTTGGAGGAAAATCGGAATCAACGTTGTTTCTTTTTAATTTATCACTCGGGAAAGAGTGACCACCAATGGTGTAATCATCTTCGCTACTTTGAAACTCGCCACTTGAAATATATTCTTCATCATCCTCATCCTCATTACTAGCTTCAAAATCCTCACTTGGAGGAAAATATTCATTATCTTCATCGGTACCCTCAAAATCCTCACTTTGAGGGAAATCCTTAGCACCAACATTGTTTCTTTTAAATTCCTCATTTGAGAAAGACTGTCCAACATTGTCATAATCGTCATCATTGCGTTTAAATTCCCCACTTGGGGGAGATTCTTCTCCATCCTCATTCGTGCCTTGGAAATTCTCACTTGGTGGAAACTCTTCATCAGTACCTTCAAAATCCTCACTAGGAGGAAAATCATAGTCACCAACATTGTTGTCTTTAAATTTTCCACTCGGGGAATTTGGTCCACCATTGTCATAATAATCTTCACTGCTTTTAAAATTTCCACTTGAGGGAATTTCTTCATCATTTTCATTGGTGCCTTGGAAATCTTCATTGGTACATTCAAACTGTTCACTTGGAGGAAAATTTTCATCCCAATCATTTAAATGTTGATCACAGTCTCCACTTTGACCTACATTTTGATTATTTTCATTACTATTAAACTGCTGACTAGATTTATCACCATCATATTCCTCCTCTTCATTATCGGTTCCTTCAAAGTCCTCTGATTTAGGACTTTCATGAGGAACATGTTGAATAAAATTTCTTGCACCATGATCAAAATTATGACTAACTGAAAAATACGAAACCTCATTTTCATTACAAACATTCCTATGGCATTTCCTAGTCCCAACAGAAGAGGTATGCAAAGAATTTGTTGATGTCTCAGAAATACAATTTTCTTTATTTGATGAAGCCATCCCTTCTCTCTCATAACATAGAATAATAGAAATGTTCACCATCCCTATGACATTATAATAACATGCATAATGAGTTTTCCCTCTAAATTCCGCCCCCCCCCAAAAAAAAATATATAATTTCCCTCTAAAATTTTCCCCCAAAATTCCACCCCAAAATATTTCCTCCAAAATTTCCCCCTCAAATTTTTCCCTCCAAATTTCCCCTGCAATTTTTTTCAGTGATTTTCCCTTAAAAATTAAAACTAATGTTTACACTTTTATTTTGTTATTTACATGTTAAATGCAATATTTATCATGTTTATCTATTTATCCCGCATTTATTAAACATATTAATGATCCATATAATTTTAGGTATATACATAGACAATATACCTAATTTTTTTTATCCCACATAAGTTATACTAACAATAATTTATATCATCTGTGTTATATATACACAATCTTCTTTTATATTTTTATATTGTGGTACATCTTGGGCAGTATTTGTTTTAGGATTTGGAGCAAGCTAAACCGAGGAGAATCTAGCAAGCAAAGAGGAGAATTTAGTATTTCAGAGGTTAGTTTTTGGTTAAATTCTTACATGTTTTCTACTTTTTTCTAAAAAACATAGATGTTTTCTACCTTTCTCAAAACATCCTTCAGATTGTTTGGGAAAAAAGGCAAAAAAAGTTAAATCTAGATATAATTTTTTAACTTTGTTTAGCTTTTGTCTAGATTTTTATGGTTTTTTAGGTTATATGTTATAACATATAACCTAGGTTATATGTTATATAACATATAACCATAGATATAACATACGGTTATATGTTATATAAGATATAAGATATGTTATATGTTATATGTTATATAACATACGTTATATAACAATATAACATATGTTATATGTTATATAACATATAAAATAGGTTATATTGTATCATGCTGAAGAGTCTATGAGATAGTATAGAAATGGTAGAGGGCACTTTTCCTTGGGACTAGTGATATTGAGATCCCTCAAGATAATGCAGATGCAGATAGATATGTTCTTTTTTATGACTAGCACTATGTCATCCATCCATTTCATTTCAGATAGTTAATGGTCTAGATAAAACCAACATCAAGGAGTCTTTAAATATCCTTGTATAGTAATGTATTGAGCTCAATATGGTGGAAATAAAGCTTCTACTTGATGGGTTTAGAACCTAGTTTAGGAAATAGATTGTGGGATACAAGGGACACATTTATGCCTGGCTTGTCTGAATAGTCCTAAGTTCAAACATTTGTGTACTTTTAAATTAGAGCCCTGTAGGACTCAAATTCATTAAGGGTAAGATTTGGCCTAAAATTTATGATGCATGGATGTTCAAGAGGACCCATATCAATATTGATGGTGTCCTCTATGAGGAGGTGGTTTCCTTACTTAAATGTCTCCAAAGTGGAGGATAAAACAAGGTCATTGTTTTGACATGAATACCCAAGAGGACTAGGAGAGAGAGGTGGTGATGTCAATTCAATGGTCACAACTTACGGGTATAAATAAGATCCTAGGGTTGTGTAAACCTCAAGCGTCCCAATAGGATAATTTCATGATAAATATAGAGGGGTTGTTCCTAATAAGAGGAGGAGATAATGATCAAAATTGATTGTGTTTAAGTCTAGGAGGACCTAACTCTTTTTTAAGAAATAAGATAGGAGGATGAAGAGCCACCGACGAATTATTTGGTCCTCTACAATAAATTATAAAATTCAAAACTTTAGATGAAGTAATAAAGCATGTGAATGCTTCTCATTATGGCTTGGCAGCGGGAGTGTTTACACAGAATATAGAAACCACTATAACATCCTGATCTGATGCACTGAGAAAACTTATTCTTTGAGGACACTTGCTCGCAAGTGATCTGGACTATTATGATATTAAAACATTTGTCCTTGATTATGATGCATTATGATAGATAACATGATGTTTACTGCATTTACATAGACAAGTGTTATTGACTCAGTTTTAATAAGTACGCAGGGTTTTGGACCTTGAGGATGTAGAGGCATCGATGGAACCCTTGGACTCCGGATCAAGTCAGGGAGTGTGCTATTGGGGTTTGATTGTTTTACTATGATTTTAGTACATTTGATTAGATGATATGATGTGGACATGTCTAACATGATTGTTCATGATGCAGGCTAATGATATATTTCCGACCAAACTCACATATAGAGTAAAGGGGCCACACATGACTACCATAGAGTTTGAGGGAGAGGTGTGGACAGTAGCCCTGCCACAACCTACTAGCACTCCCGCCGTGGCTTGAATTGTAGCTTAACGATTACCTAGTTCGAGAGGACCCAGGATGCCGCGAGGGTAGACTATGATAGTTAGTCGTGATGATTCTAAGGGGCATGAAATAAGCTAGGGGACTTATTCCTTAGAAGCCCTTAGTCTCCAACAAGTTCACCTGGAGGAGTGTTGACTCCAGGGGTTATTGATGTCTACCAATCAATCAAGAGGCGAGTGGCACCCTTGGAGCACGTGGTCCATCCTGAAGGGCACGTCGTGCAAAAGAAGCATAAGAGGCAAGTGGCATCCTTGAAACATCTGGTGCATCCTGAAGGGCACGTCACGCAAAATAAACACAAGAGGCGAGTGGCACCCTTGGAGCATGTAGTGCGTCCTGAAGGGCACGTCACGCAAAAGAAACACTAGAGGTGAGTGGCACCCTTGGATCATGTAGTGCATCCTGAAGTGCACCTCACGTTGATGATGTTAAAGGAACTAACCTAGATGGCCCTAAGACTAATATCTCATTAAGAAATTTCAAAACAAATTTCCTAATTAAAATGTCACCCAGTTCAGAATCTAAGTCCTATGTCTGAAACTTGCTAGGGGCAAAATTCTGTCTACCCTTGAGAAAACATCTCTAAACAATTAAAGTAGTAAAAATTAAAATAAAAACCCTTTAAGTAATAATTTTGGTCTTCATAAATTTTTAGGGTAAATAAAGAGAGGGAGAAATTAATTAAAAGATGTGGATATAAAATATAAAGGAGAATTTAAATTATTTTTAATTTTTGATAGTTTAAAAAGATGCTGAATTAATAATAAAAGGGAAAAAGGGGTTAAATTGGAAATGTCATTTTTAGCTCTAATAAAAAGGGGAAAGAGGGAAATTATAACATTTAGGAAACTAGGGAATGGAGGTAACTTAAAAAGGGAAAGAGGGGAACTTATGATAAAAAGAGAGGTCAACTTAGTAAAGAATCTGCAATTAAGAACCTGCTAAATTGAACTAAATTAGGAATTTCATTTTAGGGAAAGTATTTAAACCTGTAAGGGAATCTAGGAACACCTAGGAGTAAATTTAGGAGCAACTCTAGGTGGGTGAGTGAAATGAGACAATTATTAATTTAAAGAAAATAATTATTGGAGGAAAGTGGGGGATGGGTGACTCTTGTATGAACGAGAATTTTTGGAAGATTTTTTTTATTAAAACTTAAAATTTAATGAGATTAGGGAAAAATGGAAGCTCTAAAATTATATAAAAGAGAGAGAGGAGAAGGAAGAAGGGGATTGGTTGTTAGCGTAACATTATGCTTCCAGATTTGTGACTTGACTGATTACTTGTGGGGAATTGGGATTTCCCAGCTCGGATAGGGGTGGTAGCTCGACCTTGCGAGGCGAGGTGAGAGCTAGACATACCATATGGATAGTGTGTGGCCCCTTTGCGGCTCGGGGGGCTAAGGGGGAAGCAGAGTACCCCTAGCATTGGCTGGGAGGTACTGGTGAGGTCTCGACGATCAGCGAGTGGGAGCAAGTAGACGACTCATGGAGCAGGCATAAGGCAACGATACACTCTTTGATTGTAGAGTAGAATGCATTATGATGTATGGTTATATGTGCATGTGTATGGGTAATCTAGATGGATGAATTTTTAACTTCAATCGGTGTTGGCTTTTGTGGGATGGAATGGTTTTCCCTTATTTACTTACTCTAACGAATTTTCGTGCATTTAACATTGCTGTAAATTTCACTGTGTCAATTTTGAGTAACCTCTAGCCTTGTATTTTCGTCTCTATCCCCTGAATGGAGAAATTCACTGAGTATTGTCCTGCAGAAAAAAAAAACTTGAGTCTTCTTGCATTCATTGATTGGGAAGCGTTTTTATCTCATTTTAGACCATAATAGTCTCCGTTAGTCAAACCAGCGTAGCATGGCAGCCTCTGGACTATACTCTCTATGTAATAACCTTGATTTTAATTTTATTGGACGCCAATACCATGTCGGCCAAAGCTACAGCGATAGGTTTGACGTTTTGTTCTATGAGTAAATGCATTGACAGTATTGCCAATCACTATTTAAGTCAATGCAAAGTGGTATATACATGGATGTGTTTTAGTGGCGAGTTTGTTCTTCTTTAGATGAATTTATTACCTCTGTTGTTTAAAGAGATAAGGGAAGATTTCGAATTCGGTAGTTAATGGATGTAACTACGAAGTCATAGAAAATGATGTGGTACCTTCGTAATTAATTATTGTGGTGTAGTTTTGACCCATTGACAACCCTGGTCTGATTTTAATTCCTTGTTGTTGTACATGAAAGTAACATAATCTTAGTGAAAAATTTTACTGTGTTACTGTGTAAAAGCCGTCGATCTACTTGTTGAAAGCATTATCCCTGTATCTCAGACCTTACCCTTATCTTTGATTGATAACGCTCTAGTTAATATTTTTATGGGTTAGCTGCATTTACATCTTTTATATTATGGACCACATAGTTAGACAACATTATCCTAAATCGTAGATGCCACTATTGGAAGAATCATAATAGCACTGTTGATCATATCAGATCGACTCTGTTGATAGTTTTTTTTTGGGACTGCAATCCATAGATGTACCACCAGCGATTTAAAAAAGAAAATCATAATGATTGATAGTGACTGTACCAACAAAAATTTTAATTCGCCTTAATCCGTATGACTGTGTTCCAACACCTGGAAATCCATAACATAGTTAACATGAATTGTATTATAAGTATTGCATGAATTAAAAGACAACAATGGTATGTCGGGACAGTGATCCACCATTAAACCTTTCCCAATTTCCTTCTTATTTTATCAATCATGTTCAAGGATAGCGATCCACATGAACTGTGAACTTTAGGTATGGCTGGAGTGACAACAAATTTTTACACCTTCCAACAACGATTGGGCATGAGTGCATTTTGATCATGCTGGCTTAGTCGTTGTGAGTAAAATTCACTTGCTTTTGACCTGTCACGAGTATGGAATAGTTGTTTAATAGAAGCCTTGTGTTGTCTATTTTTCCAAAACAAACATCACCTATGATTGTCGTTACCTACCTCTGACTGAGATTATGGATGAGGGTGTGTTAAAGGTGGGCCATCGGTTGTATCCTCCTGGTAGAATTCTTTTACACAGACAGCAAAGAGATCTTCCATGCAAGAAGTGGATGGACAACATGATTTTACTGAGTTGACAAGAGCCATAATTCCACAGGTAAAACACATTTCACTCCTTGGTTTCCTGCATTTTTTCTCCCAAAAACAACCGACACCTGTTACCTTGGCTTCCTGGCAAGTTCTTGACTTTCTGCAACTGTGATATCTTTTTTTGAAGTTGTGAATTGCCCATTTGTTGACAACGCTCTCCCTGGAACTTGTGACTGAGACAACATTGAAGATGTTACTGTT
Organism: Picea engelmannii; assembly: GCA_009831015.1. Classification (NCBI taxonomy): domain Eukaryota; kingdom Viridiplantae; phylum Streptophyta; class Pinopsida; order Pinales; family Pinaceae; genus Picea; species Picea engelmannii. Next base: position 2,171,719 of record ML778658.1, on the reverse strand, counting down.
GTTTCCCTTGATACGTGGCGAATACATAGATGGATTCCTGTGAATTTCTTACTTGGCGAATCATTGATACCAGGACAACGAATCTGTAAATCATTGCAGAAAATATTACGGATGTCTATCTATGTCAGCGTCCTTCTTAGCGTTACCTAGCATTGGGCCTTTATTTAAGCTACGTTTTTTTTTTTTTAGAATGCACTTGATTGCTTGATACCTTCTTATCTCTCCTTCTTTAATTGCGACCTGCTTTTCCACTTAAAGATGTAGTCATTTCTCGACAACTTACCATTTCTGACTGGTGTGTGTACCCATTTCTTTTTACTGACTGCTTGCTCCATTTAAATATTGTAATGCATGCGACATGAAATGTTTTCATCAAATAGATTTTATACCCTTGCACGATCACAATGTATGTTATGAAAATTGCTATTTTAACCTCATTCCACACATGCAAATGCATTCCATGTATACACCTTTCCTCATAAATAACGATATTGAGTAGAAACGATTGAAAAAGGGCTATCTTTATACAGTAAACAATACAGGTATCATGAAGTACGCTTATGAAAAAGTGCAGTACAATTATGTAATGAAGGTTAAGGTTGAATCTAATATCTAGGGTAATGCTAACTTTCAAGGCTATTATTGTTCATGGTAAAACTAATGTAATATAATGTTTAAGTTAATGTTAATGCTTATGGGAATGTTAATGTTAATGTTATTATTGTTTTAGGGTAATGATCAATGTAAAGTAATGCTTAATGTATTCTTATGGTAATGTTAATGCTAATGTTATTATTGTTTTATGGTAATGATTAATGTAATGTAATGCTTAATCTTAATGCTTATGGTAAAGTTAATGCTAATGTTAATATTGTTTTATGGTAATGATTAATGTAATGTAATGCTTAATGTTAATGCTTATGGTAAAGTTAATGTTAATGTTATTTTGTTTTATGGTAATGATAATGTAATGAAACGTTTAATGTTAATGCTAATGGTTATGGAACTATTAATGTTGATGTTGTTATTGTTTTATGGTAATGTTAATGTAATTCTTATAGATAACATATCAGATGTAATGTGATGGTCATTTTATGTAGTTATTGTAATATAAAATGAAAAAAATGGTTGTTATTTTATAGTGGTGATGATGAAATTAATTATCATCGATAGCAGATAAAATATAATGTTTTGAACTAAGTCCAATAAGTTATTATGATTTAGTAAATGGGAATTTGCAATTAATTGAAAATGCCTTATTAATGGAAATTGCATTTAATTGGATTTGCTATTAATTGGATTTGCAATTAATTGAATTTGCAATTAATTGGCTTGCGCCTCCATAGAGGACGTGGTTGTTCTTTAACTATTGTTGTACTTGGATGTATACATTTTACTGCTTGGTTTGCCTGTGTCGGGTGAGATGTAGACACCTCCATGTTCCTCAGAACATTCGCCAACCCTGTGACCTTAAATGGTTAAAATTGATGGGAACCTGGGCTTGAGCATTGCTTATGTGTCTTGGAGGTCCTAACCATTGTAGTGTAGGATGGGCGGGTAGTCAGTCTTAATTATTTGGTCGGTTGATTGTCGTACCTTGCTTACAGTTACTTGATGTGCATCTTAGATCGTTATGTTGTAGTTGTAGTTGCATGCGCCATCTTTGTCATCGTATGGTGACGCAGAGTGAAATGTATTTATTATCCTTGTACACACGGGCACACACAAAAAAAAAAATTGCACTTGTTATAAGAGGTTGTCGTCAAGACGAGGATGATCGTTACATATGGTATCAAAGTGGGTTCAACCCGTGACTTGGGATCACTATGGCTTTCGCTGACATGATTTGATTATATTATTGCTAATAGAGTTGATTGTGTGCGTACAGGTAATTATGGTTAGAGGACATTGCGGAGGCAGACGACAGGGTGCTAGGGGAGGGGGAGCGACGCCTCCAGTAGCATCCACACTGGAGGGGTCTAACCCCCCAGGGAGATGAGCAGGTTCTCGGACAGGAGTAGATAGCAGTTGGCGATGTTGTTGGGATGAAGAGATCTTTCTATCACATGTCTGAGGCATTGATCAGCCGTTTGGATAGAGATGAGGCCAGGGCACAAGCACCTGCTAAGGTTCCACCGCACGCACCGGCCGTTACTGGTAGCATTCACTGTGAACTCGAGTAGGTCAAATTTCTCGAGTTCTTTGGTGCCCCGGACGATGTAGCCGCTGGGGCATGGTTGGAGAACATGGATATGTGCTTTGCACTTCGCGATTATACCTCCAATATGAAGTTCTGCATGGCGGTATTTCAACTGAAGGCGAGCGCTCTTCTATGGTGGAAGACACTCCTACCATAGCTGAACATGGCCATCAAAGACGTGTCATGGGAAATTTTCGAGGAACGATTTTGAGAGAGGTACCTTTCATAGGAATTCATTGAGTGTCAGCTCAATGAGTTCAATGCCTTATGAGAGGGAGGTTGTACAATTCCCGAGTAAAAGGACCGTTTTATGGAGCTGCTCTGGTACGCTCCGCACCTTAACACTGAAAAACTTAAGGTCAACAGGTTCATGTTCAGCCTTAACGAAAACCTGCGTGCAAAGGTTAGGATTTTGATGCCTCAAACCTTGCATGATGTCGTCTAAAAGACCATCATAGTAGAGGAGGAGCTTATTAGTGGAGGTCATACCAGGACTCCAGCGAGACTAGCAGGGCAGGTTTCATCTAGAACACAGCAACACCAGACACCAGCGAGACATACGCCGGGATATCATGGCTTCCATAGGGGATCCACTTTCACCACACCCCATCGACCGCCGCCTCAGCAACGGACACCTTATCGGGGACCACAACAATAGTAGCAACGTTTCCCACAACATTAGTAGTTTAGGCTTGTTCAATAGAACTGAAAAGGATTCCAAGCCCATGGGCCGTCATCTTCTACTTCGGGTACCAGGACTACTGGGCTGAAGAAGGGGTGTTGGATGTGTGGGGAGCCACACTACCAGTGCGACTGTCCTGTGGAGAGGACCAGAACGTCTGAATGAGTCGGACGCACTACAATGGGAGATATGGGCAAGGCCCATCGGATTCATGCAATGGTGAATAATCACCAGTTAGAGCATCAATTGACTGTGCTCGAGATGACAGGTGTCGTCGCTGACCAGACTGTTAGTATTTTGATAGATACCGGTGCTACCGAGAGTTTCATTTCCGGTGCAGCACTAAAAATGATTAAGGTAAAGGCAGTCGAACATGATGAGTTTAGTTTCGTAGAGATGGCTTCAAGAGACAAACAAAAGGTTGGAGGAAAGGTTACGGGATGTGCCCTTAACCTGGGAGAGTTTGTCATGATGGTCAACTTGTATGTCACAATCTTAGGATCTTATGATGTTGTGATTGGTATGGATTGGTTGGAATCGCATGAGGCGATACTCAACTGTAAGACGAAACGTTTGAGCTTGGTCGATGATGAGGGACAGAGATGTGTGATTGTAGGACGGAACCAGGGAGTTTCCTTGAGGTTCATCTCTTCCTTACAGCTACAGAAGAGTATGCACAAGGGGTGCAAGCTTTATGAGATCCTTGCGTTAAATAAGAAGGGAGTAGCAGAAGGTCTAGAACACCTTCCAGTGGTGAGAGAGTTTGCGGATGTATTTTTGGAGGAGTTACCTGGGATGCCGTCAGAGAGGGAATTGGAGTTTACCATAGACCTAAAACTGGGGACTGAGCCGATAGCAAGGACGCCTTATCGGATGTCGATCCCAGAGCTGGAAGAGGTGAAAATGCAACTGAAGGAGTTGTTGGACCTGGGAATGATACATCCTAGTGTGTCACCGTGGGGTGCACCGATTATTTTCATATGAAAGAAGGATAGATCGTGGAGGATTTGCTTTGACTACCGTCAATTGAACAAGGCCACGATAAAAAATCAATATCCCTTGCCAAGAATTGATGATTTGTTCGATCAAATGAAGGGTGCGACGGTGTTGTCCAAGATCAATTTACAGTCAAGGTATCACCAGTTATGGATCAAGGAGGATGACATCCCTAAGACTGCCTTTAAGACAAGATTTGGACATAACAACTTTACAGTTTTATCATTTGGACTGACAAACGCCCCAGGGGTATTTGTGAGTTTGATGAATGGGGTGATCCGCAAATACTTAGAAAATTTCGTCCAAGTATTCATTGGCGATATCTTAATTTACTCTTGGACAATGAAGGAGCATGACGAGCACTTACGCTTCGTACTATAGTGTCTGCAAGAGCACAAATTGTATGGGAAATTGTCCAAATTCTCTTTTTATCAATCGAGGATTCACTACTTGGGGCATGTCATCTCCGATGAAGGTATCGCCATGGATCCAGCCAAGGTCGAGGCTATTATCGAATGGCCTGTGCTGAGGAATGTCATTGAAGTGCGAAGCTTTATGGGTTTAGCAGGATACTATTGACGGTTTGTCGAGGGATTTTCGAAGATAGAAAATCCGATCATGGAATTGCAGAAGTAAAACAAGAAGTTTGTTTGGATCGAGAAATGCGTGGAAGCATTATGGAGGCTTAATAAGGTTTTAATGACAACACCGATACTAAAGGTCCCTGACATGGATGCGGACTTCTTGGTATGCACAGATGCATCCAAGGAAGGTTTAGGCAGAGTATTGATGCAAGAGGGACGAGTGATTACTTACATTTCGAGGAAACTAAGAAGGCATGAGGAGAACTACGTGATGCACAATTTGGAGTTATTAGCCATCATATATTCCTTGAAGGTTTGGAGACACTACTTTCTTGGACAAAAAATTGAACTAAAGACTGATCATTGTGGACTACAACACATTTTTACGCAAATCGACCTGAACGCACGACAACGACGTTAGTCGAAAATGCTTAGCGAGTACGACTTTGAGATTACTTACATAAAGGGAATAGTGAACCGAATGGCGGATGCTTTAAGACATAGGCCACACATCTTCTCAGTTTTGCCTCTTCATACAAATCTACATGAGAAGATTCTCACTTTACAGCATGACGACGATTGGTACAAAGAGGTTGAGGGTTATATCAGACAAAACACAACGATGGTACCATGATATGAGGGATGTTCATTTGATAGTGATCGGTTATTGAGGTTTAAAAGTTGGATTTATGTACCACCAAATGATGAGTTGAGGATGTTGATCCTGAGTGAGGCTCATAGAGCAGTTTACATGGCTCACTTGGGAGTAACGAAGATGAGGGCATACCTTAAACCCTTATTTTTCTGGAAGGGAATGAAGGCCAACATAGTCAACTATGTGGCCAGATGTCTAGAGTGTTAGTAGGTAAGGGCTGAACATAGACACCTAATAGGATTACTTCAACCACATGCAATTCCGAAATCGAAATGGGAGGTTATTTCGATGGATTTTATTGTTGTATTGCCACTGACGGTAAGGAGACATGACTCAATTTTCATAGTAGTAGACACTCTGATGAAGAGTGCTCACTTTATTCTTGTGCATACAACGTATCAGGCACCTGACATCGCTAGAGTTTTCATCAGTGAGATTTTGAAGCTACATGGCATGCCTAAGAGGATTATATCTGATCGAGGATCGGTGTTTACCAGATGATTTTGGATGAGTTTCCAAGAGGCCTTGGCAACCCAACTTAACTTTAGTACTGCGTATCACCCAGAGACTGATGGACAAACTGAACGAACAAACCAAACCTTGGAGGACATGTTTCGTATGTACGTGATGGACCAACAAAACTGTTGGGAGGAATTCTTGCCACTAGTAGAGTTCGCTTACAACAACAGTTACCAGAGCACCATTAAGATGGTTCCTTTCGAGTTTCTTTACGAGTGACCGTGTCAGATGCCTTTGAGTTGGGATCGACTTGAGGATAGGGTCCTGGTGAGACCATAAGCCATCCAAGAAATGGAAGGGAAAATGCAAACCATAAGACAAAGGATTAAAGAAGCGCAGGATCGACAGAAGAGTTATGTCAATGCGCACCGAATCGACCGTAGTTACGAGGTAGAGGATCGAGTCTTCTTGCGAGTTAAACCACATAAGATTCTGATCAAGTTTGGAAGGGGAGATAAACTCTCTCGTAGGTTCGTGGGACCTTTCAATATTGTGGAGAGAAAGGGGCCCATGGCCTATCGACTAGCCTTGCCTGATTCTTTGAGGCGTATGCACGATGTTTTTCATGTATCTATTTTGAGACATTATATTAGTTATCCTACACATGTGATTGACATGAGTTCTTTGTAGTTATTGGATGAGGGAGTGTTCATGGCTAAGCTATTCTACATCTTAGATCATCGCGTTTGACAGTTACGACATTGAACGGTAGATCAGGTTAATGTCATGTGGGACAATTATAGTCTGCACTCGACGACTTGGGATGACGCATATGATATGCGCCAGCAGTTTCCATTTTTGTTTGATAGATAGACTTATAATACTATGATACACTTATTTCGGCACGTATACTATAAAACTTCTGGATGAAGTTTAAACCAAGAGGGGGTGTATGTAACATCTCACTTTGACGTACTGAGAAAACTTATTCTTTGAGGACACTTGCTTGCAAGTGATCAGGACTATTATGATATTAAAACATTTGTCCTTGATTATGATGCGTTATGATAGATGACATGATGTTTACTGCATTGACATAGACAGGTGCTATTGACTCAGTTTTACTGAGTGTGCAGGGTTTTGGACCTTGAGGATGCAGAGGCATCAAAGGAACCCTTGGACTCTGGATCGATTCAGGGAGTGTGCTATTGGGGTTTGATTGTTTTACTGTGATTTTAGTACATTTGATTATATGATATGATGTGGACAAGTCTGACATGATTGTTGATGATGCAGGCTGACAATAGCTTGCCAACCAGACTCAAATATGGAGTAAAGGAGCCACACACGACTACTAGAGAGGTTGAGGGAGAGGTGTGGACAACAGCCCTGCCACAACCTACTAGCACTCCCGCTGTGGCTCGAACTTTAGGTTAACGATTACCTAGTTTGAGAGGACCCACGATGCTGCGAGGGAAAACTGCGACAGTCACTCGCGATGATTCTAAGGGGCACGCAATACGGTGGGGACCTATTCCTTAGAATCCCTTAGTCTCCCACAAGTTCACCTGGTAGAGTGTTGACTCTAGGGGTTATTGATGTCTACCAACAAGTCAAGAGGCGAGTGGAACCCTTGGAGCACATGGTGTATCCTGAAGGGCACAACACACAAAAGAAACACAAGAGGCAAGTGGCACCCTTGGAGCATGTGGTGCATCCTGAAGGGCACATCGCACAAAAGAAACACAAGAGGCAAGTGGCACCCTTGGAGCACGTAGTGCATCCTGAACGTCACGTCACACAAAATAAACACTAGAGGCGAGTGGCACCCTTGGAGCACGCAGTGCGTCCTGAAGGGCACGTCGCATTGATGATGGCCCTAAGACTAATATCTCATTAAGAAATTTCAAAACAACTTCCCTAATTAAAATGTCACCCAGTTCAGAATCTAAGTACTATGTCTGAAACTTGCTAGGGGTAAAATTTTGTCTACCCTTGAGAAAACATCTCTAAAAAATTAAAGTAGTAAAAATTAAAATAAAAACCCTTTAAGCAATAATTTTGGTCTTCATAAATTTTTGGGGTAAATAAAGAGAGTGAGAAATTAATTAAAAGCTGTGGATATAAAATATAAAAAAGAATTTAAATTATTTTTAATTTTTGATAGTTTAAAAAGATGTTGAATTAATAATAAAAGGGAAAAAGGGGTTAAATTGCAACTGTCGTTATTAGCTCTAATAAAAAGGGGAAAGAGGGAAATTATAACATTTAGGAAACTAAGGAATGGAGGTAACTTAAAGAGGGAAAGAAGGGAACTTATGGTAAAAAGCGAGGTCAACTTAGTAAATAAACTGCAATTATGAACCTGCTAAATTGAACTAAATTAGCAATTTCATTTTAGGGAAAGCATTTAAACCTGTAAGGGAATCTAGGAACACCTAGGAGTAAATTTAGGAGAAAATCTAGGTGGGTGAGGGAAATGAGACAATTATTAATTTAAAGAAAATAATTATTGGAGGAAAGTGGGGGATGGGTGACACTTGTATGAACGAGAATTTTTGGAAGATTCTTTTTATTAAAACTTAAAATTTAATGAGATTAGGGAAAAATGGAAGTTCTAAAATTATATAAAAGAGAGAGAGGACAAGGAAGAAGGGGATTGGTTGTTATCATAACATTACGCTGTCGGATTTTTGACTTGACTGATTATTTGTGGGGAGTTGGGGTTTCCTAGCTCGGATAGGAGTGCTAGCTCGACCTTGGGAGGCGAGCTGGGAGCTAGACGTACCATCTAGATAGTGTGTGGCCCCTTTGTGGCTTGGGGGTCTAAGGGGGAAGCAGAGTACTCCTAGCATTGGCTGGGAGGTACTGGTGAGGTCTCAACGGTCGGCGAGCAGGAGCGGCACAGAGCGCACAGATGAATCTCGGAGCAGGCAAAAGGAAATGATACGCTCTTTGATTGTAGAGTAGAATGGATTATGATGTATGGTTAGATATGCATATGTATGGGTAATCTAGATGGATGACTTTTTAAATTCAATCGGTGTCAGATTTTGTGGGATGCAATGGTTTTTCCTTATTTACTTACTCCGGTGAATTTTTGTGCATTTAACATTGCTGCAAATTTTACTGTGTCAATTTTGAGTAACCTCTAGCCTTGCATTTTTGTCTCTATCCCCTGAATGGAAAAATTCACTCTAAAAAGAAACTTGAGTCTGCTTGCATTCATTGATTGGGAAGTGTTTTTATCTCTTTTTAGACCATAATAGTCTTCGTTAGTCAAACCAGCACAGCATGGAAGCCTCTGGACTATACTCTCTATGTAATAACCTTGATTTTAATTTTATTGGATGCCAGTACCATGTCGCCCAAATCTACAATGATAGGTTTGATGTTTTGTTCTATGAGTAAACACATTGACAGTATTGCCAATCACTATTTAAGTTAATGCGAAGTGGTATATACATGGATGCGTTTTAGTGGCAATTTTGTTCTTTTTTAGATGGATGTATTACCTCGGTTGTTTAAAGAGATAAGGGAATATTTCAAATTAAATAGTTAATGGATGTAACTACAAACTCGTAGAAAATGATGTGGTACCTTCGTAATTAATTATTGTGGTGTAGTTTTGACCCGTTGACAACCCTGGTCTGATTTTAATTCCTTGTTGTTGTACATGAAAGTAACATAATCTTAGTGGAAAATTTACTGTGTTACTGTGTAAGAGCCATGGATCTACTTGTTGAAAGCCTTAGTCATGGATCGCAGACCTTACCCTTATCTCTGATTGATAGAGCTCCAGTTAATATTTTTATGTGTTAGCTGCATTTGCATCTTTTATATTATGGACCACATAGTTAGACAACATTATCCTAAATTGTAGATGCCACTGTTGGAAGAATCATAATAGCACTATTGATCTTATCAGATCGACTCTGTTGATAGTATTTTTTTGGGACTGCAAGTACCACCAGCGATTTAAAAAAGAAAATCATAATGATTGATAGCGACTGTACCAACAAAAATTTTAATTCGCCTTAATCCGTATGACTGAGTTCCAACAGCTGGAAACCCGTAACATAATTAACATGAGTTGTATTATAAGTATTGCATGAATTAAAAGACAACAATGGTATGTCGAGACAGTGATCCACCATTAAACCTTTGTCAATTTCCTTCTTATTTTATCAATCATGTTCAAGGACAATGATCCACATGAATTGCGAACTTTAGGTATGGCTGGAGTGACAAGAATTTTTTACACCTTCAGATAGCGATTGGGCATGAGTGCATTTCGATCATGCTGGCTTGGTCACTGTGAGTAAAATTCACTTGCTTTTCACTTGTTAGGAGTATGGAATATATGTTTAATAGAAGCCTTGTGTTGTCTATTTTTCCAAAACAAACATCAACTCCGATTGTCGTTACCTACCTCTAACTAAGATTATGGATGAGGGTGTGTTAAAGGTGGGCCAACAGTTGTATCCTCCCGGTAGAATTCTTTTACACAGACAACAAAGAGGTTTTCCATGCAAGAAGTTGATGGACATCATGATTTTACTCAGTTGACAAGAGCCATAATTCCATAGTTAAAACACGTTTCGCTCCCTGGTTGCCTGCGTTTTTTCTCCCAAAAGAAAATGACACCTATTACCTTGGCTACCTGGTGATTTCTTGACTTTTTGCGACTGTGATATCTTTTTTTGAAGTTGTGAGTTGCCCATTCATTGACCACGCTCTCCCTGGAACTCGTGACTGAGACAACATTGAATATTTTACTGTTGTTTCCCTTGATACCTGGCGAATATGTAGATGGATTCCTGCGAATTTCTTACCTATCGAATCGTTGATATCGGGACAACGAATCCGTAATTCCTTGCTGAAAATATTACGGATGTCTATCTATGTTAGCATCCTTCTTAGCGTTACCTCGCGTTGGGCCTTTATTTAAGATGCGTTTTTTTTTTTTTTAGAATGCACTTGATTGCTTGATACCTGCTTATCTCTCCTTTAATTGTGACCTGCTTTTCCACTTAAATATGTAGTCATTTCTCGACAACTTACCATTTCTCACTGGTGTGTGTACCCATTTCTTTTTACTGACTGCTTGCTCCATTTAAATATTGTAACGCATGGGACATGAAATGTTTTCATCAAATAGATTTTATACCCTTGAACAATCACAATGTATGTTATGGCAATTGCTATTTTAACCTCATTCCACACTTGCAAATGCATTCCATTTATACACCTTTCCTCATAAATAACGATATTGAGTAGAAACGACTGAAAAAGGGCTATCCTTATACAGTAAACAATACAGGTATCATGAAGTACGCTTATGAAAAAGTGCAGTACAATTATGTAATGAAGGTTAAGGTTGAAGCTAATATCTAGGGTAATGCTAACTTTCAAGGCTATTATTGTTCATGGTAAAACTAATGTAATATAATGTTTAAGTTAATGTTAATGTTATTATTGTTTTAGGGTAATGATCAATGTAAATTAATGCTTAATGTATGCTTATGGTAATGTTAATGCTAATGTTATTATTGTTTTATGGTAATGATTAATGTAATGTAATGCTTAATGTTAATGCTTATGGTAAAGTTAATGCTAATGTTATTTTTGTTTTATGGTAATGATTAATGTAATGTAATGCTTAATGTTAATGTTTATGGTAAAGTTAATGTTAATGTTATTTTTTTTTATGGTAATGATAATGTAATGAAACGTTTAATGTTAATGCTAATGGTTATTGAACTGTTAATGTTGATGTTGTTATCATTTTATGGTAAATTTAATGTAATTGTTATAGATAACATATCAGATGTAATGTGATGGTCATTTTATGTAGTTATTGTAATATAAAATGAAAAAAATTGTTGTTATTTTGTAGTAGTGATGATGAAATTAATTATCATTGATAGCAGATAAAATATAATGTCTTGAACTAAATCCAATAAGTTATTGCGATTTAGTAAATGGGAATTTGCAATTAATTGAAAATTCCGTATTAATGGAAATTTCATTTAATTGGATTTGCTATTAATTGGATTTGCAATTAATTGAATTTGCAATTAATGGGCTTGCGCCTCCGTAGAGGACATGGTTGTTCTATAACTATTGTTGTACTTGGATGTATACATTTTATTTCTTGGTCTTCTTGTGTCGGGTGGGATGTAGACACCTCCATGTTCCTCAGAACAGTCTCCAGCCCTGAGACCTTAAATGGTTAAAATCGATGGGAACCTCGGCTTGAGTGTTCCTTATGTGTCTTGGAGGTCCTAACCATTGTAGGGTAGGACGGGTGGGTAGTCAGTCTTAATTATTTGGTCGATTGATTGTCGTACCTTGCTTGTAGTTACTTGATGTGCGTCTTAGATCGTTATGTTGTAGTTGCAGTTGCATCCACCATGTTCGTCGTTGTATGGCGACACAGATTCGAATGTATTTATTATCCTTGTACACACAGACACACACAAAAAAAAAATTGCACTTGTTATAAGAGGTTGTCATCGTAACGAGGAGGATCGTTACAACCACGAGCACTCTTACTTGTGCATTACGTGTTGGAACAGTTTGTGTTATTTTATTTGACATTTTTTATGGAGGTATACCTTTCGGTGGGTATAAAATGAGTGGCACCGAAAGAGAGAAGGGTATCTATAGTCTCAAAAATTACTTACAGGTTAAAGCCATTGTCACTCATTTGAAGAATCCAACATGGTTGTAGATGTTGTTAGTTCCAACAAATGATATTGATATATGTGGAACATATTAAATCCCTTATGGCATTGTCCAATCAGTCTAATTTGGAGTAATATTTCTTTGCTACTAATAATGTGCATGACCTTCAGATAGGTTTGATGCTTTGTTTAGCTATGATGCCATAAAGAGAAGTATTCAGTCATGGTTATCTATTGTTCTCTATTGTGCCCGGGGCTTGGTCGTGGAGATTGGCGATGCTCGACATTGCCCGAGCCCCCCTGCAGCTAAGCACGGTCCCATCGGAGAACATGATATAACATGGTTTCGTGGAAATACTGTGAGCATAGAGAGCCATGGGGTTATACATCTGGTCCACTTGAATATGGAATGGTATCTTCCTAATTGTGAACTTCCTGTCAATGTTTTTTGTCTAATGGCATAACCAAATTACTCTCGAGCTTGTTTTCCACTTCTCTCCAGCCTGTTTGCCACTTCTTCAATCAGGTCATGGTTGTCTCAGATTCCCTTATGACAGTCTGAAACTGCCAAGTCCAATGCCATCAAATTTATCCCTATGACCTCAATTTCTTTGGCCAGTTCTTGTTATTGTGATTGGTCTTTGCTATCAATTTATCAATCCATTGAAAATCTGAAATAGCATTCACCATTATGAACAGTCAAGCAAACTGTCAAGAAATAACTAAGAAATACTTATGGGGAATGGCTAGACATGTATTTGGATAAAGTTTCAATGAAACAGAATCGTATTGTATATAGACTATTAGAATAAAACAAAAACATAATATCAATGTCCACATATAACAAAAGGTGTTCAATAGGCCTAACTACCTAGCAGTCAACATAACTAGTAAACAAAATTAACGTGTGGATTGCAACGTGGTATGTGTATGTTGATAACAAAGATATGAAAGAAATAATATATGCCCAAAAACATGTACTTTTAGAGAAATCAACAAAATTTATACCAAGTTGAGAGAGGCTTGAATGTTTTTACCATCTACTTTCTGAAATCCTGCATTTTAGTAGATCTTTCACACTTGACTGGAGATGGTTGGCCTTATTAGTGTTGAACTATCTTTATATTAGAACACAATGTATTGATTCTGTAGTATTATGGACTCTTAGGATATTATATTTATGATTGTAATTTTGTTTCTCGTGAAAAAATAATGACTTTTAACCATGCAAGATTTCAATTAATAAGAAACATATTGTATTTCTTTAATATGGGATCTTTGCAACTATTTGAGTCTCTAATTCATGATTTACTTGCAAAAGTCTTTGTAATCATTTGATCTACTTCAAAAAGACAATGGTTGACTCTTTGGAAATATTTTTGAAGCCTTACACACTCATTTGTTGTATTTCCTTCTCTTGTTATAGAAGCCATTGTGTTTGATACTTGATAATTTTGAAAAGTCAAGGCTTTCTTTAGAATGTATAGCAACATTTTTGTCCTTGAAGGTTTTCTATTTTATTCATATGTAGAAAAACTGTATTACTTGAATTTGAAACTCATTTCTTATTCCTTAAAAAAATTGTTGATTATTGATGCACTCTTTACTAGCTATTTTCCCATTCATAGTCCCTTTATTGCTTTCTGTAGTTACAAAACACCAAGTTACTTTATGACTAATTTTTTTTTTTTTAAAAAACATCATATATTTACAGATTAGCTACCCTTCCTTAAAATCCTACATATAACATTAAGTTTTAATTATTAATATTTTATAGATCTAACTAGAATTGTGTTCTTTAAAATTGACCATAAATCTATATCATGTTCCAAAAATATTTATTCTTAGATCTTTTATAACTATAGGTGAAATAGATAATTTCCATAAAGTTCAACACTAAAATTAGTATTATTTTTTGAAAATTCATAAAAATTTTAAAATTAAAATTTTTAATTATGTTCTCTAAATTTGATCATAAATTTATATCATGTTCCCCAAAAAAATTTACATCAGCAAAATAAAAGGGTGGAAGGGTATATACAATAGAAGTGACTATCTTCCTCTAAACTACTAATGCAACTATACAATCAAAATAAATAAGAGGAACAAAGTTAGATGTTATATCTCAAATTGCAGAACTTTGTAGAACTAGTAGAAGGATGTTAAATTGTTATATATTACATTACATTAGTGAATTAAATTTTTGTTACATATAGGTTAAAAACATTTAATCATTTTTTAAATTAGTTTTTATAATCAATGTTATGTTTTTTAGTTGATTATAATCTGAAAGGCCTACTTTTTTTTTATCTTAATATAGAAAAATGTCAGGAAATAGATTATCTATCAATATATTTGGATCACGACTTGCAATCATGGCATCAAAAATTGCAACTAGAACATCCATGAATGTTAGGCAACAAAATGATAGATTAACAAGTGAGCTATCAAGGGAAATGAACAATGTTAGAGAGTGGAAATCTTTGGAAGGTGAAAAAAAACAAGAATATTATTGGTTTGTTAAAGACAAGCAAGGAAACAATGGAGATCATATATATTTGTATTATGCTCAATCAAAACATGTGCATGGAAATTATCAAGCACTTGGCTTGTTAGGAGATATATGTTTGGTTCCATCCACATATATTATTTATGCACTTGTCAAACAAAGGAGAACTTATATCAAGTTTCGATATTGTTTCAAATTGAGAAATTATAACAAGAACGAATGTTTTTCAGAGTTATGTGCATCCATCGTTAATGACATTGAGAAAGGAAATGTAAGTTTTTTATTTCTATTTTTGTGTCGTTTATTATTTTTAGTATCATGCTAATGTTTTAATTTGATTTAACATGAAAATGTTATATTTTATTTCTACAGAATTTTGTTGAACGACTTTCACATATGTTAGTGGGGATATACTCTACATGGAATGATATCATGGATGTCATCAACACTTTTCATATTGAAAAGACACAAGAAGGAAGGAAAAAGAAACAAAAAGTAATGGAGGTTGAACCTGCAAGAGTAGACAGAGAAGAGCATGAAAGAAGAAAGAAAAATCCTCATTCTAGAAATCCTAAAAGGGTTAGATTTGAAAATGAGGAAACTCTAAATCAAGGTTTTGCTGAGATTGATCCCAATGAGGCTATCACTCCTTCTCGTAAAAAGAACAAACAAGATAAACAAAAAATATCGGTGGTTGATGATGAGTCTATTCCTATTGATTATGAAGAAATCATTGATTTAGATGAAACACATTTAAATCATAAGAGGAAGAAAACACGTGTTGATAATGTTCAAGAAGCCATCGTTATCTCAGAGTATTATAGTGAAATTTCTAAAGGTAGCAGAGAAATAATAACACCGGGTGCTGATATAGAGGATGGTATTATGAAAACAACACAAAATGTCATTCGAAATAGAATGAGGACGACAAACTTAGTTGATGATGGCCACACATTTCAGTTGAATGTGAAACAACTTTATAAACACATAGAAGGGAAGGAAAAATATCAAATTAGAAAACCACATCACTTGCATATTCAAAATTTGAAAGCATTGATGAGATACAATCCATATGCACATTTGGTTGACTACCTAGTTCTTGTTGACCCAATGGAAGTTCCTATGAGGGAAGAATTTGATAGATCAAATTTTTTTGACTACAAATATTATGTGATTGGAGGAAATCATTTTACAGAGGCTAGAATATAATTGATGCAAGAATATCCGAGTAATCCTCTTTTTGAGACAAACAAATGCATAATTTATGTTGGTTTAACATATTCAGAAGCAAATTTACTCGCATGGGATCATAACACATACAATGAGTACAAAATGTCTATGACCTTGATTCAAAGCGCGAGTTTTATCCACAATGAATTTTCTGAAATATGCCATGGGGAGAGATCAAATGTTGATGTTAAGTTTTGAAGGCAATGTTGCATGGAAATAACATTCCCACTTGATAATGAAAATACAAAATAAAAATATCACAAAGGAAGTGATATATTTAGATATGTGGATAACTATTTTCAATTGGGATTTAGAACTGGATATGTATGGGATTTGATAGATGAGATCTTCACCCTATGGAAAAATGTTGGTATAAAGAATTAGAGAGTTAATAAGGCTAAACCATTGATATGTGGCATAAGTAAGACAAGTCCCGACATAAAAAACCTTCCTCATGATATGACTATCACACCTTGGAGATCAATACAAGGAGTGAAGGATGATTAACTTATCATAATTATATTATCATGTGTTAGGTCGGGAGAATTGTCAATGGAGGAAATGTGTGATGAATTTAAAAAGTAAGTCTATTGAGTTATTTTTATTTATGTTAGGACAAGATAATTAATTTTTTCAGTTTAATATCAGTTTAACATTATTTTTGTTTTATTTAGTCAGCAGGTGTATATGAAAATACAAGAGGAAATGGTCAAGATGTTGAATGAAGAAATTTGGGATGATGTTAAGATCAACTACCCAGATTCAAGCTATTCAGCAGTATTGAAACATTTTTTTGTTGCATTAAAAAAGGTATGTTGATTTATTACATTCATATTATTTGTTTGTAAGTTAATTTATTTATATTTTAATAGTTACAGATATATAACTATATGTTTGTTTGTTTCGTTAAACATGCGAAAGAAAAATGCAGATAGAGTACCTGAAACTTTCAAAAGTTTTATTCAATAAGACAAGTTTGAAAGAGAAAGAAGGAGACGTGTTCAAAATGTTCAACTTGATGACACCCTTAATCACTACATTTGGGATGGGCTCAACATTGTTCAATATAAAGTGATATTAGGTGATCATGAAAAAACTTGCAAGTATTGTTCCTAAAAAAGAATACTCCCTAGTTATTGTGGATATCCCTCATGGTTATAATATCCCAAACATTGAATATGATAATGGGCCTTATACTTACCAAGCTTTTAGTAAAGTGTTTATGGGATTTATAGAAGTTATAACATGACCATTTTGAAGATTTCTAGTCTTTCATTCATACACACAACAAGGATTAGTACAATCAAGTTTCAAGGGGAAAGAAAAGACAAGGATGCAGTTTATTTGGTAAGATATTGAAAGTGTACGTTTAGAAATTAATATTATAAAACAATTTTATTAATTCATAAGTTAATTGCAATTTCACTTATTTATGTTACAGTCAGAAGCCAAATATTCAAAGCTCCAAGAAAGAATCATTTAAACATGATTTTGAGAGTATGCATCTTGCAACCTGGACAAAATATGATTCTTATAATTCTATTCTTGTCAATGCAAATGATGGAGAGACTTCGAGTAGTATATTGGTATACAATGTTGTGGTTAGAAATCTAACATATGAGGAAAAAGATTTGAAAGGAGAGATGGTTAACATTTATCAAATACCACAAGCATTGATTAATTATCTTATAGATAAATTTTCAAATGAAGGATATTGGGTTTTGGATTTGTTCTTGGGTTTAGATAAGAATTATGATCTAATATTTATGAAATCATACTTCAATCTTAGATTATTTTTAATTTATCTTTTTACAGTATCTACCTTCATTATTTATTTTGTATTTGGTGATTAGGTACAACATTAGTGTGTTGCCTACAAAAATGAAGGAATTCCGTAGCCATTAAAAGTTACCCTTGATACAGTGCAGTTTTATTCAACAACGAATTACTGCTATTCCAGATCTTCTAGATGAAATGCAAGAAGTTGTCTTGAGGAAATGAGATTTTAATAAATCAAAGGTGGCAAAATTGTCAAAGGAACCTCAAGTACCATTAGGAGGAATGATTGGAAAGGATCACTTTCGAGAACTTGCATATATCAAAGAACCAATGGAAGAACAAAATGACACAATGGAAGCACAAAATGATGTCGAAGAAGAAGATGATGTGTCTGGTGAGCATGATGAATTTGGGATATATGATATTGTTGATTAGTTTAAAGATGGATTTGAAGACGATGCTCAATTTTGCAAATTTTTTACGAGTTATAACTGTAATGATTTGAATTTCATATTTGAAAATAAGAATAAAGATGTATCTCTTTTTGTTTTCTGATGAATCTTTTTTATTGTTTATTTTTTCATTTTATTTGTATGCGAATCACTATACATTGGATTTTTTTTTTAAATGTTGTCATTTTTTTACCTCAAATGTATGAAAATATGAAAGAAAATGATAATTTTTGATAAAATTTAAACTCTTTTTGTTCAATTATGTCCATAAAAACGCTTTACTTGACATGTTATTTTAAGGAATATGTACCAAAAGGTATAGGTTTTTTTATGATATATGGCTATAAAATGTGTATTTTTTTGATAAGTATTTAAAATTAGTGTTATTTAACTACAATGTTTTTTTATTTATTGAAGTAAAGGTAAACAATGTGTTAAAAATGAAGCTTTTCACTATATTTAAAAAGTATGGAACAATAAATTAATTAAGGAGACAAAATTCTATGAAAAATAGTAACTTCGAAAAAATAAATGGTAAAAAACATTTTTAAGATTGAAAGAAGCATGAAAAAAAGACTAAAAACGGAGTTGAATAAAATCAATATATATATATATATATATAGAAAAAAATTAAAATATATGAAAAATGAGCATTTAAAAAAATAATGTGGAAACATTGGGGATTGAAAAACTGAAAATATCAAAAATCATCTAAAAACAGAGAGGGGGTGCTACCAATAGCACCATTTTTAAAAATGAGGTAAAAAATTGGACCCCCCAAAAAACGAGAACTCTCAAGAGTTCTCATTATGTTGGTAACTATGTTTTAGCACTCATGAGGGTTTACGTAGTGAAGAATCTATCGGAGCCAAAGAAGATATGAACCGTTGAAGGTTGTTTCAACATATATGACACTCTATAAGGTTAACACTTCAGAGGTTTGTGGTGTTGTGCATATCGAAACTACCGAAGGCTGGGATTCCGAATTAAATCTCATCCCTTAATCTCGCTAGACACATGGATGAAGGATATGCCACTTCACTAGTTTCGGGTTCGGGGAAAAAATGGTGTAGTGTTTTGTGAAATCCCAAAGGCCCAAAGTCCGAATTACATCTCAGTCATCCAATCGATAGGACATGTGAAGGCTGATCTCACACTTCGGAGATTCAACACTCTAGAGGCTAGCGTGTGTTAGCAGGCGAAAACTCCCAAAGGTCAGAGTCTTGAAACACATCTTGGTTGTTGGTTTGCTCAGATCTAAGGACTGTTGATATTTGAACGCTAGAAGTCCCGAAGTAATTCTAAGTCATATATCTCGATGGGTAATTGAGACCATCGATCCCTTCCGCTTGTTTGAAGGTTTATGAGTTTGAAGGAATTGAGAGGTAAGGAAGGAAGATCTCTTGGAGCCCGAAGTGCATGAAGCTACCCAAGTAGTGCTTTTTTTGTAGCACTTGGTTCTCAACCCTTGGTCATATGAAGATTTAACACAAATATTTATTTTCATTAAAAATAAATAATCTCAAATATAAGTAAAAGGAGATAGCTCGATTTCACCATTAAAGGGTTACATTCCATGAAGAACCTATGTCGGAGTTCTTTCTCTGAAATATCTTCTTCTCATATAATCATATCCAGTAAGATCCATACTAGGAAACAAGAAATTTCATGTAGATCTAATTTTTAAAAGAGGCTAGACCCTAAATTTCATTGTCTATTTGCTGACGAGACGGAATAGTTGATCCACAAGTGTGATTGAATTGGTGAATGAACAACCAAGAAACATTTTCATGGGTCACTAAAGATGACTCAAGAAGTCATGAAGAGATTTCATACATATATGGAAAGAGAACAACAAATAAATGGAAACATATTTCGCAAAGATAAATGAAGAGGTTCTAGTTGTACCCGAGGAGTCCACACGGGAAGAAGATCATAGGAAAATTGATGATATTTGGAACAACATGAGCATGAATCTACCGTTACCACCACAATATAATGGTAATAATTTGGAATGTTGTTTTATTATAATGAATGTTTTTTTGTGTCTTGTAGATTGTTATCATAGTCTACATGATCAGGAAAGGGATGCAGTAGCATTGCAACTCATCCAAAAATCCTTGGATGAAAGTATGTTGGACAAGGTTGCAACAAAAACATATTTGAAATATTTTGGAGTATTCTAGAAATAGAGTCCAGTGGAAGAGGGCATCTGTGTGTGAGGCAGAGCATGAGAAAATTGCAAAAATTGATGGTGAAGTTATCAATACAGCAACCAACATTGATGAAATGATTCTAGTAGTGTCTTTTGATGACAATACAAGATCAACATCAATGATCTTTGATGAACATTGTGCAGAAATTGGCCTCTTTGAAAGAGAGGTAAGAACTCTTGAAATTGAACTTGATGATGATAATATATATTATGATGAGTTCCTTCAAATAATGGAAGAGAAGAATAAAATTTATTAATTGATGTTTGGAAGAGGAAGCCTACTTGGCATTTAGAACCAAGTGGATGATTTGGTGACTGCATAAGCAATGCTAGAAACAAGTTTTGATGATAGTAGCATTCAAGCTACCGATGAAGCAACTGAAGCAAAATATAATGTTGATGCAGATTTGAGATGGACTGAACAATTAATATATGATGATGATGATGGTAACTTCTCTCAGAAAGAACAAAAATAAGAGAACCAATATCAGTGTTGATGTCTGCAAACATTTATTTTAAGAGGGAAGGTTATTTGTAAACCTCAACGTAGTAGTGAGTATACACTGTCAGTTGTGTCAATCGTTAAGATTCTTTTTAAGTTCTTGAGCTTCTTGATTTGGGTTCTTGATCTTCTTGATTTGGTTGATCTTATATACCTTAGTTGTTTTCCCTTAATACGATTGTGCACTCTACACATTCTCGTTCTCGATCTGTCTACTTTGTTTTCTTGCCTACATTATTTCTCGTTTTGTCACATACAAAAGGATGTCCATTGTAGACCTTGAAACATGTGATCAGGGCCGCAGTGCAGTTGCTAATGGATAAAAAGAGGTTTTAGATATGTCTCTGCATGAGAATTTTAAGTTTTCCTTGGCGAAGTGAATGAACCCTAATTCAAGATTTGTAGACCTTCAAACCTTTGATGACGGTGGAAGTGCAGTTTCTAAACAACAAAAGAAGGTTTCAGATTTTCCTTTTCACGAGAATGTTCAGTTTTCATCGGTGAAGAGAATGAACCGATTTTTTATCCTTTCACAACAATTTGGATTTTGGGTTTTGTTTTTTCACCTTTCTATGTGGTTAAATTCTAGTAGTAAAATACAATTATTTGATTTTGAAATATATACATTCTTAATGTATGATTATTAATTTATTATTAGATGGTATTTGACTCTTGTAATTTAGCACTTAACTATTCAATGTAACCTACCGAGCTGATGTGAATCTCTGATATCCTTGAATTATGATGTATGGTATTTATATTATTGTTGGAATATATGATGTACGGTATTTATAATATTGTTTACCCTATGATAGTTATATTTTTATTGCTGATTCGAAGACCCACTGTGTAGTTTGTTGAGTTCATCTGAATCACTGACATCCTCAAATACATGGTATTTATATTGTTGTTGATAATTATTTGAACATGTACTAGCATAGTACATGTACCATTCACAAAAAAATATAAGAAAAAAGTGCATATATATATCACGAAAATATTGTAACTTTGTTAATAGGCCCGTCAACGTGCACCATTCTGACAAATCATAAAAATATTGTTAGTACATAAAACCCATTTACTTGATGTGGATCTATGATATCCTTGAATACATGTCATTTATTCTCAATACATAATACCATATGGATTGAGTTGATATGAATCTTTGATATCCTTTAATACATTATATTTATATTTTCCTTGATGAATGTTTTGAAGATCTACTGTGTAGCTTTGTTAACTGGTGAGTAGGAACGGTTGCACCGTTTACCCAAAAATATAATACATGTCATTTATTCTCAATACATAATACCATATGGATTGAGTTGATATGAATCTTTGATATCCTTTAATACATTATATTTATATTTTCCTTGATGAATGTTTTGAAGATCTACTGTGTAGCTTTGTTAACTGGTGAGTAGGAACGGTTGCACCGTTTACCCAAAAATATAAGGCTCAAATGTGTGACTTAGATTCATTTTAATGTATAATTTTATTTGCATTACATTATTATTTTATAAATATTATTCATGTATGTCTCACCAATTATATTAGGGTTAAGGTTATACTAGGGTTAGGGTTTATATTAAGTATACAAATTTAATAGATGCTAAATTAGATGGCAAATTAGATGGCACAATTTTGGAAGCCTATTCTTACAACCAATCTAAATTATCTATGGACGTTCATCAGCCACAATTATGTGGCTGTGCTAGTATATAATTTCCATATGACACACAAAGATTTCTTTAAGAATGGACTTCTCACCTTAAATTTATTATTAATTTTGTTGCGAGTGAAGTTAAAATTATAAAACATCAATATTATCTTTTCCCACAAATATGGTTAATTGGTTATCTTTCGTAACATATATCAAGAAACAAAAACTTGGGATACTCTGCATGTCTTAGAGTGATGGTGGCATATTGAAGCCTAGTAAGGGATAATGAACTCACCAATGGAAGACAAATCCTTTGATATCAGGATATGAATATAAATCTTGTCAAGTCTAACAAGTAGGAATGCTGTGTTATCCTTTGTCACATCAAGGAATTACATATCATAACATATAATTACAATTAAATAGGTTGATAATTTAATATATGTGGTTAAAATATAATACAAATAATATTTTGTTTTATGTATGAGATTAATGTTAAACAATCTTAGTGATGATAAATTCTTAGCCAATCATAAATAATTTTATGGCTTACATCAAGACCAAAAGGTATTTTATGAAGTCACCTTAGCTTTTGCAATCCCTTAAAAAAACAAGGTAGCTTTCCACATAATACACAACTCACAACATACCAATATATAACATAAATTAACAGTTAAAGAATGCCATGAGAAAATTTCTTCTACAAAAAAGAAAAATAAAAAATAAACCAACGGACAGGAACAAGAAATGTCTTTATTAATGAGAACAAAAGTTTGTTTACAGACTTATTACATATCATTCAAATCTGAAATAGTTCTCCCCTCAGTTTCTCATTACTTTGTTGTCTTTTCTCTTTCTTGTTTCTTCTTGTGTGGAAATGAAATCAATCTTGTTGAAAACATTTCTCTGTGTTGAACCCCCTTTTGCACTATTTTATTTCCCCCTTTATCTTTTTATTTATTGGAAGTTGAAATGTTCAGTCTCTTCAACTTCCTCAATCATTTCTCGTTTTTCTCTTCTTGGGTGGTTACACGATCAAATCTTTCAAAATTGTTTTCTAATTATTAATTTAACAATA
Organism: Picea engelmannii; assembly: GCA_009831015.1. NCBI lineage: Eukaryota > Viridiplantae > Streptophyta > Pinopsida > Pinales > Pinaceae > Picea > Picea engelmannii. The sequence goes on along the minus strand of ML778658.1, from coordinate 2,148,026 downwards.
TTTAATCAATGTGGGGACTTAAACAATTCATTTTTCCATACTAAATCGTATTTCCACTTGTAACATGCACTTTATCATATACATGGAGTTAAAAATGCTAAATATGTACTTAAAATTCGTCTTGCGCATATTGTAGAAATGTTACAACATCTATTGCAACAACTATTGTAGCACAGTGTTGTAACAAATGTTCCGGTAGTATTGCAACAATTGTTACAAAAAAAAAAAAAAAACGTGTTGCAATAGTAGTAATTTGACACTTATGTGTTCCTAGAATTTATTAATTTAAACTTGGAATAGTTTTCGGTTGATGCATATTTCTTGAGGCCAAAGATGATCGGGCATTAGACATGATTGGTAAGAAAAACATGAGCTTCAACACATGTGGATGCAATTGTAGATATAACATACGATGTAGATCTTTGTAGGAGTTCCAACTCGTTTTAAGAAACCCACAATGCATCTTCAGAACCCCTTTTTCTCCACTTGACTAAATTTTCAAAATATTGTTTATTCCAGATCTTCTTGCAAATCCTCTTCCCCAAAACTTGTTCCAATTATTTTGATAATTTAATATGCAATTGTTTCTTCCTTTAGACCATGGGATCTTCATCATAATTCTCCTCTCCCTCATGAAATTTATGCAAGTCATCCACATTGAATATTGTAGAAATGTCATCGTCCTTTTCTAATTCTATCTTGTATGCATTATCAAAAATCTTTGTCAAAATTATGCATGGGCCAATTTTCTTGTATTTAAGATTACTATACGTACCTCCTCACAACATTTTCTTCAAGTGTTCCATTACAAGCTCTTATTCTTCAATTTATTTTGTCTTGTTTGCATATTTTCTCCTTCTCTATACTTGGCATTGCTCTATTGTAGCTTTATTTTAACCCTCTTATGCATTTCCTGCATGCTATATGAAAATCTGCTTGCATGAACAATCCTTTTGTCATCGAGATTGGGAAATTTAACCAAATAAACAACTCCTTTTAGTTATTTGGCATAAACAGTCTGAAATGGACCATTTCCTAAAAATCTATTAATAGAATCATTATAAGAAAATTCATCCTACACTAAGATCAAATTTCATTGTCCTAGCTTCTCCCCACTCAAAATCGTTAACAAATTGAAAATAACTTAGTTGACTACCTTGGTGTGTACATCCATTTGAGAATGATATGAAAAAGTGTACAACAATTTGGAACCCATCTTCTTCCAAAGTATCATAAAAAAAATGTCCAAGAAATATCATATTTCGATCTGAAGTGATACCTCGTAGAATCCCATGTAATCTCAAAATACATTTGAAAAATAAAACAACAACTTCAGTAGCATCAATGGTTTTCTTACATGCTATGAAATGAACTTTCTTTGAAAATCTCTCCACTACAACCATCACATATTCATGACCTCTCTATGTCCTAGGAATTCCCAAAACAAAGTCCATACTAGTATGTTCACATGGTATCTCAGGTACTAGCAGTGGTGTGTAAAATCCTGTGTTTTGACTCCCTCCTTTGGAATTTGTTAAAAAATTCTACAACACTCAACAAACTTCTTAACATCTATGTTTTTTTTTTTTTTTTTTTTTTTTTTTTTNATTTTCTATGTCTGGAGGAATCAACAACTAGTTGGGCACGTGCTCGCATTACACATGGCCGTGTTATAGAAATGCTACCACTATAACCTCTAGGTGTGCCCACGACGCCCCTTACGTGACACACATTGTAAGCCAGGGGGAATTGAACTCGAAGCCTCATGGAACTTCATTTTCACGGCACTTGCCAATTGAGCTGCCCCCCTAGGGGATTCTTAACATCTATGTTAATTCTAGGCCAAAAGTATATTTTTCTCACAAATTCCATGGTATTATTAGCACCAAAATGTCCACCTAAACCTCCTCTATGAAACTCTCTAGTAAGATTCATCTGTAATGAGGCTTTTGGAATCCAAAAAAATTGGATTTTGAACAAGAAATCTTCTTGAAGATGAAAATCCAAATACGGTGTTCTATCAATTCTCTAAGGATCTTTGCATGTTTTTTAAGCCTTTCAAAAATCAACGTATTCTCCATACAATTATTTGATACATTCCAAGCTAACAAATTCCACTCACAAAGTATTCAACAACATTATCCTTCAGCTCAATCCATCTGCAGCTCTATTTGACCTTTCAGGCCTGTGGTTCAAAACCAATGAGTAATTATAAAAAAAATCTATCCATTTGGAATGCTTTTGATTTATCTTACTTTGATTATTTATGTACTACAAAGCCTTATGATCAATAGGTAAGCCAAACTCCTTTGGCAGCACAATTTCGTGATTTCATCAACACTTGTACAATAACATAAAACTCTTTATCATAAACAAAGTACTTATTTTTAGTGTTATCTAATTTCTCTCTCAAGAATGCAATAGATCTTCCTTCTGGGCTCAAAATTTCTCCAATTGTTGAACCACTTTCATCGTAGTCCACTTGAAATATTTTATTCAAATATGGAAGTGCTAAAAATGGTTGTTCAATTACCTTTTTCTTCAAATATTAAAATTACTTCATGGTTTCTATTGTTCACTTAAAATTCTCCTTCTTCATTCATTCAATAAGTGGTGCACGAATCACGTTGAAATTTATGATAAACATCCTATAGTATTTTTCCAAGTCATGGAAACTTCTTACATTAAATGTACATAAAGGTGTGGGCAATTCCAAAATGACCTTAACATTTTCAGTATCTATATTCAAACCTTCTTTGGAAATCAAAAATCCCAAGTATACTAACTCTTTCTTTAGAAATGTACATTTCTTCAAATTGATCAACAACTTCTCTTCTTTCAACCACTTGACCACATCTATCACATGCTCTAGGTGTTCTTCTTAGGTCTTGCTAAAAAACAGAATGTCATATAAGTACACAACAACAAAATTACCTAAAAATGGTTTCAAAACTTCATTCATAACTCTCATGAATGTATTGGGTGCATTAGTTAGTCCAAATGGCATAACTGACCACTCAAATAACCTATCATTTGTCTTGAATGTTTTCTTCCATTCATCACCTTTAATTATCCAAATATGATGGTAACCAGTCTTCAAATAAGTCTTTTAAAAATACTTGGCCCCAATCCAACAATACATGAGGTCATCCATCCTTGGTAAATAAAATATGTACTTGATAGTAATCTTGTTAATAGCTCGTGAATCAATACACGTTCTCCATTCACCTCCTTTCTTGGGTGTCAAAACTATAGTTACTACACATGGACTCAAAATATCTGTGATCATTCCTCTATCTTATTTACTTATTCTCTGTTGGAGTCATCCAATAAGGATATTTATTTGGTAGACTTGATCCTAGTATCAAATCAATATTATGTGATGTACTCCTCATGAGAGGTAAACCTGTTGGTAATTTATCTCCAACAATCTCGTTAAAATCACTCAACAAAGGTTGAATTTACAATGGCACAAGGCTCACCTTTTCATCCTCCAAAACTTCTCTCGATACTAAGGCCAAACATAAATGATTCTTCTTCTTTTCTCTCAAGAATTTCTTAGTTTAACACAAAATAATGTAGTTTTTGTTGCAAATATTTCTGAATTCATTACCCTTTGCTATCATTACCACTCAACTCAATCTCCACCATTGGCTCCAATTTGTATCACTTTCCATCTTTAAAAAATTCATAAACTTATTCTTCTTCTGATCATGGAAAATGTTTCTGTAAAAAATACATGGTATTCTGAGTAGTACATGACAATCATGTGTCTCTACTATGTCACATAATACTTGCTCACTAAACTTTTTAATATGAAAACTCAATAAGACTTTCTTAGTCAGAGTCACATGGTGTCCTCTTTTCAACCATTAAACCTTGTATGGATTTGGATTTATCTTCAACTTTAATTTCTCTATTATGTATTATGTTTTTGGATACTAAGTTTTATGTACTTCTTCCATCTATAATAACATGACAATACTTATTGTGTATTTTCCATTTAGTTTTGAACATTTTCTTTCTCTATTGAGACTCTTCTATTGTCTTTGTCACTATTTAGTAATGATATTAAAAATATAATGTTTTCTCCTTTCTCTTATCGAAGTACATCCACATTCCAACTAGTAACTATTGTCTCATCCACTTGGGTAACTTGTGTCCTAGCCTCAGTTCTTCTTGTAGAATTTTGTCTCTCCCAACATTCTAGTTCTTTTTGTTTCTCTACTCCACATCTATAACATGTAATTGCATAATTACCTCAACCAAAAATCAACCTCTAGTGACACTTCTTCCTCCTCTTACATTTTGATTGTTGGTAGCTTTATCATCCTTTTAACTATCTTTAGTATCACTTTTTTTTCCTCTGCCTCTAATTCTTTTTCCCCGAAACTTCTCTCGAAATCTTATATTGATATTTTCTTCCACCTTCAAATAAAATTGATAGGATTCATCTGCATTACGAATTAATGAGTACTCATCTCATCCCAAATATGGTACTTCAACCCATTCACATATGTTGCCACTCTTTGGTATTTTGGTTACTTTATCTTTAATCAAAGGGATATTTCAAAAAACACTTATGTATATTCATGAACAAATGTTTCCTTCTACCTTAAGTTTTTCACCTGCTTGCACAAATTCTACTGGTAATCGACAAGTAAAAGTTTCTGTTTAATTTTGTTCAACATCTTTGTCCATGTTTTAATATTTCCACGTCGGTCATCTCCTCTATCTTTATGTAGTATATCCCACTATAATGCAGCATGGGCTTTCAGATTCGTCATGGAAAAGTAGCATTCGAGCTCTCCTATCAAATCAATGATATTATCTACTTTCAAACTATCGTCAAAGTATGAAACTTGGATTCTTGAACTACCTCTATCTTGGAGAAAATATATTAAACGAACTGTTACATCTACTTCCTCAAGAATTCGCTCTTCTTCTTCTTGATGATATTAAGATTCCAAATTTGTTTCAACATCTCCATACATTCTGGTTTCTAGTTCTTCAATTCCCCATTGTAAATCCACTAGCTCTCTACCATCCCCTCGTGTTTCTCCTACTCTTTGTAACGATCCGTCCATTAGGAAAACAAAACCAAGTACAATAGGTAAAAAAATTTGTTAACATTAGGATGATAGAATCAACACACATAAATGATAGCATTGCAAGCGACACAGCATCATGACTAATAACAAAACAATCACTGTATCATCACATAAACATAAATAGTGACGTAGTTCAACTCATCACAATCAACTAAAGCCAAATATAAAAATGGTCAACCATGTCACTGAATATAAATAACTTCTAGTCCAACCTAGCATGCACGGTTAGGACCTCTAGGACAAATAAGCAATGCTCAAACCTAGGATTCATTCAATTGATTTTTACCACTTAAGGTCTCAGGGCTGACGATTGTTTTGAGGAAGAAGGAGGTGTCTAAATCCCCTAATCAATCACAACTCATAACTCCAATCTAGATTATGTGTCATACATCAACATTATCACATGGAAGAAGATAAATATAACTACTAACAATCATACATAAACTCTATTTAATGGCACAAGAGTAAACTAATTTCTAAAACAATCGTACATCAACATAATTAATGGGGCAAGAGTAATCATGAGCTTTATTTTCATGGTGCAAAAGTAATCATCAATTTTATCTTCATGGCGCAAGTAATCTAATCACAGAACAAATCCTACATCACATTAAATTCATGGTGCAAGAGTAATCATCAATTTTATTTCCATGGTGCAAAAGTAAGATAATTACATAACCCGTCACACATCACATTAATTTTAAGTCACTCGAGTCTTATAATTAGTCCATCAATCAGGAATCAACATTTTTAAATGGCACAATAGAATCAAATTACGCAATCAATCATACATCAACATCGCCTAAAATTTAAATGACAACATAACAAAATATTTTTGCTTAACAATAAAAAGATAAATGCATTTGCCAATGCAGATGGAAGGAATGGTGGGGATCATCATTAAGACCTCGGTTGAAGTCTTTCAATGATTAGCGACAATCTGAACTATCACTAACCATATTGTGGAGGTGACTTTGAATGCTATCAACATAAATCTCGTTAAGTAAAATAATCCATCCTAAAGTTCATGCTTACTAACTTAATATCAAGATCCAAAATTATAATTAGCATGAGGACTTGCACTTATACCCATTTATTTATTATATCCAATAATTATAAAATATGAAAAGTTATTTTTGTAATGAAATCTTCTCACCATTTATATAATAACTTGATAACTAAAGGAGTATAATTAACTTATTGTGGAAGATATTACTAAAGATTATTCCATACAAGATTTTAATATCTAATCCTTAATGTAGGTAATGATAATCCTGTTAGTCGATGTATACATGGGGATGAGTTATTACATCATCCACTCTTGTATAGATTTTAATATCTAATCCTTAATGTAGGTAATGATAATCCTCTTAGTCCATGTATACATGGGGATGAGTTATTACATCATTCACTCTTGTATAGGATGTCAATAACATGGCATCATGGTAATTAAAACGGTGGTGCATTACATGTTCTTAAGAAGATTTAATAGATTCAATGGTTAACTAAGTAAAAAGGATTCCTTAGGTCACCTCCGTATCCACCGTATCCATTTGTAAGTAAAGGGGGTCCAATCATAAGTCAATAAACCAAGCAATCGACTGCTTTAGACGTCCATTTGAAAGGGATTAGAGGAAAGGAAAATCAATATAATACAAAAGGGAAGCAACTACTATAAGTATCAATTTTAAAGAATTGAAAAAACCCACAATCGTTCCATACTTATTAATCAATTGTCAAGTGGAATTTTGTTTGTTTAAGCAAGTTAACTCATGGAAGGCTCTCTACGTGGGGCATTTTACGTGGGGCATTTCCAGGTAGCACGAAAATCCCGAGGACAAGGCATAAAACAAAGAATACAATTATTTATCTGAAGGAAGGAACGGTAAAAGTGTTTGGGCTAGGTGATCAGACTCCACCCTACAACGAAGACCACCGAATACATCAAGCCGAGAGCATCGTCAGCACCAAGTTGAAGTCATAATGCCACCCGCACACAACATATGCCAAGTCACAACAGCACGCGCACGCCACGAGGAAAGAGGGTCGGGCAGTATTGAGCCTATGCCATCAAGGTTGGCGTTTGAGTTTAAGGAAAAATGAAGACCTGAGAAGGGTATCCGGATAAGGAACCCGAAGGTAGGGAGAACGAATGCATAAATGATGTTGGGGTGGCGTCCAGTGTTTGGATCACTTCGAGGCAGCAGGGACGGACTACTATCGCTGGATTGGAATGTACATGTAATTGCACGCCTGCGTGATGAATTATCTAGGTCTGTCTGTGTAAAATTCAGAATAGTAAAAGGATCTAATGGGTACAAGGGATTCGACTAGACACAAGGGCAAGGGCGAACACCAAAATCGCGTTGGGAAAATGGTTTAAATAAATAATGTAAAATTAAATTCTGGGAGCAACTCATTGCAACGACTCTATAACCTTGGGCCTTCCATTTAGTTCGTCGAGATGCTAATCCATTTCAACTGGAAACTAGTGTTCGAGATGCAGGAATAGTGGAATGAACCGGTCGAGTGAACCAAGCTACTAACCACCCACAACCACCAATACCGAACACGTGACGAACTAGTCCATAGTGAGAAGGGCCGGCGAGTATCACTAAGCAAGAGTAAGGTTATAAAACCCAATAGATAAATTTCTGTAATAGTTGGGGGTCAATTCAATAAGAGTAAGGTTATAAAACCCAATAGATAAATTTCTGTAATAGTTGGGGGTCAATTCAATATGGATATCTGACTTGTTACTTACGATGGATAGGGTAGGGAAAGCAACTAGTTTTTTAATTCTGCGGCTGGAGATGGGGTGATGTTGGGCCCGCCCAAGAAGGCAGTCCCTGGTGCACGCATGAATCGATAAATGTATGAATCTCCGCGTCCCTCGAAGAATGATAGCATTTACACACTACAGGTTACAGATTAAAGCGAGCAGAAGACACAGTCACCCAAGGACCCAACTCTTTCCTTCTTCATCTTTACTTGCTCAATCATCTTCCAAAACTGAGGTAACAACATCAAGTCCCAAAATGATTTCTACCTATACAGATTAAGACCACATGCTCCTTGCATGCCTCACCTTTATGAAGGAAGAATATTTACATTCGAGTTGCAAATCGTTTTACACTAAGATTAAAATGATTCCAGAAAACACTATGAACATGCATCAATCAAAGGAATGTCGAAATTTCGACATTCCTAGGTTTTCTAGGCCACCTATATTCTTTGACTCAAGGTTTCTTTCAGTGATGTGCCCTTCAAGACGCATTTAGTGGTCCAAGGGTGCCACTCTCCTTTGACTGGTTTTGGTAGTTGTCCAACCTTTGGAGTCAACACTCCATTCAGGCGACCTTGTGAGAGACTAAGAGCTTCTAAGAAATAAAGAATCTTCCTTATTCCGCACCCCTTAGAGATCTTTGTGAGTGACCTTCTTAGTCTACCCTGACGACATCGTGGAACTTTCAAACTAAGTAATCATTAACCTACAATTCAAGCCATGATGAGAGTGTTAGTAGGCTGTGACAAGGACACTGCCACACCTCTCCCTCAATATCTAGTCTATGTGCATGGCTCCTTTACTCCTTATGTGAGTTAGATTATCAAGAAATCATCAGCCTGCATCCATCAATGAAACATTGTCAATGATCCATATACAAAAATCATACTACTACTACTAATAATAATCTATTTTTAAGGTCACGACCAAGCCACACCAAATTGATGTATGATACCCCCTTGTTTGTGGGACAACGAACCTCCCTTTGCCCAACGGTTTGACTAATAAATTCTACAAAGGTATACATACCCTACCCCCCTCTGGATTTGAACTTGTGACCTCTTCAGAGGAAACACATGTTCTTAACTATAATCGATCATGTGTCACATATGCATAAATGAAATACTCAAACCAATACAATCCACTCCTTGACTCAATCCAGAGTCCCATGAGGTCCATTGATGGCTTCAACATCCACAATCTTTGAAATGTCCTACACACTTACGGGAAAATTGTCAATATTATCTGTCAATACATATATATCAATTAACATTAAATCATAACCATCAACATTATAATAAAAATCCATAAGCGAAATATCTAACCATGTACTATAACCAGATCAGTTGCACGCAAGTGTCTTCAAAGAATAAGTTGATAACATGTGCTCGCAAGAGAGAGATGTTACACTCTTCTTGTTGGAATCCTTACAAGCTTTCTTGTAGCCCTCACTCAAAATAACATTCACTGGACTTACTTCCAGGCATTTTTCTCTCACAACTCATAAGCTAAACCAACTCAGATACCACATAATGCAGTCACCATAGTTTCTGTAATCAATCCCTACAAAAACATACTAATGTATAACATAATTTAATAGTTAAATAATGCCATGAGGAAATTTCTGATAGAGGATAAGAAAAATAATAAATAAACTAATGTACATGAACATGTGAAATGTCCTTACTAATTAGAATGGAAATTTGTTTACAGACTTATTACATCTCATACAAATATGGAACAATTCTACCCTCTATTCCTAACTCCTCTCTTGTGTTTTCTCTTTCCTATTTCTTCTTGTGAGAAAATGAAGTCAATCTTCTTGAAAAATTTCCCCCTGCTCAACCCCCTTTTTGCACTATTTTATTCCCCCTTTATATTTTCATTTTTTGGTAAAATTATTTTCCCATACTAAATTATAGTGCCACCTATGGATTTATAATATAAGTGAAGCTAAAAATGAAAAATTCATAATTAAAATGTGTCACACTCTTGCAACAACTTCACATAATATGTTACAACAATTATTCCAACATTCTTGCAACAATTGTTTATAGCAATATAAATATGACACTTCATCATTCCTAGCATTTATTAATTTAAACTTGATATATTTTTTGGTTAATGCAGATTGCTTAAGGTCAAAATGTTATTACTTTATATGTCATAAGAGTGAAATGAGGACGCATCATGCATTAACTATTGTTAATATCTGAGTTATGATAAATCTTTCCACATATTAAAATAATAATAATAATTATTAAATTTATTTCAATTATAAAATATATATATATATATATATATATATATATATATATATATATATATATATATATATATATATA
>ML778658.1:2055081-2137639 GCA_009831015.1 Picea engelmannii | reverse complement strand
AAATTTCAATTTTTTAAATTTGATCATATATTTAATTATTGTTTTTCCAAAAAAATATAAACAATAATATCAAAAATAAATAATTGTTTATTTTAATAAAATATTTATAATTAAAATTTGTAATTATTTTTTTTCATATAATTTTTAAAATGATTAAATTAATAATTAGACAAATTCAACTTTTTTATATAAATTTGTTACTTTTAAAATTATAAATATTCTAATATTTTTTTATTTTTATATAAATTATTATCAAAATTCAAAATATTCTAATATTTTATACTTTTATGTAAATTATTATTAAATTAAATTACTTATTACAAAAATAAATTTATATTTTTATTAGATTAATATAAAAGCTAAATTATTGTTAAATTGTTAATGTTTTATTATAAAACAATCACATCATTGTGAAATTCAAAACTCTTAGTAGCTGCATACACTTAATAAAGACCAAAGTAGATCTTGTCCTTAAATTTAATTACTTGCAATGTTCAAAAATATATAAAGTTTATACAATCTGAAATATGATTTGACAAGAAAAAGATCGATGAATCCGCAAGTATCTACCAGTGGTAATATGCAATGGATATATATGTAGCTTAGTAGATGCACATCATCCAATCGAAGAGAATATGATGTGCCAATGACCTTAATATGATGTGCCAATCGAAGAGAATATGGGTGTAGGTAATATCTTTACAGGGAAGTGTATGTGTGAATTAGTGAACTAGGTATATGTTTGAATTCATGAGCATGGACACATAGTTTAAAACATATTTTAAAAAGTTACTCAATAATTAAGATATTTTGTATATTTAATTTATTAAAAAAATTATGTTTATGTTTTTCCTATAAAATGCAATTGAAATTGAAAATTATTAAAAAAGTCAATACGAGAGTGTCGCCATATCGATTGAGTCACTCGATCAGTGCCATTTCCGGCCATATATTCTAATTCCTTAGAGATTCTATTCCATATGATGGCAGTTCCCATTAACTCATGGTTTGGATTCTGCATAGCTTGGGTGTTGTGTTGAATTTAATATTATTTGTTATTATTGTAAATGGTGTGAACAAAATAATATAATATGTTACAACTTGCTTTATTATTTGTTTATCTTATTTTTTCCACCGAAATTATTTAAGTAATAGATTTTAAAATATTTCAAAATTATTTTGTTAATTGAAATTGTGGAAATAATTCATATTCAATTAATTTTTAACATTTTATTTCAAAATTAATTGTCTATTTACAAATATTATATATTAAATAGTTTAATTTTAATATCAAGTTTTAATGGTATAGGAACTCAATACTGTTATTAGAACTATTCAAAGGTACAACAACTTAATTATATTCCCTATCTAGTTGTTTGAATAAAATAAGATGTCTAGGAATGAAATACTTTTCTGACTTGTTTAAGAAATTAATAATGTTTTCAATAGAGACTTCATTTCAAGTTCTAAATAATTTAGTTTACATAAAAAAAAATTAAATTAGTAAACTAATTTATTTCCTATTTTCAATATTTTTTTGACTCATCAAAATTATAAATATGAATATAAATAAATATTTGATATTTTATTTTTTTCATAAAAAATTCAAAATAATTTAATTATTTGAAATTATATTTTTTAAAATAATTTAATTATTTGAAATTATATTTTTTTAAATAATTTAGTTATTTTAAATATTTTTTAACCAATCAAAATTACAAATAAATAAGAATATAAATAAATATTTCATATTTGATTTCTTTTCATAAAAAAAAAACAATTATTTTAAATTATATTTTTTAAAATAATTTGATTATTTTAAGTTATATTTTTGAAAATAATTCAATTACTTTAAGTTATGTAGTTAAGAAATGATTTTATTTTGTCCCCGAGGTGTAGGACAGTCGGTGACAGAGTGTGTTGTTAAGCCACTGTGATGTTAAAGTCACCGGTTCGAAACCTGCGGGGACAAAAACTCCAAGATTTTGACTGCTTAGATGCCCCTGAGTCGCGGTTTCTCAAGCCACACGTTAATCGCGTAGCCAACAGGTCTCGCACAAATTAACAAAAAAAAAGAAATGATTTTATTTCATAAAGTTTACCCTTGAAGATCAACCAAAATTAAATAAGAAAGAAAAAAAATAAAGGGAAAATGAATTAAATAATTCACATTTTAGTTTAGGAAAGTCTATTGTGCACATGTAAGATTCACGATTTGTACAAGGGATTTTGATAAAAATGATTAGTCTGGGCTTTACACAAAGCTAAGAAAGGAGAAAACTATTTAATTAATTGAGATAAGAACCTCTTACCGTTTACCAAAACATCAATGGAAAAGTTCAATCAAAGTAGCGTTTCAACATCTATGAGATCAACAAAGGATGTTTCCATTAAAGGTAGTTAATGGAAACATCTTTGGATAGATTAAATATCTGATAAAAGCCACCATAAAAAGAACGTTAGTCTTGTCACCGTATTAAATCCTCCTATAGATAGCACAATATATTCTAAGCCTTATATATATTATATAGACAACACAATATATTCGAAACGTTATTTATACTATATTGACATATTCGGTTATTTATAATATATTTACATATACAATACAATATATTATAAAAGTTTTGTTGAAACGGTGACAACCAATTTTCAATTTTGTTGGATATTGGCATCTTGTAGATCGTTATTATTTAGGTTTTAGTTGAGGTTAATCAGTCCAAGTTAAGGATGCAATTAATTCAATAAGTTTCATGTAATTGTGGGGAGAATTGTATAAATATAAATGTGAATGCCTCAGAGACATTCAATGAGAAAGGGGCTTCAAGCCCCCTTCAAGCTGTTGGTTGTTGTAATCTCCTATTATTCAGGCATAATGCCATTGCTATTGTCGTGTGGATGTTTCCCTCACCCTAAGGGTTTTATCACGTAAATGACTATGTCTTAATCTGTTTAAATGTTATTGTGATTTTTTCCTAGTTCTCACATTTTATTATTTATATCTATAATTGTTGTTTTCCGCATTTCCAATTATAACAAGTGGTATCAGAGCTGAGGGTTGTATCATATGTAGTCTGGTCGGCAAGCTATCGTCATCCTGCATCAACAATAATCATGTCAGAAATGTCAACAACAAATCATCAAATCGAATGAAACATCGTAGTAAACATATCACCCAAAAGCACACTCCCTGACTGAGTCTGGAGTCCAAGGGGGTTCTACCGATGCCTCTGCATCCTCAAGGTCAAAAACCCTGCACACTCAATAAAACCGAGCCAATAGCACCTGTCTACATCCCATAGTAACACATCATGTCATCTGTCAATCGCATCATAATCAAGTATAAATGGTCTAACATCATAAAAGTCTAGATCACTTGCGAGCAAGTGTCCTCAAATAATAAGTGTTCTCAGTGCGCCAGAGCGGGATGTTACATACACCCCCTCTTGGTCTAAACTTCATCCCGAAGTTTCCCAGTATAAATGCAGAAATAAAGTATCACAATATCATAAGTCTATATATCAAACAAAAATGGAAACTGCTGACGCATATCATCTGCGTCCTCCCAGGTCGCTGAGTGTGGACTATAACTGTCCCACTGGACCTTGACCTGATCTACCGTTCGACGTCGTAACTGTTGAATGCGATGATCTAAGATGCGGACCGGCTCAGCCATGAGCGCTCCCTCGTCCGATACCTGCAAGGAACTCAGGTCAATCACATGTGTAGGATCACTAATATAATGTCTCAAAACAGATACATGAAAAACATCGTGCATACGCCTCAAAGAATCAGGTAAGGCTAGTCGATAGGCCACGGGCCCCTTTCTCTCCACAATCTCAAAAGGTCCCATGAACCTAGGAGAGAGTTTAGCTCCCTTTCCAAACTTGATCGAACTCTTATGCGGTTTAACTCGCAAGAAGACTCGATCGCCGACCTTCACGACAATTGTTGGTTGAGTGATTCTTGTTGGGTATCCTTAATAAATTTATTGAAAATGAAAGGTAGGTTCTTAAAAGAATTGAGTTGGCAGAAGTCTTCGCTTGTAATAAATTCATGTGACTGTAATAACCGTGGCTTCAATCCTTGTGCCCTCTCGTTCTACTTTAACACAATGTATGTTGCAGGTATGGGGTGTTAATTGTGTTAAGGTGCACCAATTAGTTCACGGTCTTGATGATTGTGCCTTAAGAGAATACCCCATTATCTCTTTCGTTTATTTGGATTCTTGTAATAAACACCTACTGCCTCCTTCATTTATTTCATGTATTAACCTTGTAACAAATTTCGAAGCCGTTAAACGAATTCATACTGGTGCCTACTCCCAGCCAACCTTAATCTCACCGCCTGACAATAGTTTAAAGTGTTCCTGCATTGGGAGCGATGGCTGCCTTATTCACCAGGCGTCGTGCAAGATGAATCCCTGGGGTGCTGAGCCTGCATGAAGGAGACTGAACCAGAACCTTCCTTCTACCTTACATAACCCTGCGTGTTATTTTACCTTCAGCAGCATTGCCAACTGACCGTCGTTGCCCTCACCTGCGTGTTCCCTTTGTCCTTTTGAAAAGCACGCCTGTAGCAGACGGTGGCACACGCGTTCCCTCCTCCCTTACCTCCACATTGATGTATCTCTGACTTGCGCGTTGGCCGAGGATCCTGAGAACCCTAGATTCTAAGTTTTAATTTCTGGGTTTAAGGATGATGCTTAAGTTGCCAGGATAACCTTGTTTTATTTAAATTAGGGTTTAAAATGGAATAAATGATGATGCCCATGTTAACCTATTTTACTTAATTTTATTATTGTCTAAAATGAAATATAGGGATGATGCGTAAGCAACCACGTTAACCTTGTTAAAATTAATGTTATTATCGTTAAAATACAATATACTGCTGATGCTTAAATTGCCAAGATAACCTTGATTTATTTAATGTTATTAGGGTTTAAAAATGCAATATAATGATGATGGTGGATTAGACGGGCTGTGCCTTTGTTTATGTAAAGCAAGATTGGTTCTTCATTTGTCATTGAGTCGGGCTTTATTCGTTCATTATTCATTTAAAAAAAAGGGGGTTTATTTCTTTAGTTGTTTCTTATTTAGGGTATGGATGTCTTTATTATTGTATTTGGGAGTTAGTTAGCGGATCGGCATGGTCATTTATTGAAAAGGTATATTTAGATTTGACTTTGCACCAATTCCACACCATTACCCTCCACCGAATTATTCGCCATGATTTTAATTAATATATGTTAATTTGCAAAGAATACACTTGATGTCGGCAATGTTATATTGTTTAAATTGGATGCAATGATAATACCTGTAAAATAGTAATATTAATATTGGTTTAAGCCTCAATTTTAATATTTGCTTAATGGCAATGGTAATGCTTGTTCAAATGGCAATATTAATAATGGTTTTAATTTGCAAGATCAATGAGGATGGGTGATTCGCAATATTAATAATTGTTTTATTGCCTTGGTATTACTCGTTTAAATTGCAATAATAAGGTTGTTTAATTTGCGAGGGCAATGATGATGTTTGATTCGCAAAATTTAATATTTGTTTAATCGCCATGATATTACTTGTTAATTTGCAATAATAAGGTTGTTTAATTAGCCAGGGCAATGATGATGTTTGATTTGCAAAATTTAATATTTGTTTAATTGCCATGATATTACATGTTAAATTGAAATAATAAGGTTGTTTTAATTCGCCAGGGAATTCATGATGGTTGATTCGCAATTTTAATATTTGTTTAATTGCCATGATATTACTTGTTTAAGATGTCACGTTTCTCGAGGCAGAAAAAAAATTTCCAGGGGTGCTTCCCCCGGACCCCTGTGTGGGGGGCTCCACCCCCTTGCATGCCCGGTGCATATGCTTCGACACTACTACTCATGCAAAGAATATAACACATACCCAACATTCTCCCACTTGTTGTTTTCTTTGCATACAGGGGGTTACAGGGTTACATAGTCAAAAATCCAGGGCAACAATACCCATGGATCCTCTACACCAAGAGAGCTTTGCAGTGCTCATAGATTTTGTTAATGAGTCTGCAACATTCTTCAAAGTGTCCACCTTTATCAGTGATACTTTCTTTTCTTCAATCATGTCTCTCACAAATTTATATTGAACATCAATGTGCTTTGTCTTTGAATGATAAGCAAGGTTCTTCGCTAGAAAAATTGCACTCTGACCATCACACTCTATCCTTATATCTTTTTGTACCAACCCAATACCTAAACACAATATTTGTAACTATATTTCTTCCTTACTTGCATGAGTGGATGCCATGTATTCAGATTCTGTAGTTGAAAGTGCCACTACAACCTGTCTTTTGCTCCTCCAAATAGGTTAAACACATACCCACTTGTATATCTCCTACGATCCAAATCTCCAGCCCAGTATGCATCCACAAATCCATGTATATAGACCACTCTGTCCAATCCTGGTATTCCTTCGTAGCACAATCCATAGCTAGCAGTGCCACGCAAATACCTGAAAACCCTTTTTACAGTTGTCCAATGCTCCTTCCCCGGTTTTGACATATACCTGCTCAAAACTACCACTGCATGTGGAATTTTTGGTCTAGTACAGACCATTGCATACATCAAACTACCAACCTCACTCACATATGGAACATGAGACATGTCCTCCTCTTCTTCATGTGTCTTGGGACACTGATCCATAGATAACTTTACACCAACAGGAATAGGAACCTTGACCGGTTTACATTCCTGCATATTAAACCTCTGCAATATTGTCTCGACATATTTTCTCGGATTTAACCAGAGTTTCCTCTTTTTTTTATCTCTTTTAATTTCCATGCCCAAAATGAAATTTGAAGCACCAAGATCCTTCATGTCGAATTTAGAGGACAACTAATTTTTCACATCTTGGATAATCTCCTTGTTGTTTCCTATCAGCAACATGTCATCCACATACAAGACCAAATAAATCAAATGATCACCAATTAATTTAGAATACACACAGTGATCCTCTTTGCTTCTTGTGAAGCCGAGTCCCAGCATATTAGTATCAAATTTCTGATACCACATCCTCGGTGATTTTTTTAAACCATACAAGGACTTTTTCATCTTGAATACTAGCTCCTTCTTTCCTTTCACAACATAACCTTATGGTTGCTTCATAAAGATTTATTCTTCCAGATTCCCATGCAGGAATGTTGTCTTCACATCCATCTGTTCTACTTCAAAATCAAATGTAGCAACAATAGATAACATAAATATTATAGAGGTTAACTTGCAACAGGATAAAAAATCTCACCAAAATCAATTCCCTCAACTTGGGAATAACCCTTTGCTACTAACCGAGATTTGTATTTCTCCACTTTTCCTTTTGCATTCAGATTTTTTTTAAATACCCATTTGCTTCCAATGGGATTTCTTCCATTTGGAAACTCCACTAGATCCCAAGCCTCATTCTTATCCAAAGATGCAATTTCTTCTTCCATGGCCCTTTTCCAGAGATTTCCATCCTCTGAATCCACTATCTCCCTAACAGTTCTAGGATCATCATCAATAATAGACAAAGAAAAATTTGAATGAAAATCAGATGGACTATACCTTTTCGGTAGCTTTCTTTCTCGATCCGATCTCCTCAATACTGGAGTATGAGAAATTTCTTCTTCTGATTCATGTTCTTCTCTAGAGTCTTCTTCATCATCCTTTAAATCAAACTCTATCTTCTCTGGTTCTTCCTTACTTGGTAGGACTTCCTATTTAACAACATCCTTCATTTCTCTAAATACCACATCTTATCTATACACTACTTTCTTAGTTTCTGGGTTCCAAAGTTATAACCTTTGACACCATCTTTATATCCAATAAAGATACATTTTTCATCCTTCTTATCTAGCTTACTCCTATTTTCCTTTGGAACATGAACATATTCATCTCAACCAAATACCTTAAGATGTGTTAGAGAAGGTTCCTTACCAGTCCATACCTCTTGTGGAGTCTTGTCACCCAATGCTGATGAGGGTGATCTATTGACCAGATAACATGCAGTACCCACTGCCTCTGCACAGAATTCTTTCCCTAACCCGACACCACTGAGCATGCACCTTGCTTTTTCCATCAGCATCCTGTTCATCCTTTCTGTAACTCCATTCTGCTGAGGTGTATATGGAGTATTCTTCTGCCTTTCTATACCACACTTCTTACATAATTCTTCAAATTCATTCTCGTAGAACTCTCCGCCATTATCTGTTCTCAGCACCTTAATTCTTTTCTTTGTTTAATTCTCAACAAGAGCCTTAAACTCTTTAAACTTGTCAAAGACTTCAGATTTCTTCCTGAGGAAATATATCCAAGTTTTCCTCGAGAAGTCATCTATAAATGAGACACAGTACACAAATTTTCCCAATGATGGGACTGACATAGGTCCAGAATCATCACTCTGAACTAGTTGTAAAATTCCTTCTGCCCTCGTTGCACTAGAGGGGAATCTTACCTGATTCTACTTCCCATATAGACAATGTTCATAGAAATCAAAATCTAGAGAGAGGTTAGACATACCTTCAACCATACCTTTACCGTGTAGTAGTCGAAGATCCTTCTCTCCGATATGCCTTAGTCCTTGATGCCACAACATAACCTTTTTTTCAGAGACTGTAGGAGTTCTTTCTTTTTCAACTCGAATATCAGGAACAATGGAGCTATTACACCCATCACTAATAGTGCTTCCTAGAAGCTTATACAGAGTTCGAAACCAAACTCCCTTCATCAACACCATTTCTCCTCGAACCATCCTGCAAGTTCCCTTTTCAAAAATTGTTTTTACCCCTGCATCTTCCATTTTTCTTACACAAATCAAATTTCTGGCCATACCTGGGATGTGTAGAACACCAGGCAGTGTTATAATTCTTCCATCTATGAGTTTCAACTTGGCTCTTCCTCTTTCTATGATTCTGGTTGTCGAATCATTACCTAAGAAAACATTACCTCCATCATACTTTCCATATTCGCATAACCACTCCCTGTGGGGATTCATATGAAATGATGCTCTAGAGTCAATCAACCATGCCTCATGATCTACATGTGTGATTGAAGAGGCCAAGTACACATCCCCTCCTTCTTCCTTGGAGGTATTTTCTTCTGTAGAAGAAAATTCTTCAGATCCCTTCTTTTTCTCAACTTTGGATCGACATTGCTTCTTCTAGTGCCCTTTTTTTCCACAGCTCCAAAATACCCTTAAAAATGTTCTAGGAGATTTAGATCTACCCTTAGACTTAGAGCTCCCACTTGGGAAATTAGATCTATTTCTTTCCTAGGAACGTCCTCTTGCAAATAATGCGTCTATGCTATGTCCTTCCATATTCTTTCGTGTCATCTCCTCTGACAACAAGGATGAGACCACTTCTTCAAACTTCAAAGAAGTTGTATTACTACCGATGGCCACAACCAAACTATCCCACGAGTTTGGTAAAGAACACAACAAATTGATACATTTATCTTCATATGAAATTTTAATCTCAAGAGATACCGACTCACTTACCACAGTATTGAAGGAATTCAAATTCTCTTCCACCGAGTCTCCATCTCTCATCCTCAAGTTATACAACTTCTTTCTCAGGAATAGTTTATTTACGAGGGACTTAGACTGATACAACTTCCCCAACTTTTCCCATAAATCCTTGGTTGTAGCTTCCTCTGACACATTCACTAATACTAAATTGAAGAGACACATTCAGATTGTGCTCTTTGTCTTCTGATCCATCTTTTTCCAATCATTTGAAGAAGTTCCTGTAGGTGCAATACCTGGATCTACCGCGATCCACTGATCTTTGTCCACCAAATGATTTTCCATCTTGAGCTTCCAAAACTCAAAGATTTTCCCATTAAACTTCTCGATATCCATCTTCGAATTTATTGCCATTTCTTTCCACCTGAAAAATAATACCGCAGATCTCCCACTGTAAGAAGGCTTATCACAGTCTCGAGCCAAACCCTTGACCGCAAAGGCTTCCCCGTGAAGCCAATAAAGCTCTGGTACAAAATGTAAATTATAACCTTGTACAATGTCTACTGTAAATAGATATTCAGAAAAGAACAGAAAAGATACAATGGAAAATACAAACATTACATAGACATTTTTCCCCTGGAAACCCAAACCGGGAAAACCAACATATATTATATTCATTCATTGTGTTAGATTGTTTATAATACAATATACGTATAGGAGCCAACAACATCCAAAAACCTAACCCAGTGACTTGTATTAGTCCAAAACCCTAATTCTTTAACCGGAAATAGAAAACCATTGACAAAAACTATGTGCCGAAAAAAACACCTAAATACATGACACGTTTCCCGAGGTAGGTGTCACATTTCCCAAGGAAGAAAAAAAATTCTATGAGCACTGCCCCTGGACCACTGTGCAGGGGGCTCTGCCCCCCTGCACCCCCCAAGGGGGGGGGCTAGAAGCGCCCCCTCTAACCCCCCTGCGCGCCCAGTGCATAAGCTCTGACACTACTACTCGTGAAAAGAATATAACACATACCCAATAAAAAGAAGGTCAAAAATATTAAATAAAAGGGAAAGGATTCATGTTTCACATAGTCATATCATATCGAAAAAATAGTTAAAAAGGTCCAACCCTTCTAGAAACTAGTTCGTGATAGCCTTTAACAAGCTAACCAACACAACATTTCTAGCAAGGCAAGTAGATCATCAAGATTTACATTCAACAAACTCTTTTCCCTGTCCCCAGGGCACTCAATGCAATGGAGACCATTGCTTCCCAAAGGTGGAGGATTGATCTAGGTGGATATATTTGTCCACCCACCTATTCCAACTGGTTCAATACTATCTTGTGGAAATTTAATATTTTTAATATTTTTTCAGATCCTGCACACATTCATATATTTATTTATTATATCTACTCTCTCATTTCATGCTCAAAATAATCTAGAATCAGTGATATCAGAGGATGTTTCTCTTCATCATTTTTTTTAGTGCATGTCCTCGATGAGGTAGGAGTATAGCTATTTGGGTCTCAATATTGTCTCCCTTGAAGACAATAACTCTCGCATGCCCAAGAAACCCTCCATCCCAGAAGAAAATAAAAACGACAGAGCAAATGATTCCATTAATTTATTGGTTGAGTAAGATCTCATGCAATAGAGAGACGGAATTATGGAGAATTTTTCCCACATCCTTCAACACTTATCGATAAAAACCGATGCATCCTCATCAAGCGACCACTTTGGTGGTACCTTGCCTTTCAAGGTACAAGTTGATTTTTATATTCTTGTATTTGAAGGTCAAATAGATGCTGATGCCATAGAAAAATGGTTACATATGCTAGAAAGTTATTTCTTTGTTCACAATTTTTCCGACAGGGAAAATATCACCTTCACACTCCTTAAGGCTCTCCCCCTTGTCAAACATTGGTGGGAAACTTACTGCGAGCAAAGTTCCACATATGAGTATGGATTAGATGGGGTCAAACCCACTTAGGATTTTTTTGTGGATGCAGTCAAGGAACAATATTACCTTGTTGGTAGCTATGAAGAATAATACATGAGATGGACCATGTTGTGTCAAGAGAGGGTCCAATCAGTGTTGGAGTTCACCAATAACTTCCATACCTTTCACACCAAATTGGGTATCAAATATTATGAGAGACGTTTGGTTCTAAAATACCATGGGGATATACACAGATATACCTAAACTGAAATGGATTTTCTATACATGTCATCGCTAGGAGTTTCCTATCAATATGTTGTCAAAATCAAGCAGAAATTTAGGCACTAGAAAAAATGGGAGTTCAGGTCTTCAAATCTACAACAACCAAAGAATGATAAAGACATCCCTAAAAAACTACCTCCTGAAAACTAGTCCAAGCCATAAGAAAAGAAGGATCATGGGAAGAAGAAGAAGGACACTGGAAAGTGGTATCATTTCCAAACATTCCCCTAGAAAACAAATTATGAATGTCGCACAAAACCATCATTGGTGGTCAATATCAAAAACAAGGAGACAAACCCTGATTCAGAATCTGATTCAGAAAATAATGGAAAAATATAGATCATCGACACAGACCCCACTACTATTGTCGCAACCATAACAATTAAAACAAAAGAACCAACATGTCCTGAAGAGGGAGGACAAATTTTTCATTCACATATGTGGGTTAAGGGGACCCCTCTGCATTTTATTGTTGATAGAAGAAGCAATAAGAACCTCATATAATTAGAGGTCATCAAACAGTTGGGATTACCGACAACACCACACCCGCAACCATACAACATCAATTAGATTCTCTAGGGACAAGATCTTTCTATCAACGAGCAGTGTCGATTGTCATATGACATCCAACCCTTCAAGGATGAGGTATTATGTGATGTTTCCTCACTAGAAGTCTATCATTTTCTATTGTCTATCCATATATTTGGAAGCACCATGTTATTTATGAGTCTCAACCTCATAGCGTTATTGTTAATTTTGGGGGTCATCTCTATAGGATATCATAGGTAGTCCAAACTAATGTCCCACCTAAAAATTGTTGCAAGGCACTATCTCATACTACAAAATTCATCTTCTTCACAACTTATTCAAAAGGTGAACAAAAGAGCATCACAACCACTACAACCTTAGTCCGAGCATTTTCTATCCAAAAAAAGCAGGTTGAAAAGATTGAAGAAAAGAAAAATGATTCCTCCTACACATAGTCATATCATGTAGCCAAAATAGTTAAAAATTTCCAACCTTTCTAGCCACAACTTAGTGACAACATTCAAAAAGCTAAGCATTGCAACTTCTCGAGCAAGGCAAACAATTCATTAGGATGCATATTCAACAAACGCTTTTCCCTCTCCCTTAGGAACTCAATGCAATGGATAAAATTTCTTCATAAATATGAAGTATTGATATAGATGGATATCAGTGGTCACCCACCTATTCCAATTATCTCAAAACAATCCTCTGATAATTTACTATTTTTAGCAGTTTTTCGGTTCTTAATCTTTTGGGGC
The DNA here is from genome assembly GCA_009831015.1 of Picea engelmannii. Classification (NCBI taxonomy): domain Eukaryota; kingdom Viridiplantae; phylum Streptophyta; class Pinopsida; order Pinales; family Pinaceae; genus Picea; species Picea engelmannii. The sequence continues at coordinate 2,124,637 of ML778658.1, read as the reverse complement.
CATTTTGAAGGCCTAAATGATGTTTTTTCGGGATCAAGAACTTCAGTGATGACCAAAGGCTTTGTTTTATTCCGCAAATTGAATCTCCTCGAAGATACCTTTCCAATGAGACATCGTGCACCCCAAACGAAGATCGTATGCCAAAGTTACACCCTCGGGAAGTTGATACACCAAACTACCCAAAATGGGGTCCACAAAACTATTGGATTTTTATCTTCTTGGGTAAGCGTTTTGGATTTTCTTTATGTTAAAAAGGAATTTAGAGCCTCATTGTAAGAATTATCTTCTTTTGAATGTGATTAGTCGTGATATCTCTTCTAAGAGATAAGATAACACCATTCTAGCGACTCTTTCACTATGTATTTCTACAGTTTTGTACATTTTGCTCATTAATAGAAATTGTGTATTACTATATCTATGTTTTTATGGTTCCATCTCTGATACACATTTCAATTATATTATTTTATATATTATATTTCTCTGTACATTTATTTATTATATCTCCGATCTAATTTTGTGTTCAAAATAATCCATATCAGTGGTATCAGAGCAGGCTGCTCTTGATTGTTTTTTTCAGTGCATGTCCCCAATGAGGTCCGAGTATAGCCAGTTTAGTATTCAACTTGTATATATATAATACAATCGCTCTCACATGCCCAATAAACCATCCATGGTGGAACAAAATAAAAATTGCAGATCAGATGATTCTATTAATCTGTTGCTTGAGAAAGATATGACGCGACAGACAGACGAAATTATGGAGAATTTTTCCCACATCCTTCAATGCTTTCCGATAACAATCGATGCATTTTCATAAAGTGACCACTTTGGAGGAACCTCTCCTTTCAAGGTACAAGTTAATTTTTATATTCCCTTATTTGAAGGTCAGATAGATGCAGATGCCCTAGAAAAATGGATAAATTTACTAGAAGGTTATTTCTCTATTCAAAAATTTTAAGACAAGGAAAATATCACCCTCACACTCCTTAAGGATCTCCCCCATGTCAAACATTGGTGTGAAACTTACTGGGAGAAAATTTCCACAGACGAGTCTGGAATATATGGGGCCAAAACACTTAGGATTTTTTGTGGATGCGGTCAAGGAATAATATTACTCTGTTGGTAACTATGACGACCAATACATGAGATGGACCACACTGTGTAAAGAGAGGGGATAATAAATGTCATATTTCACTAATACCTTCCATACCTTGCACACCAAGTTGGGTATCAAATATTCTAAGTGACATTTGGTTCTGAAATACCGTGGGACTCTACACAGATAGATCCAAATTGAAATAGATCTTCTTTACATCTCATCGCCAGGAGCTCCCTATCAATATGATGTCAAAATAGAGAATAAATTTAAGAACTAGAAAAAATGGGAGTTTAGGTTTGCAAATCTGCAAAATCCAAATTATGATAAAGACAACCCGAAAAAACAACCTCCCGAAAACTAGTCCAAGCCACAGGAAAAGAACGATCATGGGAAGAAGAAGAAGGACATTGGAAAGTGGTGTGATTTCAAAAAAATCCCTTGCCACAACACTAATGAATTTCTCTCAAAACCATAATTTAGAATCTGATTCAAAAAATAATGGAAAAAGAAAGATCATCGACGTAGACCCCACTAGTATTATCGTGAATGCAACAAGTCAACCAAAATTTCCAACAGATCCTCAAGAGGGGTAACTCATTTTTTATTCACAAATGTGGGGGAAGGGGGCCCCACTGCATTTTATTGTTTATAGTAGAAGCGATAATAATTCCATCTTAGCAGAGGTTCTCAAACACTTGGAATTGTCAACAACACTAGACCCGCAACCATACAACATTGAGTGGCTTCGCGAGGGATGAGATTTTCGTGTTAGCAAGAGATGTCAATTGTAATACAACATCCAACCCTTCAAGGATGAGGTATTATTTGATGTGTCCCCACTATATGTATGTGATGATCTATTGGGTCAGCCATATATGTGAAAGCACCATGTTATTTATGAGTCTCAACCTCGTAGTGTCATTGTTACTCTCAGGGGTCATCTCTACAGGATACTAGAGGTAGGTCAAACTACTATCCCACCTAAAACGTGTTGTAAGGTAGTATATAATACTAAAAAAATCATCTTATTCATAGTTTGTTCAAAATATGAATAAAAGAACATCGCAACCACTGCAGCTTCAATCCAAGTACCTTATGTCCGTCATTATGTCCAGCATAAGCAGGTTGAAAATATTGAAGAAAATCCCAAGGATTCCTTCTCCACACAGTAATATCATGCATCTATACTGGTTAAAAAGGTACAACCCTTCCATCCATAGGGTTGCATCTTTCAACAAGCTAAGCAATGCAACGTCTTGAGCAAGGCAAGCAACTCATTAAGATGCAGATTCAACAAACACTTTTCCCTCTCCCCCAGGCCGTAAAATCAATGGTAACAATTAATTCCTAAGGAGGGAGGATTGATCCATGTGGATATCGGTGTCTTCCCACCTATTCCAACTGGCTCAAAACAATGTTTTGGCAATTTACTATTTTTAGCAATTTTTTGATTCCTAAACTTTCCAGGCCATTTTGAAGGCCTAAATGATTTTTTTTTCAGGATATATCACCATAATGAAAATTATAGGCTCTCATTGAGCCCCAAAAATGAATCTCCTCGACGATACCTTTCCAACGAGCTATTTCTCTCCCCAAATGGAGATCGTATGCCAAAGTTACACCCTCGAGGAGTTGATACACCAAACTCCCTAAAACGAGGTCCACAAAACTGTTGGATTTTCATCTTTCGGGGTTAGCATTTTGTACTTTATTTATGATAAAAAATACTTTATATCCTCACTATAAGAATTATCTTCTTGTTAATGTGAGTAGCCTTCATATCTCTTCTTAGAGATAAGCTGCCACCATTCTAGCGAGCCTTTCACTCTGTATTTCTACAGTTTTGTACTTTTGGCTCATTAATAGAAATTGTGTATTACTATATCTCTGTTTTTCTGGTTGAATATATGGTACATATTTCCATTCTATTATTGGATATCTGAGATATCTATGTACATTTCTTTATTATATGTCTGCTCTCATTTCGTGCTCAAAATAATCCATATTAATGGTATCAAAGCAGGTTGTTCTTGATTTTTTTTCAGTGCATCTCCCCACCGAGGTACAAGTATAGCAAGGTGGGTCTTGAGGTTCTCTCTCTAGAACACAATTTATCTCACATGCCAAAGAATATTTCCATGGAAGAATAAAATAAATAAGACAGAGAAGACGATTCTATTAAAATATTGCTTCAATAAGCTCTCATGCGACAGAGGGATGAAATGATGGATAATTTTTCCCACATCCTTCAACACCTGTCGATATAAATTGATGCATATTTATCAAGATACCACTTTGGAGGAACCTCACCTTTCAAGGTACAAATTAATTTTGATATTCCTGTATTTGAAGGTCAGATAGATGGAGATGCCCTAGAAAAATGGTTAAATCGGCTAGAAGGTTATTTTGTTGTTCATAATTTTTTCGACAGGGAAACGATCACCTTCACACTAATTAAGGCTCTCCCCCATGTCAAAAATTGGTGGGAAACTTACTGGGATAAAAGTTACACAAAGGAGTCTGGAATATATGGGGCTGAACCTACTTTGGATTTTTTTTGTGAATGTGGTCAAGGAACAATATTACCCTCTCAATAACTATGATGACCAGTACATGAGATGGACCACGTTGTGTCAAGAGAGGGGCTAAATAGTGCTAAAGGACACCGATAAATTCCATACCTTGTTCACTAAGCTGGGTATCAAACATTCTGAGCATCATTTGGTTCGGAAATACCATGAGGATCTACATAGATACATCCAAAATAAAATGGAGTTTCTCGACATCTCATTGTTGGGAGCTTCGTGTCGATATGTTTTCAAAATCGATCTTAAATTTAATCACCAGGAAAAATGAGAGTTGGGGTCTATAAATCCGCAACAACCAAAGTATGATAAATACATCCCTAACAAACAATCTCCTGAAAGCCAGTCCAAGACACAGGAAAAGAAGGGTCACGGGAAGATGAAGAAGGACACTAGAAAGTGGTGTGATTTTCACAAAATCCCCTATCACAACACTAATGAGTGTCACTCAAAATAGTCATTGGTGGCTGAGATAAAAGACAAGGAGGTGAAACCTGATTCAAAATATGATTCAGAAAATAATGGAAAAATACAGATCATCGATGTAAACCCCACTATTATTGTTGCAACCACAACAATTCAACAAGAATAACCAATAGATCCTCAAGAGGGGGAGTTCCATTTTTATTCACAGATGTGGGTGAAGGGGACCATGATGTAGTTTATTGTTGATAGAGGAAGACATAACAACCTCATCTTAGCATAGGTCATCAAACAATTGGAATTGTCGACAACACCACACCCGCAAACATACAACATCGATTGGCTTCACAAGGGATGAGGTATTTGTATCAGCCAACAATGTTGATTATCATAAAACATCTATCCCTTCAAGGATGATGTGTTATGTGATGTTTCCGCACTATATGTTTGGGATGTTCTATTGGGCCAACCATATATGTGGAAGTGCCATGTTATTTATGAGACTCAATCTTGTAGTGTCATTGTTACTCTCGAGGGTCATCTGTACTGGATACAAGAGGCATTTCCAACTACTGTCGAAACCTAAAAAGTGTTGTAGGGTAGAATATAATACTAATACATTCAACTTCTTCATATTTTATTCAAAAGATGAAAATAATAACATCGCAACCACTGCAGCTTCAATCCAAGCACATTTTGTCGAGAAGAAGCAGGTCGAAAAGATTGAAGAAAATCTCATGGATTCCTTCTGCACAAATTCATCTCATGCAACTAGACTCTCTAAAAATGTCCAACCATTCCAGCGACAGGTTCGTGACAACCTTAAACAAGCTAATAAACCCAACTTCTCTAGCAAGGAAAGCATCTCATCAAGATGCAGAATCAACAAACACTTTTCCCTATTCCCCGGGCCCTCGATGCAATGGAGACCATTTATTCCTAAGGAAAGAGGATTGATTCAGGTGGATATCGATGACTACCCACCTATTCCAACTACATCAAAACAATGTTATGGAAATTTACTATTTTTAGCAGTGTTCGGTTTCTAAACTTATGGGGCCATTTTAAAGGCCTAAATGGAGTTATTTTGAGATATAACACCTTAATGATTTCCAAAGGCTCTCATTGATCAAAGTTTGTATGCCAAAGTTATGCCCTCGGGAATTTGATACACTACCCGAAACGGGGCCCAAAAAATTGTTGGCTTTTCATCTTCCAAGGTTAGGGTTTAGGATTTATTTACGTTAAAAATTCCTTTAGAGCCTCATTGTAATAATTATATTTTTGCAAATGTGAGTAGTCGTCACATCTCTTCTCAGAGATAAGATTCCAACATTCTAGCGAGTCTTTCACTCTGTATTTCTACAATTTTGTACAGTTCACTTATAAATAGAAATTGTGTATTACTATATCTCTATGTTTATGGTTACATATATGATACATATTTTTGTTATATCATTGGATATCTGAGATATCTCTGTACATTTTTTTATTATATCTTCGCTCACATTTTGTCCTTAAAATAATCTAGATCACCATGGTACCACCACTCATGGGCCTCTCGATCCAAATTTAGAGTAAAACTTGATGTCCTATACCTTTGTCATCAGGTTAAGTTGGAAATAAGTGTCCAAATTATGTACCCATGCTTGGGTTGTGCAGTTGAGAGATCCCTCAGAACATTGGATAATAATCTTCCGCAATTTTCACAAAAGATCGAAGTTGTGTTGATTCTGCCTCGCCCTGGGTTTGTTCCTCATTCTAACGTTGCACTAGTCAATAGAGGACATGGATTCCTATGCTCCTTCTTCCAACAACTAATACTCCCTAAGGTGTGAGTTCATTTCATATAATATTTTTGTTGGTTGTGGAGCCTGATTATCTTATTCATTCATAAGTCTTTATTTTCATCCATTTTTATACCCCATGAAGACTTTAAAACCCAGAAGAATGTACACTCCTCCACATGGGGGAGTGCAAGCGGGGTTTACCCCCCCTACAGGGTCTGGGGGGATATCTTTCCCCGATGGGGGTTCTGGGGTGAATCCCCTGAAGGAAAAAATTCCTTGAAAATGTATATTTTAATTTCATAGTAAATTTGGACCATTCATTATAAGGTCACATATGTGAGAGTAGAAGTTATTTTAGGTTTTTTTTCCCTAGAAGTAAATCATGTTTTATGAGGGAAATGTATTGTGACTATGTATCATTGTGAATATTGTATTCTAAGAGAGGATATTGTGAGAGAAAGAAGGGGAAGTTATAGCAGGTGTGTTGTAGGTTGTATCACTTGATTTGTTGGATAATAATAAAGAAAGGACCTAGAAATTTCTCCGGTGGATGTAGCCGACATTGTATGAACCATGTATATCTATGTCGCTATTGTATTGTTTATCTTCTATGTTTTATTTATTCATTTTTTTTATTTTATTTCTCCATGATCCCGTTTTTCTAACACTTTGTTGGTCTGATGCTCTTGTAGGTTGCTCCTCAAGGAATGGTGGCAATAATTGTGTTGGTACTTTTCTGCTACCTTCGTAGAAGACACTCTATGTCAGAACATAGGTAGTACTCCCTTCAAGAGTCCTACAACCGCTATGGATAGCATCTTCATGGTTCTCATTGGAACCTACCTGGTTTTGGTTTACTTAATTGGCATAAAAATAATGTGTCAATAATTTTTTCAATTGTTGCTACCCATTAACTATGGATTCCAATATATGTATGGTTCTATATTCAGGATGGCCCCCCATAGATCCCACTAATTCTACTTATTCTTATCATTCTCATCATGTGGTATGTTTCTTCCCTCATTGTCTATTTTTCCTTCACATCAATGACTCAATAAATCAAATGATATCAATATTTCCATCTCGGATATCACTATAATGGAAAAAAATAATATGTATTTGATCCAAGTATTGATTTCTTAGTGTAAATTTTGTGAAACACTTTACACTAGGCCTACTGGAAATCCTTAGAAACAATTTTGAAATGTCTCATAGATAAGAATATTGTTAAACATATCACATACATCCATTACACAAATAGTTGAGAATATAACCTTGGCATATTTATTATTGTATGAGAACCCAAATCAAACAATACAAAGATCACTAATTATTGTAACAACAACTGCTAAACCCTCCTGATTACAAGAAACCTATTGGATGCAAGAAACTACAATAACTACTAGAAAAGAAAAATCAAGAAACTTGCTGATGATTCCAAATACTCCTCAACTTGTACACTACTCTGTAACTATTAGGCCTCACTCATACATGCTCAATCTGCTCTGAAATACTTCACTGCAGCAATACGGCCACTCGTACCCAACTCCAATTTGCAATATTGAATTGTAGAGAGCCTCGTGGGACGAGGCTAGACAAAATGCATGGGCCTCATGTGATGAGTATGGAAACGATGAGGGGGCCTCGGGGGACACACTGTGCACAAACCATGAGGGTGACTCATTTAACAGTTACTGGGAAATCCTCTTGGCACATCAAGACTCTATGATCAAACTTTTCTGGGAAATGTCGTAAATCACTTATGTGAGCCACTAAACCTTCAAATATTCCTCCAAGATGAAACTAAAATCCATAATGAGCCCAAGTTAGAACCCTGGTTGGATTCTCCTCTTTACCTAGCTAGGGTGGTTATTGCACCAACAAAACTAGACTGAAATGGAAGGGGTTTTCCAAATCTTAACAAAAACTTGGCTCAAATAACACATCAACAAGATATGAATTCAGAATGTCAAAAAGAATGGTTACCTCTCTATTTATCCTTCCTCAGGGCCTTCTAGATATTTCCCCTTTTTTTAACCAAATCAAACCATCACATATTTTCCCTCCAATTTGATTTAAATATAATTATTTATTACATTTAATGTCACTTTAGGATTTTTCATTATTTTAACCTAGTGACACCAAATAAAACTACTTGACTCCCTTTTTCCCTTTTGATTATAGCCTAAGATATTTGTATAGGTTATTGAGTCATCCTTTGTCGTGATTGATTTGGTGGGAACATTACCTATTTTTGAATTTAATTATCGTTAAATATGTTTTGTCGGTGTGGAAATCCATTCCCATACTAGAGAAGAAGTCTCTGAGGATTACAAGTTTCTTACCTAGATGTAATAGGGACTCTTCACCATAAGAAAAATATCATCATCATAAATAAGAAGGATGATGACTATATTAGTGATATTTTGGCCAACAAAACCTGCATCTTCCAAACAATATTCTAACTTATCAATATAGATGTCGAAAATGGTAGGGGATAACTGGAAACCTTGCTTGACTCATATACTACAGTCAATTTCTTCAGACCAACCCTTAGTGTTCCTAAACTTGGAAATAATTTTCTCATATAGCCTCACTATAGAAGGTCTTAACTTGAAAGGGACTTTAAGATATTCTAACCTATTTCAAAGGTTAGTCCTAGGAACAATGTTAAAATCTTTTCTAAAATAAACAAAACAACAAAGGGGATCAATTTTAGCATTACGACACTACTCTACAATGATCAGGGATGTAACAAGGTGATCCATAGTTGAATGGTAGACTCTAAATATAGCTTGGCCTTTATATCCTTTTCCACTTCTTTGAAGCCATGTATTGATCTTATTTTCCAAAATACTTCCATATAGCTTTAGTTAAAATGGGGCTAATCATAATGGTCCTATAACTAGAGGGATTGATTTTATGCCCAATTTTAAAAATAGGTACAATGAGACTTTGGGTCCAATGTTTTGGAAAACCTTGTTGGATAGATAAACTGAACAACTTATGTATGCCATAGATGAAAAAATGTCCTCCAATTTTTAATATTTAAGCTTGGTAACCATCGATGTCCTTAGGTTTTTATTTTGAAAGACATTTAACAAAAAACATAATGTGTTCTATAGAAAACACTTCATCCTTTATAGTACTGTTTGGAATGTTTCCCATGACAATAGGGGATTCATAAATAATTTTAAGGTAGAAATTTGAATCCTCCAAACCAATCCTATTATTTTCTTTAGTTTTACAAGTTAGAATTTTCCTCTAGAATTTTTTAGGATTTATCTTAAATAGGTGCAAAAACTTCTCTTGCTTTATATTTATATAGTCTTTTTTTTCATTTTTATTTAATTTTTTTTCTTTAGCAATTTTACATTCACTATCATACTAAGGGTTAGTTTTATTATTTTTCTTTTTACATAACACCTCAATAGAGAATTTTTTAATGGAAGTAGGGCAGATTGTTGTAAAATTTTGATAGTGAGATTCAATATTGTTCTTATATGTTAAGAGATTTCAATAAGATCGACTTTATGTTTTTCAAAAATCAAGTTCCTTTGGTTATCAAAGTGTTCTTCACTAGATCTTTTGTGCATGGAAATTTTTAGGGTTAGTGTTAAAGGTTTATCATCAGAGTAACATTCTTGGTCATCTAAAATATCATAGTTTACTATTTGGTTGTATATGGGGATATCCGATGTTACATAATGAACGACATTGCTACCCAGCCCATGAATACAAGTCATCCAATTATATTTTGTCCACTTCCTTCAACCATTGAAAATTATTAAATATTGAGAACTACAGATATTGATTAGGTTTTAAGAGCTTCTTTTGTATCTATTAACTAAAACAATGTCATCATCTAGCCATAGAAGATTATGGTTGAAATAAATACATAAAATAATATCTTGATTGGTTGTAGTTATAACATTAATGTATACTAATAGGAGGATACTAACTTAATTTTTCATATTGTATATATCTTTCTCTAAGATATTGTAGGGACATTTCTTATCTAGGTTGTTTCTTGTATGAAAAGTAGAGTTAATATGTGTGAAATAACATATTGCTATATAAATATTCTTACAGTTAATGTATGATATCTCCATCCATATGTATTGATTAAGAGGATATTTCTTATGAAGCCAAATGTGAGGAGAGATGTTCATTTTTATGTAAAACGTTATGCCTCCAACCCCTCTATGGGAGGACTTCTTGTTCCACGTTGACCAAAAAATAATTCATTCTATATTAGGGACTTTAGATTATTCATGATCCCAAGTTTCAATCAAATGAATAATATAAATGTCACTCGAGATCCAACTTAGTATAGGTCCTTTACTCCATGGAAAATAATGATAGTTCCAAGAGAGGATTCAGAGTGCCCCGAATTTCTAACTATTGTTATATTTTTGGTCTCTATCCATAATAATAGCCTTTCGATTATGAAAAATTTCCCATTTCCCTTCCTTCTTGGCTTCTTTCACCTTTTAAAATTCCATCCTTAATTTATTTTGGTCCTCTAGAATGAGGTCTTGATTGAAAAATATTACTAACCCTTTTAAACTTGGAATTTTGTTCAGTATGTCATATTATGGTCATTTGAGCTTACCTTAACCCGAAAAAACCTATATTTATTTTCAATTGTTTTTCCCAACCTTTTTGGTTCTATGAGTCAAGTTTTACGAAATTGTGATTTAACTTTTAGTTCTTCCTTGACTACTACGAGGGTGTCCTCAAATTTCTACTCTTTTACACCAAAAATTATGATTTTGAAGGCTCTTTTGTTACGTCAGGATCTAACACGATAAGATTGTTCATTTATTATTTGATGGGTTTGATACCCAGATTTTGTTTCGAACGATTCACAATGAAATTGCTAATTAGCTTTTATTCTAGCTCTATAATCTTGTGACTAAGATTATAATTTTATTCAAGCTACCTGCTAGGTTGATTGTTTGATTTATTTCCTTTTTTTTTTTATTGATTGTAATCTAGCCTCCATTTTATACATCTAACTCTCAACCCCTTAAATTCTATTTTCTATCTTTGTATCAATCTTGTCTTCAAAGAATTTAAATTTATTATCATGCATCATTTCAAGCTTTGTTTTAAGTTTGGATTCTTTCTATTTTTATACTTATTCTATGTATTCATACAAAATATATATGATTTCTTTGTTAGGTCTCCCGTTGAGATTTTTTGGTATATAGGGTGAATTACCCATATTGTATTAAAAAGCGAAGGAAATAAATAAGAAATACAAAAGGAACTTGTGTACCCAGTTCACTTGGTAGACAAAACCATCAGAAGTAGTGTTCAATATTATTCACATAGGTGGAGAAGTATTTCGTAGAGTCCTTAGAGTCATCATTTACAAATAAACTACCTTAAATTATAGCTTAGGGATACATCTCCTCTTAATTTCGTTCAAATTCCATATCAGTTAACGTTCAAATTGACTGGAGAGTATAGACCTATTTCCTTCATTCCAGAGTATAAATATTCATTCAAATTCACATGTATGAACTTCCATTCAAATTTACTGCAAAGTTTAGAATGAATAAGAAATCATTAACAATCCAATTGTGAGTATAAAGTTCTGAGTTCAAATCCAAACCCTTTCAATTTATCTACAAGCATAAATTTTTTCATCAAAATTCACATCTGAGTAGAAATCCTTCACATTCATGTTGAAGTATAAGTTAGAATAATTCAGATTTACTATAGGGTAGAAACCCTTCACATTCACCTTGAAGTATAAGTGATAATAATTCATATTTATTGTATGGTAGGAACATTAAATACAAAACATTAAAGTATTACATTATTACATTAAAGTATCAATACATTAAAACAATGTGCATACATTAAAAAAAGAAGTATTAATTCATTAATAAAGTAATAATATAGTACTACATTAAAAATACATTAATAAAGTATCAATACATTAAATGTATACTTTATATTGTATTAAATTTATTATTATATGTATTAATAATTTAATTTATACATCACATTAGTGTATTAAATAACTAATACATTAATACTTTAACATATTAATGTATTTATGTATCAATGAATTAATTAATATAACATTATAGTTGATCATGCTTGACCTTCGCCATGGTTGAGTAAGGATGATCATTACCATGGTTGACTATTCTTGACTGGGGTTGACAATGGTTTCCCATGCCCACGAATGACCTACGTAGACCATGTGTAGATCATTATGGTGGGTCATGTTGATTATTTAACCATGGTTTAATATGAAACTATCACATTGCAATGATTATCAGGTTGGGGTTTGTAACATTATGACATAAGGTTTGTTCGTCACATGACATCGATGAATTATGGTTAATACATTGGGACAAAGAGTTTCCTTTTTCGCAAATTATGGTGTTCCAATAGGTTTTTCACAGTGTGATAGTGGTTTATGTTCATCACATTGCGATGTTGGAAAATGTTAGTTTCATTGAAATGGTGTGTTATGTTTGTCACATTATGACATTTGGATTGTGTACACAACATTGTGACAATGGAAAATGTTGGCCACCTTGCAATGTTTTAAAAATGTTTGTCATGTTGTGATTTCATTATATGCATGTCACATTGCAATGTTGTTCTATGGTTTATCTGATAGTGATGACATGGATGAAGATTTTTTGTTTCTCACATTATGGCTTTGTAATAAGTTTGTCACATTCTGACCATGGGTTATGTTCATCAAATTGTGACATTTGGAAATGTTCGTCTCATGGTAATGTTACACTATGTTTGTCACATTGAGATATTTAATGTTTGTCTCATGGTAATGTTACACTATGTTTGTCACATTGTGACATTTGGGGTTTGTACATCACATTGTGACAATGGGAAATGTTCATCACATTGAGACGTTTTGAAATTTTTGTCACATTCTGATACCAATATATGCACGTCACATCGCAACGTAGTTCTATGATTGGTCAATAGTGATGACAAGGACAAAGGGATTTTGTTTCTCTCATTATGGAATTCCAATAGGTTTGTCACATTCTGACAGTGGGCTATGTTCATCACATGTGACATTCGAAAATCTTTGTGTCAATGCTATGTTGGGATATCTTTGTCACATTGATGAATTTGGGTTTTGTACATCATGTTGCGATGATGGACAATGTTCATCACATTGTGGAATTTTTAAATTCTTTTCACATAGTGACTTTAGTATATATGCATCACATAGAAATGATAATGTTATGTTCATAACATCGTGATATTACAAGTTTGATTGAAATGTCACAAAGTTCATCTCAATGTGACAAAGGAAATATTTTTGTAACACATCGAGGTTTCGACATGAAAGTCACATTGCAACATGCATGCAATAAAATGTTGGTTCTAGTGACATTGGAAAATAACATGAAGGGTTGTATAATTTTACGTTTTCCCTTATAGATTAAATTAATTTATATGTTTCCTCAAGGATTATATTTCATAATGAAGAAGTTTATACTTTTGTAAAGAAAAATGTTATTGAAATGTTATTAAATCACATTTTGAAGTAGGGTTTTTGTTTTGAGTTGAAATAGATTTGTCACATTCTGATAGTGTGTTATGTACGTCACATTCTGATGTCAGGACATGTTTTTCTCATTGCAATGTTGGGATATATTTGGTACATTGGGTTGTGCACATACCAATGCAACAAAAGGTTATGTTCATCATACTACAATGTTTGGAATTTTTTGTCACATTATGAAAATAGGATGTCTGTGACATTGGAACGTGAGAATATGCGATGTAGGAGCATCGATCCAATGTCATCAAGCGCCAACTAGCCAACACATCAAGCGCACATTCAATGGAAGGAGAGAGGTACAGCTCTCTCATTTTTCAAATTTTGAAAAATTGTATTAAATGTTGTAAGGTTGGTAGAGCCAAAAACCATGCATGTGTGTAGGCTTTAGATAAAGTTTGCCTTAAATGGTTGTAAGGATGAGATCTAGATTTGATTCAGACTAGACATCCATTCAATGTAATTGAATGTAAATTAATGAGAGTTGGTGAGATGGAGGGAAGCACTCAAGGAGGCCCCTTTTGTATCTAGATGGGATGGGAAGAGTAGAACGAAGAATAGGTTAGAGAGTAGAGGAAGCCATGAATTTGTTGCAGTCCGAGCTCACATTGTATAGAGGCATTTCATATTAATACAATCAGAGAAGTTTTTCCTGCATGTTATTCTGTGTTTGTTGATGAATGTTTTTATGAGTTTATGACATATTGTAGATGTGTGTTAGTTTGCATTTGTAGGTTACAGACAAAAGTCGTTGTTTGTTGGGTTCTTTGATTCTAGGTCTTGTTCTTTGTGGCTTCATGCAAGAGTTTGCATGATAGAACACTGTGGGTTTTGTAAGCTAGTGCATAGAGTGTACTTTTGAATTCTGCAGAATTTGGACAGAGTTGTTCCAGGAGGGCACACCAGAGGAAGTATTAGACCCAGGGAGAAACCTCAAGGTTGTTGAACACCTTGGAGGTAAGACTGTGCAGATGAAGGCATAGAGATAACAAAATCACTGAGGGTTATGTGGAAGCTCTGCCAAGAGGGCATTGAGAAAGTGCATAGAGTGCACAGAAGAACTCTATTCTAAGTTCAGAGGAAGGAGAAGTGTTGAGGAGGAAGACACTCACAGAGTCGTTAAATACTCTGTTGATTCACTAAGGAGTTCTTGAATGGGATGCTTCCAAGAGGGCACCAATCTCAATTTGAAGGAGAAGGCAAGGGTCGAATCCCTTAGAGGTTCGAGCAGGAAAAGCTCAGGATGGATAACACAGTTGTGTGCAGGGACTCTGCAAGGAGTGCAGAGGTCGAGAAACCTCTTGAGGTTTCATAGTGAACAAATCTCAGGAGGGTAGAGTTTTCAGTAATGAAGGAGAGACTAAAGTTCATGGACTCATGGGATAAAGAACAAAGGTTTCAGCCTTTGAAGCATTCGAAATCTTCCAAGGCTCGGAGAGAGTGCATGCTCAGGAAGGAGCAATATTAGCTATTGGATCAGTACTGAGAGGAGAAGATATGGAATTTTGAATCTATGTCCAGGCAATAGGAGGAGAGCATGCAAGGAGGATAGATCTGAGCCGTCAGATCTATCACCAATACCCAACAACTGTTGGATCAAGGACACATGCACAGGGTTTAATCCCTGGGAAGCCGCACATAAGAGTAGAACGGACGGTCAGAATTCTCTGTGGAGAACTCATGAAATTGTGACAACCATAGGATTGACCATTGATCTCAGATAGAATTGGAACGTTGATCCATTTCGCAAATTCAGGTATCGCGATCTAGGAGGCGGAGTTCTTTGCGCTACAAAACCCCGAATCATGAAATCATGATTCGACCTGAACCGTCGATCGAGGAGAAAGGAGAGCCGTGCGATTTGGTGCCTCATTACATCGTGTATCAAGGTTTTAGAGAGTGAAGTATTTTCACCTTGATCGCAAAAGTCACGAAGTGTCGAGCGTCGAGGGCTCATACGAACACGTGTCACGTCCGTTAGGTGGGGACTGCATGGTTGACAAGTGGCGTAGCAGCAAGAGCCCAGAGAAAGGTGGAAGAGGGTGACAGGTGGTGGACACACGTCACCTAGGAAGGGATCAACCCATCTTTGACTTATCATGCTTCGCAGTTTCGAAAAGGAGGAGCACGAGGGCTCAACACTCCAACTCGTGAAGTTGCGAGTTACGAGCAGTGCTAGAGTTAGGCCCTAGTTGGTGGTCACTTATAGAGGTGCTAGTGAGGAACGAGCCATACCCGTATTGCATCTCGAGTATCGGAGGTTTGGCATGCAAGAAGAGTTGAGGGTCTTGGACTCACCAAATCACGAAGTCACGAGTCGTGAAAGGCGCTTGCACTAAGGCCGGGTTGCGATCACATGGAGATGTAAGGCTCATGCTTGGTGTCAAGTTGCACAGGGCAGGTTTTCATGGTGGACCTATGGATTGTGTAATTTGAGGTTGCAATAGGGATCCGAGGGAGCCACTTTGGCTCGAGGAGAGTTTAGAATGATCCTGTGTGGACCACAGCCCAAGGATCGGGGGTCTGTGTCAATATATTTATGAAATTCCAATGAAAGGGATATGTTTGTCACATTATGACGTTAAAATGTTTGATACATCAGGAGATTACTATGTTCATCACATTGCAACATTACTATGTTTGTCCCGTTGCAATGTTCAATTTTGTTCGTCATATTTCAACGTCGGGTTATGTTTGTCACATGACAAGGTTGGTTTGTGTCCAACAAATTATGAAAATGAAGTTTTAGCCAAGATTTAATAAACAAATTCCAATGAAGTGTCTCCTTTGTCAAAAATATTGGAACTTTGAACTAATAAAATGTATTACATAGAAGGAAACTTAGAATCATACTTGTTCTAAGGACATTAATTGAAAATCATCTTGGAATTTACATATGATGCTTTTTACTGGTTCTAAAAGCATTGATAGAAAATCATCTTAAACTTTGTAGATGATAAATTCTACTTGTTCTAACTATTAGGGAAATATTTTTGAAATAAATGAAACTATTTGGTTTCCCATGAAGCCTACAAAAATGTTTGCATTTTCATTCTCCTAAAATGTATGTATTCTTTATCTATAAATGAACAAATCTTGAGAGGTGAAATATGTTAATGATAAATTAAACTCACAAGTGTCCATTCCTGCCTATTTGTTATGCATTTGTATTTTCGTATCATATCTCTAGTCGAGCTATTAAATATTGCATGCAAAGAGGGAGAGAGAGGTCAAGTTATTAAATCCCACAAGCATTGGTGAAACTCACACTTAGGAATAATTCTTGAGCATAGAAAAACTTGGGGAGTTTATTGATTATTCTTTTTGTCTTCACCCCAATCTCTACAATAGAAGAAGATCCATTGAAGGAGCTTGAGAAAAAAACTGATAGAAAACCCTTTCATAGGTCATAGAGCCTGGCTACATTATTGGTGGTGGTAAAAAATGATGNATATATATATATATATATATATATATATATATATATATATATATATATATATATATATATATATATTATTCCTAAATTTATATTTGGAGGGAGCATGTGTGCAACAATTGGTGCATTAATTGCGGGAATTATTTTTAAGTGTGATTACCTATAGAAAATGATTTGGGTAATTTGTTTCTTAATGAATGAAACAAGTCATATGGGTGTAGTTATGTCAATTGGAAATTCAAAATTCATACCTTAGTGGAAGGGGAAAATATTTGGTTCATCGTATTAAAAAAAGAAGCCAAATGTTAGAATCCGACCCTAACCCCTCTTAGTTGGTTATTAGTTAGCACGATATATTTTCCATGTAACAAAGGATGACATAATTCAATAAGCCCTATTAAATAAAGTTGAACAAGTGAGTCTAAGAAGACCTAATATAATATTCCGCTTTGATATCCCTCTAAAATGTTCTTTAGAAGATAGTAGTAGTATAAATAACAATAGCAGGTATGAGAAATTTTGTCTTGACTATTATTTTAAGAGAGTTCTACTCATTTTGTATATTTCCCGTTGGAAGAGTCAAGTGAAAAAATATTATGTTTTCATTGACGTCAAATGATTGATGTTAAAGACTTGATGTCCTTTCATAGTATCATTGATGGCCTATGATTTTCATAGATGTAATTGACATAAAATATGTCAAGTGGTGTCATAGTGATGTATTATCATGGATTGATGTATAGACATGATGATGTAAAGGTTGGTCATTGTTTTCTTTTCATGGATGATAGGAAGTACCAAATGTATGAACTCACAAGTGGTCCCCTTATGGTGAAATCCCTCAAGAGAGGATGCCTTGTGAATTCCAAATGGTTACGTGGTTGAGTCATCCTAGATGTCTGGTTAAGGAACCCAAGGATTGATTGTTCAATATGGTACTGAAGATAAATTAATTTTTAAGTGAGACTATTCTATATGGATAGTGTTTGTCATTCCATTTCCGGTGATATGTTGAACATCACCTAACTCCTCACGGTTAGAGAGTTATGGCCTTGTGAAATTGGAGAACCCTCATGTGTTGTCTAGAAGCCCCTAGAAGGTCAAAGAAGTCAAATTGTTATAGAATCTCCTGGAATATCTTGACAAGTCAAAGTGGTTAGTCATGGGTTAATTGGTTGCAATGAGAAAACAATTAAAAATATTTTAGTTGCAACTAGAAGTGGAGAATTTACTATTCAAAGAAAAGTGAGTTAGAAGTTGGTTACCCCTAAAAGAAGGAAGTTGGTTAGAGTTGGTTAGATGAGGAATCAACCCAGAGAAGTATAAATAAGAGATAAAAGGTCTCTTATGAGTGAATCTCTTGAGCATAATGAATATTTATTCTTGGTGAAATATTCATTGTAGGTACTCATGGACGCATCAAAATTTTTACAAGTCTAAGGTATTGACGATGAAAATTTCGGAGTTTCATAAATACTAAAAAAACCTAGTTTTTAGATGTATGTGGGATATTAGTGTAATAGGTTGCATAGATATGTAGGATGACAGTGTAATAGGGAGTGTAGTTGAGGTAAAATCCATAGAAGTTTGACAAATTTTTGGTGCCAGGTTCTTGAAGTATGAAGCAAGTTCTAGATCAACATTCTACAGGCTCAGATCTTCCATAGAAGTTATGGTATGGTTATATGTTTGTTTTGATGGTTACTTTTTTTTATGCTATGGTGAATTATTAAGGCATTCTTGGTATGTTTTTTGTGATATGGTTTACATTGGTTGCTTGGCTGAGTAAGAAACACTCTTATGTTACAATAATGATATGGTTTTCATAGTATACATATTATGGCTACTTGTACATGGTTGAGGGACATTCATATTGTATGGTGTATGGTTGAAGAGTATGCCTAGAATGTTGGATAGAATATATGTGTTTGTGATTGGTTATGGTACAGGTTGGACAGTGAAAGGCAGAAGTGCATGTGACAATGGTTGTAGAGGATCTAAGTTTTAAAGGAGAGAGAAACCCCTAGTTCATCAGAATCCACACGTAGGTTGCAGTAGAGATAATCCATGTACATACGTTGATAGGGAATGTAAATAATATTTTTGCAATATTGACAGGTGTAACATCCCTCTCTTGCGATCACATGATATTGACTTATTATTTGAGGACACTTGCGTGCAAGTGATCCGGTTATAGTATATGGTTATTTGTTTCTCTTATGGATTCTTATGATGATGTTGATGGATTACGATTTATTTTGTTGATATCTATCTATTAACAAATGTTATTGATAAGTTTCTCATGAGTTTGCAAGACACTTGACATATTGAGGATGCAGGTGGCATCGTTGGACCTCCTTGGACTCCAAATTGAGTCAGGGAGTGAATTGTATTGGTTTGAGTATTTCATTTATTTATATGTGACACATGATAGATTATATTATGATATTGTTTATGGATCATTGACAATGTTTCGTTGATGGATGTAGGCTGAAGATTGTTTTATAATATGACTCACATAAGCAGTAAAGGGGCCATGCACATAAACCAAATATCTAGGGAGAGGTGTGGAAACATCCCTGACACATCCTACTAGCACTCCCACCATGGCTCAAAATGTAGGTTAATGATTACCTAGTTCAAGAGGTCTACGATGCCCTAAGGGAAGACTGAGACAATCTCTCACGAAAATTCTAAGGGGCATGCAATAAGGGAGGGTCCTTATTCCTTATAATCCCTTAATCTCTCACAAGTTGACTAAATGGAGTGTTGAATCGAGGGCTTGGACAACTACCACAACTAGTCAAAGGCAAGTGGCACCCTTGGAGCATAGAGTTTGTCTTGAAGGGAACATCACATAGTTAAAAATTTGAATCAAAGGCGAGTGTAACCATTATAGCAAGGAGTGTGTATTGAAGGTCATGTCACGTAAATAGAAAAGATTGAGTCAATGAATCTAGGTGGCCTAGAAAAACCCTGAGTGAATAATTAACCTTGTAAAATCTTGAGCACTGCTGAATTAATTAATTAATTAAATAATTAATTTATTAATCATAATCCCTAAGTGTCTAAGCCTTTTCAAATAAAAAAATAATTCACCCTAAGTATAAGTTAGTGAGATGACTACAAAATAATTTTATAAATTAAATATGAGGGGATGAAGTAAATCAATTTAAGAATTCAAGGTAAATAAAATAAATCTAAAGATCGATTAATAGACATATGTGGAAGTAATTACCAAATTTGAATTTAAGGTGAGAATGGAATAAAGGTAAAAAAATGAGTCGCATCGTCCGAGATCCTCGATTGATAAAAATAGCATTTTGAGAGTTTGTCATATAATTTATTTTCTCGTAAACCCAGTAGTACCAAGTGCAAATGATTTTCATGTTATTTTGTTGTCTGATAATATATCAATATGTCATCAATGAATACTTGAACAAACATGTCAAAATATTCGTGGAACACCCCATTCATCAAGATCATGAATACCCCTGGGGAGTTTGTCATTTGAAATGGTAAAATGGTAAACCCGTAATGTCTGAACCTCGTCTTGAATGTGGTATTAGGAATTTATTCCTCTTTGATACGTAACTGGCCATATCCTCATGTCAAGTTGATATTCGAAAACACAGTCACCCCCTTCATTTGGTCAAACAAATCGTATATTCTTGGAACCAGATATTGGTTCTTGATCTTTTCCTATTTCAATTAACAGTAGTAAATACAGAGTCTCCACAACCCATCCTTCTACCATATGAAAATAATAGGTGAATCCCAAGGTGACAACTTGGACGTATAAGTCCTAGGTTCAACAACTCCTTTAGTTTCATTTTCAACTCTTGTAACTCTGGTGTCGACATCCAATAAGGTGTTTTTTCCATCGATTCAGTTCTAGGTTTGAATTTGATGGTCAACTCCATCTTTCTTTCGGGAGGAAAACTTGGTAACTCTTCTAGGAAGACATACGAAAACTCTCACACTATTGAAAGGTTTTCTAATCCTTCCGCCATGCCCTTGTCGTTCAATGCTAAGATTTCATATAGCTTACATCCTTTGAACATGCTCTTTTGCATCTATAGAGAAGAAACGAACCTCAAGCACACTCCCTCATTTCTTCCCATGATCACTCTTCTCTGTTCCTCATGGTCAGTCAAACTATACCACTTTTTCTTACAGTTGAGTATCACATCATGCAATTCTAACCATTCCATACCAATCACGATGTCATCCGATCATAAGATCTTGATGTACAAGTTGGCCTTCATTAAATAATATCCCAGGTTAAGGCGACATTCCATAACCTTTCATCAAACCTTCTTCTTGGCACTCGAATCCATTTCCATGTAGCTAAAATCGTCGTATTCTACTTCCTTTACCTTAATTCATTTTAGCATTGCACTAGAAATAAATCTCTCTCTAGCACCAAGGTCTATCAAAATACTAAAGGTCTGGTCAACGATGGTACATGACATCTCGATCACAGTAGAATGGTGTTGGGCATAGCATTTATTCACCACTTCATGAATGATGTATACCTTGCCCAAATCTCAAATGGTAGTGTTTCTGGTTGACTCGATTGCTCTGGTCCTCTCGACCGGATAGTCACGTTAGTAATGTGGCACTCCACATGTCCAGAATCTGGTCTTCGGTCCAGTACTCTTGGTCCTCTAAGTACAAGGTTCCAGCCTACCAGCCTGGAATCCTAGTCTATTCTGGTGAACAAGCCTAATTTGCTACTGTTGTAGGAGACACTGTTGTTGATGTTGTTGTCCTTGGTAGGGAGTCTGTTGATAAGGATTGAATCATCGTGGCGTTGCAAATGTGGATCCTCTTGTTGTGTCTCGATACCCTGATGGATTTCTATCTGGAGTCTGATGCTACTCTGCATCGAATGTTGTATGTCCTGTCAGTCTCACACGAGTTTTTCCCTGACCCCCACTGATAAGCTCTTCCTCATCTATGAGGGCCTTCTAGACTAGATCGTGCAACATCCGAGGCATTAGAATCCTCCCCTTCGCATGAATGTTGACGTTAAGGCTGAACACAATTTTTTTTACCTTGAGCTTCTCGATGTTCATATGTGGAGCATACCTAAGCAACTCTATGAATCGGGCCTCATACTAGGGCACCATATGAACACCCTATCATAAGGAGTTGAAATCATTCAGTTAACGCTCAATGAATTCCTATGAAAAATATCTTTCCGAGAAAAACTCCTCAAACAATTCCCATGATACATCTTCGACGACCATGTTCAATTGTGGTAACATCATCTTACACCAAAGAAGTGCACTCCCCTTCAACTAAAATACCTCCATGCAAACTTTCATGTTGGAAGTGTAGTCATGATGTGTGAATCACATCACCATGTTATCCTAAAATTCCTCGGTGGTTGCTTCATCTGTGGTACCCTTGAACTTGGGAAACTTGACCTTCTTGAGTTCTCTATGAATACTACGACTTCTAGCTGAGGCACGCTGTTGACCCTTTGGGGGTACAGGCAACCTGGCATCATCTCTATCTAGTCGATTAATCAAGGCCTATGACATCCTCTAAAACGACCTCATCAACCCAACCACATCCCCCACAACAATATTCCCCTATCCAATGAATTTATATTTTCCTTGGGGGTTATACCCCTTTGGCATGGATTCCATGAGAGGTGTCACACCTCCTCCACTAGCACCACATCATCTACCTCAACGATGTCCTCTAACCATGATTACCTGCAGGGACACAATCCAATTTAATTAGAAATAAGTTATCAATCAAGTGTTTAATACAATGGAGGGCATAATGATATAAATTCATGGGGTTGAACCCAATATGATACCATATGTAACATCCCTTCCGTTACAACTAGGAAAAGTGAAGCACAATCGATGAATTGTTTTTAAAGAATTAGAAAATTAACGTCAACACATAATTCATAGAAACACATAATTAAACGACATCATAATTAAAAGAATTACAAGTGACTCATTGTTATAATCAATAATGAAGAAACCAACACGTCAACATAAATGATAGAGACACCTGACCAACACATAAACATCTCCGGAGATTCTAGATTGATAAAAAGAGCATTTCGACAGTTTCCCGTATAATTTGTTTTCTTGTAAACACTGCAATACCAAGCACAAATGTACATCATGTTCTTCTGTAATTCGGGAATATATCAATATGTAGTCAATGAATACTTGAAAAAACTTTTCCAAGTATTCAAGTCAATGGTAAACTCCAACACTCTTTCAGGTGGAAAACCTTGTAATTCTTCTAGGAACATGTCTGCAAACTCTCGCACTACCAAAAAATTTTCTAATCCTT
Organism: Picea engelmannii; assembly: GCA_009831015.1. Classification (NCBI taxonomy): domain Eukaryota; kingdom Viridiplantae; phylum Streptophyta; class Pinopsida; order Pinales; family Pinaceae; genus Picea; species Picea engelmannii. Next base: position 2,101,404 of record ML778658.1, on the reverse strand, counting down.
CCACCATGCCCTTGTCATTCAACGATAGTATTTCTTATATATTTCATCCTTTACACATTATCTTTTGTAGCGATAGGGAAGAAAAGAACCTCAAGGACACTCACTGGTTTTTTCCCATGATCACTCTTTTATGTCCCTCATTGTCAGTCAAACTCAACTGCTTCGTCTTACAGTTGATTATCGCACCATGAGATGCTTACAAGTCCATACTGATCATGATGTCATAAGATACTAATATCATGACGTACAGGTTGGCCTTCATTACAAAATTTCTCATGTTAAGGCTACAGTCTGTAACCTTTCCTCCAACCTTCTTCTTGGCACCCAAATCCATTTCCACGTAGCTAAACTCATCCTATTCAACTTACTTTACCTTAATTATTTTTATCCCTACACTAGAGATAAATATCTCCGTAGAACCAAGATCTATCAAAATACTAAAGTTTTGGTCAACAATGGTACCTAACATCCTGAGAAGAGTAGATTGGTGCTCGACCTGACATTTATTCACCACTGCATGAATATTGTGGGCCTTTCCCAAATATTAAACAATAGTTTTTCTGACTTCCATGGTCCTCTTGACCAAACAATCATGCTGGTAATGTGGCTCTCGATATGTCCTACATCTAGTATTTGGTCCCCAAAGTAGAATATGTTGTCCTACCAGCCTGGAATCTCGGTTTGTTCTGCTAAACATGCCTAATATTCTACTGCTACAGGTGATGCTTCTGCTCATGCTGTGGTCCTTTTTATGGAGTCCACTACTGAGGCATTAGTCGTCATGGCATTGCGAACATGGATTCTCTTGGAATGTATCGATACCCTAATGGATGTCTATATTGAGTTTGATGTTGCTGCACATGAGATGTCGCATGTCCCATCAGTCTCGCAAGAGTCCTGTGCTTACCCCCACTAATCATCTCTTCCTCAGTGATGAGGGCCTTCTAGACTGCACCGTGCAACATCTAAAGCATTAGGATCATGCAACATGTTCATATCCATTTATGTTGATGCATTTGTTGTGTCGTTATTGATTATGATGATGAGTCGCTTGTAATGATTTTAATTGTGATGTCATTTTTGTATGTGTTCCTATGAATTATGTGTTGACATTAATTTTCTAATGCTTTAAAAAAAGCAATTCACCTATTGTGCTTCACTTTTCCTAGTTGTAATGGAGGGGACATTACATATGGTATCACAGTGGGTTCAACCCGTGACTTGGGATCATTATGCCTTCGACTGTATTAAACACTTGATTAATAACTTATTTCTAATTAAATTGGATTTTGTCCCTACATGTAACGATGGTTAGAGGATGTTGTGGAGGAAAATGGCGTGGTGCTAGGGGAGTAGGTGCAACTTCTCCCATGGAATCCATGCCAAAGGTGTATAATCTGCAAGGAAAAGAGCAAGTTATTGAACAGTGGTAGATTGTTGTGGGGGATGTGGTTCGGTTGATGGGGTCCTTCCAAATGATGTTAGAGTCCTTGATTAACTGACTAGATAGAGATGAGGCCAAGGTGCTTTTATCCCTTGAGTGTCAACAATGCACTCCAACTAACAGTGCTAGTATTCACAAAGAACTCGAGAAGGTCAAGTTTCTTGCGTTCAAGGGTGCCATAGATGACGCAGTCACCAAGGCATGCTTCGAGAACATGGAAATGTGGTTTGCACTTCGTGAATACACCTCCAACATGTAATTCTGCATGGTGGTTTCTCAGTTGAAGGGGAGCGCCCTTCTATGGTGGAATATGCTCCTATCAAGACTGAACATGGTCATCGAAGACATGTCATGGGAACTATTCGAGGAGCGGTTCTTGGAGAGGTAGTTGTTAGAGGAATTAATTGAGCACCAACTCAATGAGTTCAACACCTTACGACATGGTGGTCATACAATGCTTGAGTATGAGGCCTGATTCATGTAGTTTCTTAGGTATGTTCCACATCTGAACACTCAGAAGCTAAAGGAAAACAAGAATGTGTTCATCCTTAACATCATCATTTGTGTGAAGGTGAGGATCCTAATGGCTTAGGCATTGCACGATGCAGATGAGAAGTCCCTTATATCTGAGGAATACCTAATCAGCGGGGGTCAGGGAAAGACTCCTACAATACTGACAATACAGGAGACATTTGGTGCGTAGTAGAGTTAGACTCCATCTAGACATGCATTAGTGTATCAAGACACACCAAGAAGATCCACATTTGCAACACCATGATTACTAAATCCTTAGAAATCAAGTCCCTACCAAGGACCACAACATCAACCCCACAGTAGTGATGTAGGAGCATCGCCAACATCAAGCGAGCCAACGTGGAAGCGAAGGACAGCTGGACAAGCCAGCAAAATTTTTGAAAGTTCATTGAAGTTGATGCGCCATCTTAAATGTAGTCATTTAAGTGGGAGCACACTTGTATAATGTAAATGGACCTTGAGCGATTTTCTCTCGTCCTTAGTAGGTAGAAGGCATTTAAAGTAGTTAATGCAGGTAGATAGAATTTAATTCTATATTAGACAGTTTTAGAACGCAAGAGGGAAACGGGATATAGACACCCTCATTGTGTATTGTAAGATTAGATGAGCAGATAAGAAATCAGAGGAAGAAGAGCATAGAAAAAGCAGAGAGCTGTGTAAGAACACCCATGTACAGATATTTGGATTAATAAGAAAGAGGTTGATTCAAATTCAGGGTTTCTGTTGTTCTTTGTATATTGATGCTGAATGATATGTTCATGTATGTTTGCTTCCTATTATACATTTGCTTTATGTGCTATGTATACGATTTCATGTTTTGAGTTTGAAGTCTGAAAGGATGAAGGAATGAGTTTCAATTGTCCGCAAGGAGTGCGTTGACGTAGGGATCAGATAGTTAAGCCTCTGTTCTCATATTCACGCAGAAGTGCAGTTGAGCATAGGAGCCATGCAAGGAGTGCGCAGGTCAACTGAAGCTTCAAGGTTGCGAACCTGAGTGAACTGTTGAGAGACTGCTGTTGTAGGTGTGCGTAGAGTCAAAATATTTCAACACTTGGGAAGTGTTTGAAGGTTGTCACAAGGAGTGCGCGCAAGAGTCTTTTCTATGCCTCAAAAGTATAAGAAATCTCAGGAAGGATAAGGCTTTCGAAATAGTTGAAGAACAACGCACCAGAAGTTGTATCTGGAAGATTCAAGACAACGTCATAAGTTGTGCCGCAGGTGGACGAGTTTCACGGAGGAACACTTGGTCATTTGCAGAAATCGCCAAGGAAGGAAGAATGGTCATAATTTTTCGAGGAGAATTCACAAAGTTCCGTGAGCTATCAGATCTCGCGAAGAAGCAGAAGAGTTACAACGAGAGTATCAAAAGGTTCAAATCTCAGGAGGGGCAGGACCGTATATTCGAGTCACAAGGACTGTCGGATCTACTCGTGGATTTACATATCGGGTTTTTGCGGGTGGTAGTCCTGTGAACTTGGCAATGGAAATCGCGATATCAAGATATGCAATATCCCGACGACTATGAGAACAGTGTGGGGCCACAAGAGTTAGTGAGGTGGACAGGTGGCACACCACATCGGGGTTTCGTAGCGAGAAGTCCTGAAACAATTTCATTAGGATCCGCGATATTGCGAACTCCAAAATGTCGATGGAGTGGAGGACCGTTCAATAGTCAACTTGCGCGTGCGTCGGAGTTTCGGCGAATTGGGATTCCGGGTTCGGTAAAACAAGTTGCTTGACATCGTGAGCGTCGAAATCACGATAGAGAAAACCCCGATAGAAAAAGGTCAGCATTGACTGTATTGACATTCGGGGATTAAAGAGTCCAACGCTCGACCACTGACCTCACGAAGTCGCGAAGTCCGATCTCCCAATTGTAAAGAGGGGGATCCCATGAGGATTGTTGTGGGTGCAGATTTCCCGATAGGGAAATAGAAGAACCAGTTAGAGTTCTTCGGTCTGATTGAAAGGAAAGATCCTGCGTTGATGAGTACCTTACGAACTGCGGTTGGAGGCCGTCGACATCATCTGGTATCAGATCACAGAAAGGTTCTTTGATTTTTGTAGCAGATAAGAAGAATTCACCATGCCGCCAAGGAGAAGGGACATGCAAACACCCAATCCAGAGGATAGGGAAATGCCGCAAAGAAGAGGCCGACAGATGACAGATCCAGTTATGGAGAGAGAAATGCATGATCTACGAGCTAGACTCAAAGACATGGAGACAACAAAGAGACGCACAATCAATGTTGGGGATCTGAGTGATTCTGAAAGTGAAGTTGAGGCTGAACATGAAGAAGAAGTTGCAGCTGAATATGCATCAAACGAACGTTTGATTAGAGCTATTGCAAGGATGGGTGCAAGAGCGAAGATGGACATTCCAGTTTATGAGGGAAACTTGGATGTAGAGAAGCTTCTAGACTAGATTAGAGCTCTAGACACATACTTCGACTATGAAGATGTCGAAGAGGACAAGAAAGTCAAGCATGCTGTCACAAGATTAAAGGGACATGCAACATTGTGGTGGGATGAACTACAAGCTGAAAGATGTTGCAAAGGAAAGCAGAAAAGCAAGAGCTAGGATAGAATGATCACAAAGATGAAGGCGAAATTCATCCCCAGGGACTATCAAATTACTCTATTCAGGAGGATGAAAAACCTGATGCAGAAGATGATGTCAGTGAAAGAATACACTAAGGAATTCTACAAACTGAACATCAGGGTAGGTCATCGGGAGAGCGATGATGAAAAGGTTGCTAGATATATGAATGGCCTGAGATATGATATACAGGATGATATGAGCATGGTAACCATCTGAACGATGGAAGATGTTTATCAGATGCCTCTGAAAGAGGAGGAGAAGTTGAGCCGAAAGTAGAGTCAGAGAGACCGAGGCAGAAGCCAGCCCAGCGGAAAATCAGTTGCCCAAGATAAATATTAGAAGCCCAAGGAGGACTGGAAGAAACCTCATACTCAAACTGAGAGAGGTGGAACCTCACAGAGAGGGAATCATACTGAGCAGAGAGGAGATTATGCTGACAATAACACTTTTCCTCGTACTAGAGGTAGAGGAAGAGGAAGAGGTGGAGTAATTACATGCTTCACATGTGGAAAGAATGGGCACAAGTCTTACGAGTGTCCAGATAAAAAGAAGGAGATTGGAGAAGCTCACATTGCCGAGGCACAGAAGTGGGATGTTGAGGTAGAAGACACTGAAGGTGGAAGATCGTTGATGATGCGAAAAGTCCTTTTGACACCCTAGAAGGACGTGGAGAGTTCGGTTCAAAGGACCAGACTTTTTAGGACTGCTTGCAATACCAAGGACAGGGTATGCAAGGTCATTGTAGACAGTGGTAGCATGGATAATATCATTTCTACGGAGATGGTAGAAAAGCTGGAGCTGGAGACAACTGATCATCCAAGCCCATACAGAGTTTCCTGGCTACAAAAAGGACACCAGGTAACTGTCACTAAACAATTTTTAGTTGAATTCAAGATAGGATGGTATAATGATAGGATCTTATGTGATGTCATTCCTATGGATGTTTGTCATCTATTGCTGGGTAGACCATGGCAATATGACAGGAATGTGATTCATGATGGGAGAATGAACACATACACCCTAGAGAAGAATGGGAGGACACACATGTTGTTTCCGATTAAGGATAAGGAGGTTAAGCCGAAAGTAAGAAACACTGTACTTCTCATGAGTGGGAAGGAACTTCTTATAGAGGTTAAGAATAAGGAGGACCCACAATTCATTGTGGTCAGAAAGCCTAGGATTGTTCTGACTGGCACAAGGGTAGATGATCTACCGGAAGAAGTTCAGGAACTGCTGGAAAAGTTCACTGACATAGTAGTGGACGAATTACCTCATTCGTTGCCACCGATCAGAAGTGTGAGTCATCACATTGATCTCATACCAGGAGCTAGTTTTCCAAACAAAGCCGCGTATAGGTTGACGCCACAGGAGAATGAAGAGGTTAAGAGGCAAGTCCAGGATTTGTTGGACAAAGGTTTGGTCACGGAAATCTTGAGTCTGTGTGTTGTTCCAACAGTACTCAATCCGAAGAAAGACGGAGGCTGGAGTATGTGTACTGATTCGAGTGCAATCAACAAGATAACCATCAGGTACAGATTTCCATTGCCGAGGATGGATGATCTGATGGACTGCTTGAGTGGAGCAAAGTATTTTTCAAAGATTGATTTGAAAAGCGGTTATCATCAAATTCTCATGAGAGAGGATGATGAATGGAAGACAACATTCAAAACCAACGGAGGGTTGTATGAATGGCTTGTTATGTTGTTTGGCTTAACAAATGCGCCGAGTACCTTCATGAGGTTGATGAACGAAGTCCTGAGGGAGTTCATTGAGAAATTTGTCATTGTATATTTGGATGACATACTGGTTTACAGTAAAACAGTGGCAGAGCATCTGAAGCATTTGGCTACAGTGATGTAGAGGTTACAGCAGGAGAAGTTGTTGATAAACATGAAGAAATCCTCATTCATGAAGACGAAGCTCATTTACTTAGGGTTTGTTATTTCGGAAAATGAGTTGAGGATGGATCTAGATAAGGTGGAAGTGATCAAGAATTGGCCATCACCAAAGAGTATATTTGAGGTGAGAAGTTTTCACAGATTGGCTAGTTTCTACCGAAAATTCATCAGGAATTTCAGTGGAATTAGCGCAGTAATGATGGATATAGTGAAGAAAAGGCACAAGTCTTTTCACTGGATTGAAGAAGATGAGAAAATTTTTAACCTGTTGAAGAGGAAGATTACGGAACAACCAGTTTTGGTGTTGCCGGATTTCCAGAAAACATTTCCAGTGAAATGCGATGCAAGCAGATTTGCGATAGGGGCAGTCTTGAGTCAGGAAGACATGCCGATAGAATACTTCAACGAGAAGCTGAATGAAGCGAAAGTGAAGTACTCCACTTATGATAAGGAGTTCTATGCTATCATTCATGCATTGAAGAAATGGAGGCATTACTTGATCCCGAAAGAATTTGTCTTATACAGTGACAGTCATGCATTGCAGTTTGTGACTCAACAAGAAAAGTTGAATCAGAAACATGTTAAATGGGTTGAGTATATGCAGAATTTCACTTTTGTGATTAAACATATTTTAGGTATTGCGAACAAAGTGGTTGATGCTTTGAGCAGGAAGTGTTTTTTGTTGCAGGAGTTCAAATTCAAAACATTGGGTTTTGATGATCTCAGGAACATGTACGCTGATGATCCAAATTTTAAAGAGGCGTATGAAGCAGCTGAGAATCCAATTCTCAGAGACAAAAGAAAATGGACAGAATACATGATCCAGGAAGGATTGTTGTTCAGAGGTAATCAATTATGTATTCTGAAATGCTCCATGAGGGAGAACTTGCTGAAGGAGAAACACAGTGGAGGATTGGCAGGGCACTTTGGTCATTGTTGTAGGAAAATCTCCCTGCGGACAGGTAGATCGCCTCTAAGAGCTTGACCTTAACTCTAAGACAGAAAATGCTTAACGTGGACACTGACTTCCTTTCAAATCTATCCAAACTAATAGATGAGAAGGAAGCATAACAACAATACCTTTTTATTGATGTTTGTCCCTGCATGCTCCAAGTTGCGCTTTGATCCTTTGCTCCTTGCTGAATCCTATAGAAAAATGAGATACGACCACTTCCTACTCTATTTGTAAATAGATCTATCTATCAATGATAAGTTCATGTGACATCAGACACAAACTAAAAAGAAACAGGCCAAGCATGTCATATTGATGAGAATAACGACAACAGTACTTAAAATCGTAGATGCGAATGCGACAGCTTTGTCAAGTCCCCTTCGTCTAACCCTTGCTCGAAATATCCACAACCTGGATCACAATAGCTTCACTGATCACTCTCCTTTGGCTGACTGTGTGTTTCCTATGAGATCATAGGTTTCATGCTAGCAATTCTTCCCCCTTTCCACCATCATAGAGCTTGCTTATATAGGTTGAGAGGAGCTTAACCTCTTGAGTTATCTTTAGAACAAGTTGGGGAACCTTCTCCTTAGATCAGGGATCTCATGATGAAACCAAGAATTCGAATGGAACTGCCTTATAATCTTGAAATATCCTCCACTTATTCTTTTCAACGGGCCAACTACTACCTCAGATTAGGCAGCGCTCCTGCAAAAGGGATATCAGAGCATTGTAGCGCTCCCTGAGAAGCTTAAGGGAAGCACCAGCACTCCAAAAGTGAGTAGCTCTCCTTCAGAAGGGCAGGAGAGCGTTATAACGCTACCTGAAGCCTTGTAGGGGGGCGCCAGTGCTCCTAAGGCTGGCATAGGGGAGCGCTCCCCATCAGAACCTTTGTTTTAGAGCTCTTTTCAGGTGTCAAGAGTTCCTTGACTTTAGTTAACCAGTTCTTCTTCTCCAAACCCAGTGTATGAGGTGTTTTAAGTGACTCCTTAGTGTCGTCGTTAAGGAAGTATGCTTGAACAGTGTTTGGCACACTTATGAACAACTTGCGACACTTGCGAAAGTTGTAAGGAAGATGCGACACTTACGACAATTGAGAGGAACATGTGACACTTATCCAGTTGAGTAAATTTGACGTGTAACAGTCACGACAAGACATTCGCAAAACTGAATGAGTCATATTTTTTTCTGGGAATGCGAGCATATGTCAAGAAATTTGTGGACAGATGCAAAATTTGCTAGCATTCGAAGGGAAGGAAGCAAAATGCGGGATTTTGTCAACCATTGCCCATACCAGAAAGGCCGTGGGATGAAATTAGCATGGATTTTGTATTGGGGTTACCAAGAACACAAAGAGGTTGTGATTCAATCTTTGTGGTGGTGGATAGATTTTCCAAGATGCCACACTTCATTCCATGTCATAAGACCAGTGACGCAACTCACATTGAGAACCTTTTTTTCAAAGAGGTCATTCGACTTCATGGGTTGTCAAGGAGCATAGTTTCGGATCGATATATGAAATTCATAGGGCATTTTTGGAGGACCTTATGGAATAAGTTACGAACTAACTTATCATTAAGTTCATCTTATCATCCTCAGATGGATGGACAGGCAGAAGTGGTGAACATAAGTCTAGGAGACTTGCTGAGAAGCTTGGTGATAGAGCACCACAACCAATGGGACAATATATTACCACAGGCAGAGTTTGCTTACAATGACTCAGTCAATAGGAGCACAGGGTAGAGTCCATTTCATATTGTCTATGGAATACAGTCGAGAGGAATTTCTGAACTAAGGGATTCAAAATAGATTGCGACTAGGAGTGCTAGTGCAGAAGAATTCGCAAAGGCGATGAAGGAACTTCACAGCCTGGTGAAGGAGCGATTGTTGAATTCAAGTCATGAGTATAAGCGAAGAGATGATCAACACAAGAGACAACTTCAGTTTGAGGTTGGTGACTTGATTCTGGCACACTTGAGGAAAGAAATGTTCCTGAGAGGAACATATAATAAGCTGAATATGAAGAAAATTGGACCGTGTAGGGTCTTGAGGAAATTTGGGGTGAATGCTTACGAGATTGAATTACTCGATGGGATCATAATTTCTTCGATATTCAATATCTCGGATTTGTACCCATATAGAGATGAGGAAACAGGAACTAGAAATGAGCAGCTAGTGATCCAGTGGAAAAAATAGATGCCAGTTGCAGATAAGTTGCAGATGGAGTGCATATTGGACAAAAGAGTAAGAAAGAAGACCAGGCGAAAAGAATACTTAGAGTATCTGGTCAAGTGGAAGAACCATCCAGTTGAAGATGCCAGCTGGGAGAACGAAGCAGAGATCCAAAAGCATGGACAGACCGTGCATGAGCTCATGGACAGGAGCCCATGAAATTTTTCAAGCGAGGGAGTATGATGTAGGAGCATCACCAACATCAAGCGAGCCAACGCAGAAGCGAAGGATGGCTAGACAAGCCAGAATAAATTTTGAAATTTCATTGAAGTTGATACGCCATCTTAAATGTAGTCATTTAAGTGGGAGCGCACTTGTATAATGTAAACAGACCTTGAGCGATTTTCTCTCGTCCTTAGTAGGTAGAAGGCATTTAAAGTAGTTAATGTCGGTAGATATAATTTAATTCTAGATTAGACAGTTTTAGAACACAAGAGGGAAACGAGATATAGACACCCTCATTGTGTATTGTAAGATTAGATGAGCATATAAGAAATCAGAGGAAGAAGAGCATAGAAGAAGCAGAGAGCTGTGTAAGAACACCCATGTACATATATTTAGATTAATAAGAAAGAGTTTGATTCAAATACATGGTTTGTGTTGTTCTCTGTGTATTGATGCTGACTGATATGCTCATGTATGTTTGCTTACTGTTATACATTTGCTTTATGTGTTGTGTATATGATTTCATGTTTTGAGTTTGAAGTCTAAAAGGAAGAAGGAATGAGTTTCAATTGTTTCTCTATTTGAGCAAGGGTTACTGCAAGGAGTGCATTCGAATTGTCTGCAAGGAGTGTGTTGACGTAGGGCTCAGATAGTTAAGCTTTTGTTCTCATATTCACGCAGAAGTGTAGTTGAGCATAGGAGCCGTGCAAGGAGTGCACAGGTCAAGTGAAGTTTTAGGGTTGCGAACCTGAGTGAACTGTTGAGAGACTCCTGCTGCAGGTGTGCGCAGAGTCAAAATATTTCAACACTTGGGAAGTGTTTGAAGGTTTCCGCAACAAGTGCGTGCAAGAGTCTTTTCTAAGGCTCAAAAGTATAAGAAAGCTCAGGAAGGATAAGGCCTTCGAAATAGTTGAAGAACAGTGCACCAGAAGTTGTATCTGGAAGATTCAAGAAAGCATCGTAAGTTGTGCCCCAGGTGGACAAGTTTTGCAGAGGAACACTTGGTCATTCACAGAAATCGCTAAGGAAGGAAGAACGGTTGGAATTCTCCGAGTAGAATTCATGAAGTTCCGTGAGCCCTCAGATCTCACGGAGAAGCAGAAGAGTTACACCGAGAGTATCAAAAGGTTCAAATCTCAGGAGGGGCAGGACCGTAGATCCAAGTCACAAGGACTATCAGATCTACTCATGTATTTACATATCGGGTTTTCGCGGGTGGTAGTCCCGTGAACTTGGCAACGAAAATCGCGATATCACGATACGCGATATCCCGACGACTACGAGAACAGTGTGGGGCCACAGGAGTCAGCGAGGTGGAAAGGTGACACACCACATCAGGGTTTCGCAGCAAGAAGTCCCGAAACAATTGCATCAGGATCCGCGATATTGCGAACTCAGAAATGCCAATGGAGTGAAGGAATGTTGAATAGTCAATTCGTGCGTGCGTCGGAGTTTCGACGAATTGGGATTCGAGGTTCGATAAAATAAGTTGCTTGACATCGCGAGCGCCGAAATAGCGATAGATAAAACCCCGATAGGAAAATTTTAGCGTTGACTGTATCGACATTCGGGGATTTGAGAGTCCAACGCTCAACCACTGACCTCACAAAGTCGCGAAGTCCAAACTCCCGATTGTAAAGAGGGGGATCCCACAAGGATTGTTGTGGGTGCAGATTTCCCAATAGGGAAATAGAAGAGCCGGTTAGAGTTCGTCGGGCCAATTGAGAGGAAAGATCCTGCGTTGATGAGTACCTTCCGACCTGCGGTTGGAGGGCATCGACATCAAGTAGTAACAGATTAGGCCTGTTCAACAGAACAGACCAGGATTCCAGGATGGCATGCCAAAAAATTCTACTTTGAGGACCAGAAGTACAAGACTGAAGAGCGTATGCTCGATATGTGGAGAGCCACATTACCAGCATGACTGTCTGGTTGAGAGGACCTGAGTAGTCGGGTCAGCTGGAATCACTACTGTTGAAGATTTCTGCAAGGCCCATAGGATTCATGCAGTGTTGAATAACCTCCACATCGAGCACCAGTCTAATATGCTCGAGACGTTAGGTACCATCACTCACCATAACTTTAGTATTTTGATAGATCCCGATACTACAAAGAGATTTATTTATGGTGAAGCACTAAAACAAATTGAGGTAAAGGAAGTTGAACAAGATGAGTTTAGCTATGTGAAAATGGCTTTGGGTTCCAAGAAGATGGTTGGAGGAAAGGTTACATACTGTAGCTTTAACCTGGGATATTTTGTAATGAAGGCCAACTTGTACGTCATGATATTAATATCTTATGACATCATGATCAGTATGGATTGGTCAGAATCGCATGATGTGATAATTAGCTGTAAGACGAAGTAGTTGAGTTTGAATGACGATGAGGGATAGAGAAGAGTGATCATGGGAAGAAACCAGGGAGTTTCCTTGAGCTTCGTTTCTTCCCTACAACTGTAGAAGAGAATACGCAAAGGATGCAAGATATATGAAATGTTAGCGCTAAATGACAAGGGCATGGTAGAAATATTAGAAAACCTTCTGGTAGTGTGAGAGTTTGCGAACCTGTTCCTAGAAGAGTTACAAAGTTTTTCACCCGAAAGAGAGCTGGAGCTTACCATCGATTTGAAACCTAGAACTAAACCGATGGAAACAATTCCTTATTGGATGTCAACACCTAAGATACAGGAGTTGAAAATGAAACCAAAGGAGTTGTTGGACCTAGGAATTATATGTCCAAGTGTGTCTCCTTGGGGTGTGCCTATTATTTTCTTATGGGAGAAGGATGCGTAGTGGAGACTGTATATTGACTACCATCAATTTAACAAGGAACCGATCAAGAACCAGTATCCATTGCCAAGAATAGACAATTTGTTTGACCAAATGAAGGGCACGAAGGCAGAGGCTATTATGGAATGGAATACATCGATGAATGTAATGGAAGTACGTAGATTTTTGTGTTTAGCAGGATATTATCGAAGGTTCATCGAAGATAGAAAATCCGATCAAGGAATTGTAGAAGAAAAAAAAGTTTGTATGGACTGAGAAATGCACGGAATCATTTTGAAGGCTTAGGGAGATGTTGAATACAATGTCGATACTAAAAGTCCTCGACATGGACAAAGACTTCTTGGTATGTACAGACATATCCAAGGAAGGCTTAGGAAGAGTCTTGATGCAAGATGGTCGAGTGATCTCTTACATCTAAAGTAAATTAAGAAAGAATGAGGAGAAATACACGGTGCATGATTTGGAGTTATTTTCCATTGTCTATGCCCTCAAAGTGTGGATACACTACCTAATTGGATGAAAACTCAAACTAAAAACAGACCATTGTGGTTTGCACCACATTTTTATGAAAACTGACTTGAACGCACGACAAAGGTGTTGGTTAGGATTTCTTAGCGAATACGGTTTTGATATTACTTACATAAAAGGAACAGTCAACAGAGTGGCAGATGATTTGAGTCAAGGACAAAGCATATTTTTGGTGATACCTCTTCAAATGAATCTTTAAGAAAAAATTCTAACTATATAGTTTGACGATGACTGGTATAAAGAGGTTAAGGAAAATATCAGACAAGACACCATGTCGGTACCAAAGTTTGAAGGATATACATTGGACAATGATGGATTGATGAGGTATAATAATCAGATTTGTGTACCGCCTAACAACCAATTCAGAAGTTTGATCCTAAGTGAAGCTCATAGAGCAATGTACATGCCTAATCCATGAGTCATGAAGATGACGACAGACCTTAAGCCCTTATTCTTCTGGAAAGTAATGAAGGAGGACATAGTTAGCTACATGGCGAGATGTCTAGAATGTCAGCAAGTGAAGGATAAACATAGACATCCAACAAGATTACTTCAACCAGACATTGTTCTGGAATCAAAATGGGAGGTCATTTCTATGGACTTTATTGTTGGATTGTCGCTGATTCAAGGAGGCACGACTCAATTTTCATGGTAGTTGACACTCTCACGAAGAGTGTGCATTTTGTTCTTGTCCTCACAATGTATCATGCACGAGACATAGATATATTTTTTATTAGTGAGATTGTGAGAATACATGGGGTGCCCAAAAATATCATATCCGATAGAGGATCTGTGTTTATAGAACATTTTTTGATTAGTTTCCAAGGGGCCTTAGCGACACAATTGAACTTTAGTACAACATATGACCCTGAGACAGAAAAAAAAAACAAATTTTGGAAGATATGTTGCGTATATACGTGATGGACCAACATAAGCGTTGGAAATAATTATTTCCACTGGTAGAGTTTGCATACAACAACAACTATCTAAGTACCATTAAGATGGCACCATTTGAGTTTCTTGACGGGCGATTGTGTCAGATGCCTTTGAGATGGGATCAAATTGAGGATAAGTTACTGGTAGGACCAAAAGCAATCCAATATATGGAAGAACAAATGAAAATGATAAGACAAAGAATTAAAGAATCTCAATATCAACAAAAGAGGTATGTCGATGTGCATCGCGTTGACCGTAATTATGAATTTGGTGGTTGATTTTTCCTGCCGGTGAAATCACACAACAGTTCAATTAAGTTTGGAAATGGTGTTAAAATCTTTCCTAGGCTTGTGGGACCCTTCAAAGTTGTGGAAAGGAAGGGGCTCATGGTCTATCAACTAGCCTTTCATGATTCTTTGAGGCATATGCACAATGTTTCTCATTTATTTGTTTTGAGACATTATGCTAGTGATCCTACACATGTGATTGACGTGATTTGATTGCAAGTGTAGGAAGAGGATGCATTCACAGTGGAGCCAATCCAATATCTAGACCATCGCATTCAACATCTACGACTTCGAACAGTTGATCGGGTCAAGTTCTAGTGGGACAATTATAGTCCACACTTGGCTACTTGAGAGGGCGGATATGAGATGCGCCAACAATTTCCATATATATATATATATATATATTCATATGATTTATTTACTGCATTTATATACCATACAACTTCAGGGAAAAGTTTAAAACAAGAGGGGGTGTATGTAACATCCCACTCTTTCAAGCACATGATATCGACTTATTCTTTGAGGACACTTGCATGCAAGTGATCCAGTTATAGTATATCATTATCTGTTTCACTTATGGATACTTATTATGATGATGATGGATTATGATTTATGGTGTTGATATCTATGTATTGATAGATGCTATTGATGAGTTTCTCGAAAGTGTGCAGGACACTTGAAAGATTGAGGATGTTGATGGCATCGATGGACCTCCTTGGACTTTGGATTGAGTCAGGGAGTGGATTGTATTGGTTTGAGTATTTCATTCATGCATATGAGAAATATGATCGATTATATTATGATGTTGTTTATGGATCATTGAGAGTGTTTCATTTTTTGATGCAGTTTGATGATTGCTTGCTAATCTGAGTCACAGAAGAAGTAAAGGGGCCATGCACATAAACCGGATATTGAGGGAGAGGTGTGGAAACATCCCTGACATAGTCTACTAGCACTCCCACCATGGCTCGAATTGTAGGTTAACAATTACCTAGTTAGAGAGGTCCACTATGTCGTTAGGGCAGTCTGAGACAATCAATCACAAAGATTCTAAAGTGCTCGCAATAAGGTATGTACTTATTCCTTAGAAGCCCTTAGACTCTCACAAGTCACACGAATAGAGTGTTGACTCCAAGGGTTGGAAAACTACCAAAACTAGTCAAAGGTGAGTGGAACCCTTGGAGCATGGAGTACATCTTGAAGGGCATATCGCGTAATTAAAAAATTGAATCAAAGGAAGGTGGCACCTTTGGAGCATGAACTGTGTCTTGAAGGACACGTTGTATAAATAGAAAAGATTGAGTCAATGAATCTAGATAGCCAAGAAAAATCCTGAGCGAATAATTAACCTTGCAAACTCTTGAGCACTTCTGAATTAATTTATTTATTTATTAATCATAATCCCTAAGGGTCTAATCCTTTGCAAAATAAAAATTTAATTAATCCTAATTCTAAGTTAGATGACTAAAAACTAATTTTATAAATTAAATACAAGGGGATGAAGTAAACCAATTTGAGAATTCAAGGTAAATAAAATAAATCTAAAGATTAATTAATACACATATGTGAAAGTAATTACCAAATTGGAATTTAACGTGAGTATGCCATAAAGCTAAATAAATGAGTATGCATAGAAAGGAATCCAGAGACTAGCTAACATTTGTCTAACTAGGAGAAGATTCTTATTTTAACTTAACTCAGTTTTAGAAAGGCGTTAATCACTAATTGGAAATAAGAGGAATAAAGAGACAACTACGAGTGATTTAAGGAGCACTTTTAGAAAGGGTGAGGGAAATTAAATTTTATTAAAATAAAGTGTGTATTTAATTGTGAAAATTGGGGAAAGGGTGACAAGTGTCATGGGGAGATAATTAAAAATTATTTTAATTAAAAAGAGAATTAAATGTGAGAGTGGGGATGAGTTATGGAAAAATTCTATAAAACAAATGACATATTTGAGAGATGCATCACATAGGTTATGAGTAATGTTATGCTGCAGAATTTTTAACCGGTTTTATTTGTGAGAGTTGGGATACTGAGCTTGAGAGAGAGTGGTGGCTCTACTTTGCGAAGCAAGCTGTGAGCTAGAGAATTCTAGTTGTGTGTGCATGGCCCCTTTGTAGCTCTGGTGGCTAAGGGGGAATAAGACTACCCCTAGCATTGGCTAGGAGGTACCAATGAGGACTCAATTGTTAGCAAGAAGACGAAGGAAGGGAATGCCAGTCGCCAAGGATCGTCATCAAGCCTATATTTGTTGGTCACTGTATTTTCATTAGGTGTTTGCATTGTATTAAGTTTTTATTGTATATATGGTTTTTAGAATTGTTGACAGTGGTAATTGATTTCTCATATTGGAATGTCAAGGTTCCTTGATGATTATGTATTCTAGGAAGAAAATTATAACAAGTTTGAAATTTTAACTCTGAACTAAATCTTGATTTCTTATTTATTGTTTTCCCTTTTTCAATTTGGGGGTAATTTCTGTGCTATTTTTTGTGTATCTGGATTTCCTATTTCCTTAAGGATTTAAGGATTTACCTCTGCATTTTTATTGAACCTAGACAGTGATTTTCATTCCATTTTATCCCTTATCCAATGTTGGACATTTGATTCTCTTAATAATGTGATCCTCTAAATAATTCTCATTTCCCTCTAATAATGTGAGTCCCTTCTTCCTCAGTGGAGGATTTGTCTGTGCGTTTTTGTAACATCCCGCTCTTGCACGCACCTGATGCGACTTATTTCTTGAGGACACTTCCAAGCAAGTGATCCAGTTCATTATATGATTGATTGTTTCTCTTATGGATTATGATGATGTTGTGGATATGATGATATGTTATTTGATTATATATGTGTCGACATGTTCTGTTGACTGGTTTCTCATAAGTGTGCAGGAATATTGATAGCTTGGGGATGCCGATGGCATCGATGGATCTCCTTAGACTCCATATTGAGTTAGGGATTGGATTCTTTATGGTTTATGTATTTCTGTTATTGAATATGTAACATATGTATGGTATATTATGATGTTGTTTATGGATCCCTGACATGTTTCATTGGTGGATGTAGGCTGAGGATAGCTTGATAATTAGATTCACATTTGAAGTAAAGGGGTCAATCATGACCACCAAATATAATGAGGGAGAGGTTTGGTAGCAGCCCTACCACAACCTACTAGCACGCCCGCCGTAGCTGGAACTGTAGGTTAACAATTAGCTAGTTCGAGAGATCCACAATGTTGTGAGGCAAGATTGAGACAGTCGCTTATGACGATTCTAAGGGGTGTGCAATAAGGCAGGGTCCTTATTCCTTAGAGGCCCTTAGTCTCCCGCAAGGTTTCCTGACAAAGTATTGATGCCAAGGGAGGACGTCTACCAAAATCAGTCAAAAGGTGAGTGGCACCCTCGGAGCATGTAGTGTGTCTTGAAGGGTACGTCGAATAAATGAAACTTGAATGAAGGTGAGTGGCACCCTTGGAGCACATAGTGCATCTTGAAGTGCACATCACGATTTTTTGGCATTGGTGATTCAATGAACTTAAGTACCTAGAAAACAATATCTCATTTTAACCTGATGAGCCTTAAGATAATTGTTGCATGAGTAAAGTTTAAAAATGATAAGATTTCCCTTAAAAACAATTTTGTCGTGCCTAGTTGAATTTAAAGCCTAGGTCTACGTAGGTCATGAGAACTAAAATTTAATTAAGAAAGTAATAAAAGGGGGATGAAAAAAAATCAAACATAAAAATTAAATTAAAAAAAAATTAATGGAGGATTAAATTATTTAAAAGATTAATTGTTGGCTTTGTGAAAAAGTTGCTAATTTATAAGTTATACCAAAAAGGGGAAACTGAAATACAAAAAGAATGTGGACCATAGAAGGGAATCTCGTCTAGAGAAATTTCCAATTTCAAACTCAACCAAGATTTAAGAAAGGCGTCAGTCAGACATTAATTGAATGTCAGGGAATAAAAGGACACCGAGGAGCACACCGAGGAGCATTTTTAGGAACACTTTTAGGTGGGTGAAGGAAATTGACAATTTAATTTAATAAATAAACTAAAATTTTGGTGCAACTAAGGGATTGGGTGACAAGAGTATGGGGGAGAATTTTCCTAATTAAATTTTAATGAATAAAATGTGCATTTCGAAAGTAGTCACTAAGAGAACTCTATAAAATAAATTGAAAAGGAGGGGAATGGATTAAGTTAAGGTTATGATGCCGGATTTTACTCTTGATTGATTTTTCTTGTTGGAGTTGGGATACTCAGCTGAAATAGAGAGTGGTAGCTCAACTTTGTGAGGCGAGGTGGTAGCTAGTTTTCTCTGGTTTGTATGCATGGCCCCTTTGCAGCTCGGGGGGCTCAGGGGGAAGAAGAGTACCCCAAGCGAGCGGGAGAAGGAAGGAGGGATGCCAACGAGGAAATTTGTCTCCAAGTCCATCCTTGTTGATGCTCTAACCATATTTATTAATTAAGCATGAATGCATTAGGTTGGATATATATATATATATATATATATATATATATATATATATATATATTTATTTATTTATTTTATTATTGAGGTTGTATTAATTTGATGTCATGTTTTCATGTAATGGATGGCTATGAATTTATCTTGAATCCCATAACCGAATAGTTGTAGATGTCATACATTATAATCTTAACTCAAAATTTGAAATGATGAATGTGTTTGTCTATTGGTAACCGAACCCTTCTCGTTATTGGAAAAATCTTAATAAATTTGTGGATGTAAATAGGAGGAAAAGGGCCTTCTAGCTCTTAGGATTTTAAACATCTATTTTTGAATACTGAATCTTGCGTGAATTGAGTGACTGAAGTTCGAGGAGTTGTATGAGTTATTAATTGTTCATATAATTATTCTGGATCCAACCCATCCTCCCACACCAAACATAACCCTATGGCGTTATTACCGAGTTACATCCGCGTTCTTGCAGGCCTATCTCTGCTATTTTCGAGGATTGTGTTTCCTTCCCTACGCACCACCAGATTTTCCTCTGCGTTGTTTGGAGATTGTAAACCTCGTGTTTTTGTTATTTTGCTGAACGATTTTTATTTTAATATGGTTGATTGGGTGGTTTAAACCCGACTTTAGATTTCCTTGGCTCTAAAATTTTCTCACTGTCTGCGTCCTTCTCTGCGAATGGCCCGAGGTTGCATGCGTTTTTGTCTCTCTCTGCGTTTTATTCCATTTTCCCAAGCTGGATAGATGACCCTTTTAATGCGATTCTCCATTTAATCTCATAATTTTCATTCTCTAATTTTACCTCTGTGTTTTTGCTGTTAGAGATGCACTGCATGTTGGGAGGGGGGAAATCCCATAGCGATTACCTTGTTTTATTTTCTCTGTGTTGTGCTTACGTTTTGCCCAGCAGGAGAATTTTCACCCTGCCCTTATCTCCAGATTTCCTCTGGGATTTTTCCATGAGGAAAGCTTCCAGTGAATGTGCATTCGCCCTGCCTTTATCCCATGTTTTCTTCTACCATTTAGTATTACCACGTAAGGGAATTACCCTTTTGGTGCCTAAGGGCATTACCCTTTTGGTAACACCTTCGATCATCGCCCTTCAACCCTTTTTGCAGTCGATTCTTTCCGCGTTCTAACCTCAGCCTCGAACCTTCTCTTAGAATTTATCACCTCAGCTTGATGGTGTCTACATGCATTCTCTTTCTCAGTGTTTTGATATCCCTTTTCTCAATGTATCGACCGGCTCTCTCTCTGCGTTCAGACAGTTTTTACCTCTGCAGGTAGAAGGAGGCTCCCTTCCTCATCAATACCTTTGATCTGCCTCCTGATAACTGCAGGTCCTTTCGATGTAAAGGAGTGAATCGTGATAATTATTAAATTATATATCAGTTGAGACTTTATTCCTGGTTAAAATTTATTTCAGATGCAATTACATTAAATTCGGTTGCTTTTTTAAATTGAAAATACAATTTAACTCATTTGCAAATTATAATTGAGAAATTACTTCAGATGCAATTACCTTTAAATCCTTTGCAGTTACTTGAGGTATCTTGGAATATCATTAAATTTTTTTAAAAGTGATTATAAAACCTATAATTATAAGGAGCTAAACTTATATCAATTTGACGTGGAGGAAACCAAGTTCACAACAAACTTATGATTGATGTTTTTTTAGTTCAATCCTTCAGATAAAACAAACTTGTTGTCCAAGTTCAAACAAGTTCCAAATTGAGTTCAAAAAACTAATTTATATTAATATAGCGAATGGGATCCATATTAATAATGAGGATGGGAAAATTTTAAAGATGAACATAACCGTATTAAAGATGGAAATTGAAACAACCTAGTAATCTTAAGGTAAATTAATTAGGACACTTGTCGATTGATTAAGAATATGTTTTAGAGGATCATTGAGGGAATTCCCACGCTCAATACGTTCATGGAAAATAAGACTTGTGGAGTTTAAACTTTGCGTGCACCAATTTATATATTTTACATGACGCTTTTTTTGAGTTGGGTTCTTGCGCTTATGGATTGATGGTTAGATCTTAGGTCTTGCGTAATTAAAAATTAACGAATGTAATTTCCTTGCGTCACCGAATAGATTGATTGATTTTAGAATGCTTCGGCTTGTTTTCATATACTGTATGAGAGTTAAGGATGGTTGGAATTCTTGGGCATCGGGTTTTGTGTATGGTATTGGTTTAGTAATGATTCTCCTACGCCTTGGATTATAAATTGGTAATTACCTTGTGCCTTGATTAAATACAATGTATGGATGATGGTGGGTTTAGTTTACTATTTGTGCCATAAAATCAATTGATTAGGCCTTTGATTACTCATGCACAATGTAACTATGTGGATGCAGGAATTCCTAAGTGCTTAAATTAATTGTGCTCATTGTAATGATTTCGAGTTATGTCCAATTCAGTACTTAGATCACGCGTGCATCTTGGATGTTAATGACAAATTTTGATTGAATTTATTGTTTGACATCTTCACACATTGAACCTAATCGATGATTTACTGGTGCCATGGATGTTATTGTGATTATTATTGGGATATTTGTGCATATTTGTTAATGATGGTGCATGTTTTACTTTAGCGAACAAGTTTAAATGTTTGAATAATGTATTGTATGAGGTTTATCTATTACTCTTCTTGTGCGCATTAAAAATTATTTTAATGAATGACAATTTAGATGTCATAACTCTCGTGCGCCTTGGAAAAATTGGTGAATCTTGTTGACTTCACCGCGCCTTAATTTATGTGTGCATTACTGATTAGTTACTAGTTTTATCTCACACTTCATTTAATTTGGCTTGTGAATGTTCTAGAATAATTTACTCTAGAGCGCAATGATTAATTGAATGATTAATACATGTCATTGATGGTTCAATGATGCCTCTCTTATTATGATGTTGTAATTTCCTAACAAAACGCTAAAAAAAAAAATTGACCTATTGTATGTCGCTTGTTGTCGTAATGGTGGGGTCGTTACATATGGTATCAGAGCGGGTTCAACCCTACTACTATGGATAGTCACACCTTCCACTTAATTAAACCCTTGACTAATAATTAGCGCTAATTAAAATTTTAACATGTCCATGCGGTAATCACTGTTAGAGGACGCCGCAAAGATTCATGACATGGTGTCAGGGGAGGAGGCGCAACACCTCCAGTAGCACCCGTGCTAGAGGGTTCCAACCCCAAGGAGAAGAACCAATATTGAGCATGAGAATATTGTCACACGCGATGCGTTGGGTCTGACAAGGTCCTTCCAAGGAAATGATAGAATCCTTGACTAACCGTATGTATTGAGATAAGGCCAGGGTGTCTGTACCCCTAAGGGTCCACAACACGCCTTAGACAATACTGACTGCATTCACTGGGAACTCTAGAAGATTAGGTTCCCGTGTTCACGAGTTCCACGGACAACTCAGTTGTCGAGGCAAGGCTAGAGAAAAAACATTGTTCTTCGTGCTTCGTGGTTATGGCATCCAACATAAAAGTTTGCATGGCGGTATTCATCTAAAAGGAAGGGCTCTTCTATGGTGGAAGACACTCATACCTCAAATAAACATTGTTGTCGGATCCGTGTTATGGGAACGGGTTGATGAATGGTTCTGAGAGAAGTAATTGTTAGAGGAATTCACTGAGCTCCAGCTCGATGAGTTTTGCAGCTTATGACAAGGTGGTTGTACAGTGCCAGATTTTGAGTTCATATTTTTTAAGATACTCCAGTATGCCCGCATCTTAACATAGAGAAACTAGAGGTCAACAAGTTCATGTGCGGCCTTAACTCCAACTTCGTGCAAATGAGAGGGTCTAAATACCTCGGACATTTCACGATGAAGTCCAGCAGGCCTCTTAGTTGAAGAATAATTTACCACGAGAGTTAGGAAAGGACTCCTACAAGACCATATAGACTGATGATGTCTAGTGTGTAATAGCATTAGACGCAACCAGACAAGACATATTGGTATCAAGATACATCTCTAGAACCCTTGTTTATAGCACCACGATGACGGGTCCCTTAGTAGAGAACCCCTTACAAGGGACCATTGCATCAGCAACAACAACAAGTGTGCTTGTTCAATGGAACACACTAGGGTTTCAAGCTAGCGGGACAACAACTACTACCTCGGGGACCCGAAGTGCTAGACCGAAGACCAGATGCAGGACATGTGAAGAGCCACATTACCAGCACAGTTTTCCAGTTGAGAGTGATAGATCGATCGAGTCAACATGACACACTACCATTGTGAATATGATCAAGGCCCATAGGATACATGCCTGTGGTGAATAATAGCTAAGATGAGCACCGGTCCAATATACTCGAGGCGTTAGGTACAATCGCCCACAAAACTATTAGTATTTGTTAGATCTCGGTGCTATAGAGAGCTCTATTTTAGTATCACTTTGATGGGATTAGGTAAGGGCATTGGACCAGATGAGTTTAGTTTCGTTCAAGTGGCGTGAGGTGCCAACTGGATGGTTGGAGGAAGGGGTTTGAATTGTCGCTTCAACCTCGGGAATAGTGTAATGAAGTCCGACCCACGTCACTAAATTAATATCTTATGTCGACATGATAAGTACGAAATGGTTGGAATCACATGATGTGATGGTAAAAAAATAAAGAGAAACGGTTGAGTTGGATCAACGATGAGGGAAGGACAAGAGTGATTGTAGGAGGAAAATAGGGGGTATCCTTGAGGTTCATCCCTTCCCTACAACTATAGAGGTGTATGCGCAACGAAAGCAAGCTTATGCAATCATAAAGTTGAATGACAGGAGCTTGGCGAAAGGATTAGATGACCTTTCGGTAGTACGAGAGTTTGTGGACGTGTTCCTAGAAGAGTTACCGAGTTTTCCACTAAAGGAAAGATGGAATTTACCATCGACCCAAAACCTAGAACCAAGCCGATAGAAATAAAACTTTATCATATGTCTATCCCTGAGTTATAGGAGTTGAAAAGGAAACTGAAGATCTATTGGACCTAGGACTTATACGTCCAAGTGTGTCACTGTGGGGTGCGCCTGTTATTTTGATACAAAATAATGATGGGTCGTGAAGACTATGCCTTCACTACCGTCAATTGAACAAGGAAACAAGAAAGAACCAATATTCATTACCTAGGATAGATGATCTATTTATTAGATGAAGGGAACAATGGTGTTCTCAAAGATCGACTTAAGATAGGGGTATCACCAGTTATAGATCAAGGAGGAAGACATTGTTAAGACCGCGTTTAAGATGAGGTTTGGACACTACGAGTTACCGTTTGACTGACAAATGCCCCAGGGGTATTCATGAGGTTGATGAACACTTGGAAAAAAAAAATCAAGTACTCATTGACGATGTTTGGATATAATCTCGGATGAGGGAGACCATGATGAAATTTTTCTCCTAGTACTATAGTTTCTATGAGATAAAAATTATTTTGGGAAACTGTTGAAATTCTCTTTTTAAGGTATATCATCTCTGAAGAATGTATTGTTGTGGATCCAACAAAGGTAGAGGCTATCATGGAATGACATGCATCGATGAATGTCCCAGAACTGCGTAGCTTCATGGGTTTAGCAGGATATTGTCAACGAATTGTCAAGGGTTTTTTGAAGATAGGAATTTCGACTATGGAATTGCAGAAGAAAAACAAGAAGTTTATATGCACTGAGAAATGCATGGAAGAATTTGGAAGGCTCAAGGAGATACTGACAAAAATTACGATACTAAAATTCCTTGGCGTGGACGAGGACTTCTTGTTATGCACTGACGCATCCAAGGAAGGGTTATGAGGAGTATTGATACAAGACAATTGAGTGATCACTTACATCTTAAGGAAGTTAAGAAATCATGAGGATAGCTACATGACACACTATTGGGAGTTATTAGCCATCGTGTATGCCCATAGAGTGTGGATACATTACCTGATTGGACAAAAGTTCGAACTAAAAATGAACCACTATGGTTTACAACACCTTCTTATGCAAAATGACTTGAACATGCGGGAAAGGCGTTTGTTATAACTTCTTATCGAGTACGATTTTGAGATTTCCTACTTAAAAGGAACAGTGAAAAGAGAGGGAGACACATTGAGTTGGAGACCATGCATATTCTTTTATAGTGATACCTCTTCAAACGAATCTATGTGAAAGGATTCTAACTAGAATGCATCATTGACTGGTATAAAGAGGGTAAGGAATATTTCTTTTTCTCGAGAAAGACACCATGTTGGTACCATAATTGAGGGATATATTGTGGACAACGAAGGATCCTTGAGATATAATAACTGTATTTACTTACATCCCAACGAAAAATTGAGAAGATTTGATCTTATTCAAATCTCATAGAGTAGTGTACATGGCTCATCTAGGAGTCATGAATATGAGGACAGACCTTAATCCCTTATTCTCCTATAAGGGATAAAGGCAGACATCATCAACTATGTGGCGATATGTCTAGAAGGTCAGCATGTGAAGGCTGAACATAGACATCTAGAAGGAATGCTATGACCACATATTTTTTTAGAATCGAAATGGGAGGTCATTTCGATGGAATTCATTGGGGAAATTGTCGTTCACGACAATGAGGCACGACTCAAATTTTCATGATAGTTGATACTTTGAAAAGGAGTTCACATTTTGGCCCTATACGTATGATGCATCAAGCACCCAACATAACTAGAGTTTATATCGGCAAGATTTTGAGACTGCCAGACATACCAAATGATCATATTTGGTCGAGGATCGATGGTTTCATGATGATTTTTGAGTAGTTTCCAAGAGATCTTAGGAAATCCATTTAACTTTAGTACTACGTATCACCCGGAGGGAGATGGGAAAACATAATGAAAAAACCAATCTTGGGAGGGTTGTTTTCCATATGCATGTGTTGGACCAACAAAAATGTTTGGAATCGTTCCTGCTACTAGTAGAGTTTCCTTACAACAACATCCATCAGAGAACCATCAAGATGTCGCAATGTGTATTTGTTTATGGATGACCATGTGAGCTTCCTTGAGTTGGAAATGACTCGAGGATGGGGTCCTGGTAGGACCATAAGTGATCAAATAATTGGAAGAACAAATACAAACGGTAAGAAAAAGGGTTGGAAGAAACACAAGATCGATAGAAGGGTTTTGTTGATGCACATCGTGTGACCATAATTGTGAAGGGCCTAACGTCTAGCCGTGCCTCATTCTTTGAGGCATATGCAAGATGTTTATCTTGTAGCTGTGTGTGAATTTAGTTCAATGATCCTACGCATGTGATTGAGTTGAGTTATTGAGAGATGTTGGGTGAGGGTGTGGTCACTATGGAGCCAATCCGCTTCCTGGACCATTGCATTTGAAGTCTAGGGTGTCGAACAGTTGATCAGGTTAAGGTCTAGTGGGAAAATTATAGTCCACACTCAGATACCTGGGAGGACGCATATGGTATGTATCAACAATTTCCATTTTTATTTGATATCTAGACATTTAGATATTGTGAGATATTCTATTTATGTACTTGTATGCTCTGAAACTTTTGGGAGGAGTTTAAAACGAGAGGGGTGTATGTAAAATGACTCTCTTTCATGCACCTGATGCGACTTATTCGTTGAGGACACTTGCGTGCAAGTGATCCGATTCATTATATGATTGATTGTTTCTCTTATGGATTATGATGATGTTGTGGATATGATGATATGTTATTTGATTATATATCTGTCGACAGGTTCTATAAACTGGTTTCTCCCGAGTGTGTGGGACTCTTGACAGTTTGGGGATGACAATGGCATGTATGAACCTCCTTGGACTCCATATTGAGTCAGGGAGTGGATTGTTTATGGTTTTCGTATTTATGTTATTGCATATGTGACATATGACTCGTATCTTATGATGTTGTTGATGGATCGCTCACATGTTTCATTGATGGATGCAGTCTGACGATAGCTTACTAATCAAACTCACATTTGGAGTAAATGGGTCATACATGACTAGCTGAGATATTAAGGGAGAGGTGTGGCAGAAACCCTACCACAACCTACTAGCACTCTCTCCATGGCTCGAATTGTAGGTTAACGATTACCTAGTTCGAAAGATCCACGATGTCGTGAGGGTGGACTGAGAACGTTGCTCACGATGATTCTAAGGGACGCACAATAAGGCATGGTCCTTATTCCTTTGAGGCCCTTAGTCTCCCACAAGGTCTCTTGACGGAGTATTGACTCCAAGGGTAGACGTCTACCAAAATCAGATAAAAGGTAAGTGGCACCCTTGCAGCACGTAGTGTGTCTTGAAGGGAACATCTCGGTCTTTTAACACTGGTGAGTCAGTGAACCTAGGTACCTAGAAAATAATATCTCATTTTAACCTGGTCAACCTTAAGCTAATTGTTGCATGAGTAAATTTTAAAGATTATAATATTTCCCTTAAAAACAATTTTGCTAAGCCTAGTTGAATTTAAATCCTAGGTCTAAGTAGGTCATGAGAACTAAAATTTAATTCAACAAGAAAAATCAAACATAAAAAATAAATTAAAAAAAAAAATAATGGAGGATCAAATTATTTAGAAGATTAATTGTTGGCTTTGGGTAAAACTTGTTAATTTAGAACTTAGACCAAAAAGGGGAAACTTAAATACAAAAGAAATGTGGAACATAGAAGGGAATCTAGTCTAGAGAACTTTCCAATTTCAAACTCAACCAAGCTTTTAGAAAGGCGTCATTCATTAAAGGAATGTGAGGGAATAAAGGGACATCGACGAGTGTTTTTAGGAACACTTTTAGGTGGGTGAAGGAAATTGGAAATTTAATTTGATAAATAAAATAAAACTTTTGTGCAACTAAGGGATTGAGTGACAAGTGTATGGGGTAGAATTTTCCTAATTAAATTTTAATAAAAGAATTAAATGTGCATTTGGAAGCTAGTCACTAAGAGAACTCTATAAAATAAATGACAAAGGAGGGGAGTGGATCACGTATGCTCTTGACTGATTTTTAACTCTTGATTTATCACCAGATTTTACTCTTGACTGATTTTTATTGTGGGAGTTGAAATGCCCAGCTCAAATAGAGAGTGGTATCTCGACCTTGTGAGGGGAGATGGGAGATAGCTTTCTTTGGTTTGTGTGTGGCCCCTTTTCCACTCGGGGGGATTAGGGGGAATAAGAGTACCCCTAGTGTTGGCTAGGAGGTACCGATGAGTTCTCTATGATTAGCGAGAGGGAGAATGAAGGAGGGAGGCCAATGTCATCCTTGTCGATGATGCCATGATATTTCTTAATTAAGCATGAGTGCATTAGGTTGGATATATATCGATGTATTTTATTGCTGAGATTGTATTAATTTGATGTCAATTTGCATGTAATGGATGGCTATGACTTTATCTTGAATCTTGTAACCAAATTGCTGTAAATGGGAGGAAAAGGGGCTTCTAGCTCTTAGGAATTTATATCTCTATTGTTGAACACTGAATCTTGCATGACTTGAGTAGTGAGAAATTCTTATATTTTTATGGCTGCAGAATGACTAAAGTTCAAGGAGTTGTTTGAGTTATTAATTGTTCATAAAATTATTCTGGATCCCCTTGGTAGACCCATCTTGGCACACCAAATTTAAACATTTGTGTTTCTCAAGTAAAACATGGTGTTATTACTGAGTTACATCCTCGGTCTTGCAAGCCTCTCTTTGCTATTTTTGAGGATTGCGTTACCTTCCCTACGCACCACCATATTTTCCTCTGCATTGTTTGGGGATTGTAAACCCCGTGTTTTTGTTATTTTGCTCGGAGATTTTATTTTACTATGGTTGATTGTGTGGTTTAAACCCATCTTTAGATTTCCTTGGCTTGGTGATTTTCTCATTGTTTGCGTCCTTCTTTGTGAATGGCCTGGGGTTGCATGCATTTCTCTCTTTGTCTTTGTTTTATTCCCTTTTCGCACTGCATAGATGACCCTTTTAATATGATTCTCTATTTAATCTCATAATAACGCTCCCCTGCATTTTCGTTCTCTAATTTTACCTCTGTGTTTTTGTTGTTAGAGATACACTATGTGTTGGGAGGGGGAAAATCCCTTGGTGATTATCTTTTTTTCTTTTCTCTGCATTGTGCTTACGTTTTGCCCAGCAGGAGCATTTTCACCCTACCCTTATCTCCAGATTTCCTTAGCGATTTTTCCATGAGGAATGCTACCAGTGAATGTGCATTCGCATTGCCTTTATCCCAAGTTTCCTTCGGCCATTTAGTATTTTTTCTTAATGACATTACCCTTTTGGTGTGTAAGGGCATTACCATTTTGGTATCACCTTCGATCAACGCCCTTCAACCCTTTTTCCACTGGATTCTTTCTGCGTTATAACCTCAGCCTCGAACCTTCTCTTAGCATTTATCACCTCATATAGATGGTGTCTACATGCATTCTTTTTCTCAGCATTTTAATAGCCCTTTTCTCAGTGTATCGATCGCCTCTCTCTCTGCGTTCAGACAGTTTTTACCTATGTGGGTAGAAGGACGCTCCTTCTGCGTTTGAAATTTTACTCCAACTAAGTTACCTCCTTACCCAGCGAATTCCTTGTCACCAACTCGACGTTAGCACCGACGCCTTCCTCATAAATACCTCTGATATGCCTCCTCATAACCTTAGGTCCCTTCCATGTATAGGAGTGAATCGTGAGAATTATTTGTTGAAATAATGTAGAAATTAGGATGCTTAGTTAAGATTTACGTAACTAAGTTGTTGTGTGCCTGTCCAATTTAGGGTTTGTGGTGGTTTTAGATCCACCTTTGTAGGAGGTCAGTTCAAGGTTGTTTGTGCTATATATATGTAATTGATTTACATTAATTAAAATAGATTATGTGAGCATAGACTCACGGGTGATGTGCCCTTGTGGCCTCACTGTTATTGAGATTAATTGATCTCTGATTTTAATTTGGTATCAGAGAAAGCCAACAGCCACAACGACAACGCGGACTCCTCCACACGCAAGAATAATCAACCAAGGTGAGCTCTGATTTCCTCGACGCCCTCAGCCTCCACGCAATGTGCACAAAGACAACGATCCGCCTCCTTAGAAGAACAACGATCCGCTTCAACAAACGTTTTCTCGGCCTCCACAGGAGCACACAAGCATCTGTCTCACTTTGAAATAAGAAACTGTGGTATACTCCACGCAGATTGCACAGACTCGCTGCATTAACAATCAACACTCAACTCGCACGTACACAACAATCGGCCACAGATCGCGTGCATCTCCACGCACCAGTTCCAGCTCCACGCACCAGCACCATCTCCATGTGCAGGTCACACCTCTCCTAACAACTATCTCCTGCACATGGCAATCTCCTCTTCCTCCACGCAGTCATAGCTTGCGCTCTCTCTGGCTCACGCCCTACAACGATATCTCACCAAACGCTCTCTAGAAAACGAAAAAATGGCTCTCTGTACAACGATTACACCTGTGTGTGACTTGTTTTCAGGCACCCTCACACACAGCGAACAAAACACATCAATACAGATTATGCAACCACATTCACACTCAATGTGAAGGAATGGGTCATCAAAGGAGAATTAAACAGCTCCGGAGAGAGCTGAAACACATGTGGAGGAAGAATCAACAAGAAATATATTTTGCAGGTAAATATAAAGTTCCTTCAGCAGTAGCAGAGGAACACATACCTGATGGAGACCAGGATCAGATTGCGGATCTGGAGCAGATTGATGAAGATGAAGAAATCAATGCAATAATGAAAAGGTTAATGCTAGTTTTACCATCATTTTCAGGTAAAAATTTTGATCTTTGGGAAATGAAAATGGAAGGTTTACTTGGATCAGTAGATTTATGGGAATTTGTTCAAAACGGTTATGAAGATCCTACTGAGAAGAGAAGAGATAAATTAACATTATATCTTGTTAGTTCAGCATTGAATAATAGCATCCTCTCTGCTCTGTTATATGAATTTGGTGAAATAGAGAATGCAAAAATGTTTTGGGATAATCTAGACATGAAGTTTAGTGCGAGGGGGAGAAAGATAGCTATGAATAATGATGATTGTATTGCCAGTCTTATAACTGAAATAAAGACTGGAAATGATTGCATTAAAATCGCAATGATTGATGATGAAAGTGTGTATGTAGCTGATTGTGATAATGAGAATGAAAACCTTGTGGAGGAAGATCTCTTTGAAGGAGAGACATATGAGGTCAGATTTGATGAAGACAATTCATCTAATGAAGAGTGGTCAAAATTGATGCATGAGAAACATCTTATTTATGAGTTGTTGTTTGGAGAGAAGAATGATCAACTTGCATACACATATCAAGTGGAATACAACTTTATTGTTGCAGTGAAGGAAGAGAAGGAAGATGAAGAGGAGAAAAATCAAAAAGCTCTCTTAGAAGAGAAAAATGAAATGAGCAAAAATTGTATTGATATTCTAATGAATGCTTTTGAGTGTGCAGGGTTTACCAAGGAAGAATGTGATGTGAAGCACTTAGGTGAAGTGCCAGATAAGTTTGATGAAGAATTAGAATTTATTGAGGAATGGCTTCAAAAACCATATTATGATGAATGCAAAGAAACATTAGATTATGATGAGGAATGTATGGACACTGAAGAAGAAGACTGCATTACAGATATATAAATTGAGTCAGTTTTTGTAAAGTGGAGTCCTGAAGAAATAAAGTTTTACTAGAGCTAATGTTGCAAGAGTCCGTTGAGAAGGACATTACTGATTGTATTAAGAAATGGGAGCAAAATATTTATGTGGAGTTGGAAGCATTTGCGAACATTAAAGACAAATGTTCTCAGGACAAAGAAAATGCAAAAGTGTTGAGGACAAAGAACAATAATTAGAAGTCAAATTCCAAAATGCCTAGGAACAAAGCAAAAAGGGCTATGAAGCAGAACAAAGTCAAGATGAAACATATATGGTGTAGCAAGCCAAGGAAGAAGCTCCATCTACATCACTATCTAAGATCAAGAAAGGTTAAGATGAAATTGTTAATTTGTAAGCTTAGCTGAGACTAAGACCAGAAAGCATGTTATGTTTTGCTCTATTATGTTTGGTAGAAAATCCATTTCTCCATTAAGGGGGAGTGTTGGAATAATGTAGAAATTATGATGCTTAGTTAATATTTACGTAACTAAGTTGTTGTGTGCCTATCCAATTTAGGGTTTGTGGTGGTTTTAGATCCACCTTTGTAGGAGGTCAGTTCAAGGTTGTTTGTGCTATATATATGTAATTGATTTACATTAATTAAAACAGATTATGTGAGCATAGACTCATGGGTGATGTGCCCTTGTGGCCTCATTGTTATTGAGATTAATTGATCTCTGATTTTAATTTTATTAAATTATATATCAGTTGAGACTTTATTCCGGTTAAAGTTTATTTCAGATGCAATTACTTTTAATTAGGTTGCCAAATTAATTCAGATGCAATTACCTTTAAATCGATTGCAATTACTTGAGGTATATTGGAATATCAATAAAAAGTTTTAAAAGCAATTATAAAAAGTATAATTATAAGGAGCTAAACTTATATCAATTTGAGGTGGAGGAACCAAATTCACAAAAAAGTTATGATTTATGTTTTTTTAGTTCAATCCTTTAGATAAACAAAGTTGTTGTCCAAGTTGAAACAAGTTCCAATTTGATTTCAAACAACTAATTTATATTAATATAGGGAATAAGATTCATATTAATACTGAGGTTGGGAAAATTTTAAAGATGAACATAACCGTATTAAAGATGGAAATTGAAAAAACCTAGTGATATTAAGGTAAATTAATTAAGACACTTGTAGATTGATTAAGAATATGTTTTAGATTATCATTGAGGGAATGCTCATGCTCAAGACCATCACTGAAAATAAGACTTGTGGAGTTTAAAATTTGCACGCACCGATTTATATGTTTTACATGACGCTTTTTTGGAGTTGGATTCTTGCGCTTATGGATTGATGGTTAGATCTTAGGCCTTGCGTGATTAAAAAGTAACGAATGTAATTTCGTTGCGTCATTGAATATCTTGATTGATTTTAGAATGCTTCGGCTTGTTTCCATATACTGTATGAGAGTTAAGGATGGTTGGAATTCTTGCGCATTAGGTTTTGTGTCTAGTATTGGTTTAGTAATGATTCTCTTACGCCTTGGATTATAAATTGTTAATTACCTTGTGCCTTGATTAAATGCGATGTATGGATGATAGTGGGTTTAGTTTACTATTCGCACCATAAAATCCATTGATTATTCCTTCGATTACTCGGGCATAATCTAACTATGTGGATGCAGGAATTCCTAAGTGCTTAGATTAACTGCACTCATTGTAATGATGTCGATTTATGTCCAATTCAATACTTGGATCACACGCATCTTGGATGTTAAAAATAAAATTTGATTGAATTTATTGTTTGACTTCTTCGCACATTGAACCTAATCGATGATTTACTGGCGCCATGGATATTATTGTGATTATTATTGCGATGTTTGCGCATATTTGTTAATGATGGTGCATGTTTTAATTTAGCTAATAAGTTTAAATGCACGTTTGAATAATGTATTGTATGAGGTTTTGATATTACTCTTCTTGTGCGCATTAAAAAATTATTGTAACTAATGATAATTTAGATCTCAGAACTCTCGTGTGCCTTGGAATAATTGTCAAATCATGTTCAATTCACTACGCCTTAATTTATGTGCACATGACTGATTAGTTACTAGTTTTATCTCACACTTCATTTAAGTTGGCTTGTGAATGTTCTGAAAATATTTACTCTATCATGAAATAATTAATTGAATAACTAATACATGTGATTGATGGCTCGATGATAATACTCTTGTTATGATGTTGTACTTTCCTAATACAAGACTAAAATAAAATAAAAATTGACCTGTTAATACAAGACTAAAATAAAATAAAAATTGACCTGTTGTATGTCGCCTGTTATCATAACGACGTGATCATTACATTTTTGTCCAATGCAACACTTGAATCTCCTTGCGTCCATCCCCTTTTAAACCATGCGCTTTTCATGATTAAAAATGCCATGTGTTTGGGGGAAACGCATTGTGTTTACCTTTTGTTCCTCAGCAATTTTCGTGATTAAAATTGCAATGTGTGTTGGGGGGAAACATTTTTTGTTTACCTTGTGTTCCTCTGTGATTTTCATGATTAAAATGCCATGTGTGTTTGAGGGGGTAACACCTTCCGTTTATCTTGTGTTCCTCTGTGATTTTCATGATTAAAAATTCCGTGTGTGTTGGGGGGAAACACCCTGCATTTACCTTGTGTTCCTCTACGATTTTCATGATTAAAAATTTCCTATGTGTTTGGGGGGAAACCCCTTGCATTTACCTTGTGTTCCTCTGCTATTTTCATGATTAAAAATTCCCTGTGTGTTGGGGAAAATGCCCTGCATTTACCTTGTGTTCCTCTTCTATTTTGTGAATAAAGATTCCCTGCGTGTTGGGGGGAATCCACCTTGCGTTGTCTCTTTTGTTTCTCTGCATTTTTGGCATGTGAAGATGCCCTGCATGTTGGGGGGGGAAACACCTTGTGATTTACCTTGTTTCTGTGTGTTTTTTCATGTGAAGATGCCCTGCATGTTGGGGGTTACACCTTGCGATTTTCCTTTGAATATCTGCGTTCTTGGTACAAAACATCACCCATCATTCTCTACGCTTTGGGCGGATCCCACTCAAGCTTTCCCTTAATTATCTTTGCAGTTTCTAAATGACTGCCTCCTTCCCTTGGAGTGATTCTCCCTCGGCTTCAGAGATGATAGTTGGCGTTGGGTTTTAATGGTTATTGTGTAATATTTGAAGTAGTAATATCATGATTATTTTGTAATATTTGAAGCATTAAATTTTTTATATATATCATGCAATTTTGTTGGCATCATGTACATATTATAAAGATAAGTTTTCATTTTCAACTTCAACCTCATGTAAGATCCTTTCAACCTAAAAGAGTGATGCTTAAGATAATGATGTATTGTGTTGTTAAAATTTGATAGTCATAAGTTGCTCATACATCTTAGTACTATGATGGAGGATGACGAACTTAACATTTAAAAAACAAATTAAATAATATTAAATTAACATTTCATTATCTAAATTTAAAAGCATATATTTGAATACACTTACAATATGATAAATGTATATATATATAGATAATAATGATTTGTTGAATTGATTAAACCCATATATAGCTATATTGGGGTAAATGGTGATTTGTTGAAGTGTTAAAACAATGAATTTTATTTTTACCTTTTAATAATAATAATAATCTAATTTTAAAGTCACAATCAAATTGGTGTACAAGACTCCTTGTTTGTGGGACAACGAACCCTTATTATATCTGACCCCGAGGAGGAAAACATGTTATTAACAATGATTGATCAAGTAATTATAATCTGTCGCGCAACTAAAAATAAAGTTGATTACCCTTGCGTCATTATTAATGTTGACATATGAATGATAAGTAATTATAATCTCTTGCACCACTAAAAACAAAGTTGATTGCCTTTACGTCGTGGATTATGTTGATGATTAAGAAATTAGATTGCCTTGCTCTATGGACTAATGATGATGCATAAATGATTACACTTTCGTATTACTCAAACAAACTGTAATAATGTTGATGTATGATTTCTTAAGTGATTAAATTAATTGCATACATTGAATGATGTTGATTTATGTTTAATTAGGTAGTTAGATCACGTGCGC
The DNA here is from genome assembly GCA_009831015.1 of Picea engelmannii. Lineage (NCBI taxonomy): Eukaryota > Viridiplantae > Streptophyta > Pinopsida > Pinales > Pinaceae > Picea > Picea engelmannii. The sequence goes on along the minus strand of ML778658.1, from coordinate 2,065,834 downwards.
ACCTTGGAAATAATGTTGATTTATTGTTGAATTTAGTAATGGATTAATCTTGTGCATTGAAATAAAATAGATGTTTTCTCTTGTGCCATGAAAATAAATAAAGTTGATTACACTTGCGCCTTAACCTATGTTGTTATATGATTGATTTATTAATTAAATTCTCTTGCGCCATGAACAATAATGGTGTTGATTGATTGAGCTAATTGGTTTTCAACTTGATTTTGTTAGTGGCATGTAGACACCTCCTTGTTCCTCAGAACAATCGCCAACCCTCAGACCTTAAGTGGTCAAAATCAATAGGTTGAATCCTAGGCTTGAGAATTTCTTATGTGTCCTAGAGGTCCTAACCTTGTAGGGTAGGTTGGGCAGGTAATCATTTTAATATTTGGGATAGAGATAGTTGGGATAGAGCATCTAGCAAGGATGAATTGTGAACCTTCATATCTCTGCAAGAAATAACCTATAACCTGTCCAACAACAGATCATCTAACAAACAAATGACTTCCATTAAAAACACAGTTACAAATCGGAAAGAAAATGGAAATAAAACCAAGTGAAATGATGTGAAAAAGAAACAATAAGACATTCTCTGCAAGCAAAATCACAAGAATCTCGGACATAGATCGAAAATGCTATACACTCTTTTATTAAGCATGATAACAAGTTCTACAACCCAGGAGTCTACTCCTCTCCTTCTCTTTTACAAACAATCCTCAGATATGTATTGAGGTTGAAATCATCTCTAATCTAAAAGATAACAACAGTTACAACCAATACTTGAAACTTTCTACCATAGAAAATGGGCCAAACTGCTGAAAACTAGGGCTCCATTTATGGCTTTGTATCTCTCGAATTGATACATATGTGTATAAAATGAAATAGGATTTTATGCATATTTTTATTCTGAAAAAAAAACCTCTCTCAGTTACCTGAGATCCATTTTCATTTTCCTCATATCTGCATTTTACAAACATGTGTCAAAACATGAAAATATGAGATCTAAAAATTAGGGCTCGGAGATGGATTTGATTATCCAAATATGTAACACATTTAGCAAAACTGAGAGAGGATTTTGATACTCGATGTGTTAGGCACAAAAACCTCTGACCGTTTCTCAAAATGATCCTCCAACCGCTCAGAATCATCATTTGAAAATGATGACTCAACATAGTAAAAAATGCCACATTTCAGAAAACGAACCTCATCTTGCGGGGGAATTTTGACTACCTTCACAAGCTCCAAATGAAATTATGAAGAAACCAATGGAAATATTAGGATATTTAGATGTCGATCAACTATTCAAACATGGAAAATGGACTCCCTAAGGATGAGAAAAATGGTTTTTTTTTTTTTTCCCAAGGTCGTTCTTTGCATATGACTGGAGTCTCAATTTCGGGTTTTCGGGTTTTCGGGTTTCGGGATTTTGGGTATCATGTCTTCAAGAGTTACGAAATGCAAGGAATCCTGAATCTCAAAATAGCGATGGGATTAATTAGGCGATAATCATTTGTCTTAATCTCTTAATTAATCACGATTAGCAATTAATCTTTAACCTTTCATGGATTTAAGTGTTGGGACTTCGATAACACTTGATGCGAGAAATCCTGAATCTCGAAATTGCGATAGGATTGATTAAAAGTTAAAACACAAACGTTCGGGGTTTCGTAAATCATAAACTTGAAACTTAAAGAGTGAAGGTAGCTCAAGTCGCAAAATCCCGATGAGACTTGTCAACATTAATCTTTCTTATTCTTTAATTAACCCGGCTTATCCTTTAATACTTTAGTGAGTTTGGGGATCAGAGCTATAGTTATTAGGATATCTGTGTCAGCCAAATCTCCGATGGTAAAAAACCTAGACTCATGAGCTTTTTCTCCATGTGGATTAATGCTCGGTGTATGCGGTTGTTCCACTGCCAATGCTTCCATTATTCTCCCAAGTGATTGAAAGCCAAAATTTCAATATTTGTTACAACATTAGTAGTGAAATAATACATTACTCAATTTCTTTTGAGTATCTTTAAAAATACACCAAGGAAGTCCTAGAAAAGTACCCAAAGCATGTTAGGGAACTAAATAAAATGCTTAAAGAACAAAAATAAAGTAAAAAGACTCAATTAGAAGAAAAAGAAGCAGTGATCAAAAGACTAAACAATGAAATAGAAGAAAAGAAGAAGGTAGACGTTGAGCTTAGAAAGAGTCTTGAAGTTAATGTCAATCTTAAGACCAAAATTGAAGAAGCCAAAAGAATAGATGAATTATTGAAGAAGCAAGTAAATGAAAAGGAAGAGTCATGCCATAAGTTTGAAGGTGAAGTTGTTGGTCTTAAAAAGAAAATAGAGAAGTGAACCACTCACATCAAGTTCATGAACAACTCAACAATATCAGATGAGATCCTAGATAGTCAAACATATTCAAATGATAAATCAGGTCTTGGATACAACAAGGAAGGTATACATCTTGAATCTAGCACTTATAATTAGTTTGAGGTAAGTCCTTCACTCTCAAAGGGTGGAAGCAATGTTGCAAGTTAACCATCTACACAAAGAAAATAAACTTTCAAAAGAACAAATAAAGGAAGACATCAAGAAGCCATATTTACACCTCAAAGAAAATTCAAAAGAGAGACACTTTCAAGGTGCACACCAAAGAAAATGTATGAAAATGTATTTCATGGTCACTTCTACTCATGTAATGAATATGGTCACAAAGCTTTGAATTGCACACATTATGGAAGAAAATAAAATGTAAGGTTTCATAACACCCTAAGGTGTTGAAGATGCAGTCAACTGGGACACATTGTCGGTTATTGTCAGACCATAATATGCTAGAATTGCAGTGGGTTTGGCCAAAAATAATAGGATTGTTGGAACACAAGAAGACAATTCATGAAGAATGATTCATATAGCATGGCAATAAGAACAGATGAAACTAGGAAGCAAGACAATGATGAAAAGATGGATGCTTAGAGATCAAGTTCTAAGAAGCTGGTACACCTTCAGAAGTGGGTGAAGAAGACTGAACAACCAGAACATAAAGGCATACATGAAGTAAGCTCAAGCTTGACATGTTTAGAAGAATACATGATATCTAGTTGAAGAAGTTACATACATGCGCGATCTGACCTATAGATAAGTCACATACATATGTGAGTTGTATGTGTAAGAGGTCATGTATATGTGGTAAAATCCTGGAAGATAAGGCTATGCAGATCAGTGCAACATGATTTGATGATATAACTCTTTTGCAGGGTCTGACATGGTTTGTTGCAGGTTTTCATGATTCTATGGTTTCATGTATGTTTAATGTATGTATGGTGATGAAATATGGTTGAGTGTTGAAGTATATGATTTACTCCTATCCTGGATCCATGGTACTAAATCTAGAGCATGGATTGAGGCATTTTCCATTTAGAAACAATGTTGTTTATGACAATGAAGTTATGGCACTTTGGTAATGAGATATATCATGATGATATAATGCTATCTAGAGATATCATTGATCTATTGGGACACACTTATGGTACATGTTTAGAGATACTATTGGATTCTTAGTATTTATTGTAGTTAATGGTGGTTGAGGAAGATCTGTTATGGTACAAGGATGGTATATATGTGAACTCCATTGATATATATTATGATGTATTGTTAGAGGCATATTTGTTGGATGTTTTTGATGCATGCATTTGGCATGTGGTTGAGATACATATTGGGGCATGTAGTTTATGAAGTGATTTTGTTGTACATAATTGATGAGTCATATCTTGATCTATAGTTGATGCATGATTAGTACATACTTGGTACATTTGTTGAGGCACTTACTAGCAGTATCATGTGCACATGGTTTATGAATAATATGGAATATGTGTATTGGATATCTTATTGATATTTTGTGCATGATTGATGCACTTGCTTGGTATAGGTGGTGATACATGCTTAGTGCATGGTTGATGAACTTATATATGGTATATGATTGTGGGTGATAGTACTTGGTTAAAGTACATCATTGGTATTACTTGTTTAGCATATAATTTGGCTCATGATGTATGGGATAGTTGAGATGCTTGTTGTGGTTCTTGGTTGATACATTTATCGATGCTTAATAGTTGAGATACATTTCTTGACACATGGTTTGGGACACTTGCTTTATGGTAAATGCATATCATGAGTGATATGGCACATAGATGAGGTCCATAGCTTATGTATGTTGGAACATGTTTTGTACATGGCTTGGATGCATATATTGATGAGGTCATGGTACATACTTGGTGATGTTAGTACATGATGAGACACATCTTGGTGATTCTATGGTTCATGGTTCGATGCATGGTTTGACACATTATTGAGTATTGTTAGAAGCATTTGTTGATGATATTGATATATGCTTAGCACATAATTGGAACATGTTATTGGAATATGGTTGATACATTTCACTGATGATATTTTATGGTATATTGTATGGTGTTCATGTACATGGTTGATTTACATGATTTATGTGCATGGTTGGGACATGGTATGGTACAAGGTGCACATGGTTGATTCTTTGTTCATGATTCATTTTTTACATATATTTTGCATCATGATTCAGGCATGGGATAGTATGTAAGATTGGTATACACTTAATGTATGGTATTTCATGAGTTTGGATTATTGATGAATGGACATGTCTAGGGATCCTCATAAGAAGAGAAGATCATTATTGAGTAGTTGATCTATGTTCCAGTTGAATAGTAGAATTTTCAATGGAAGCAGATTACAGTAGTATCGTATTGTTCATATTGTAGAGAAGATAGGGAGAGACATACCTACAGGGGGAGTTATTTTTCTTCCCGAAATTGGTTGCAACAACATGATTCCAAGAGGAGATATTCCATGCCATCAACATTGCATCAGAGTGGTATCCCTTATCCAAAGGGGGAGAGATTTTTCAAATGATGGAGCAACAAACAGGGGCAACAACCCCAAGGACAAAACTATCATTTTCCATTGATATCAAAGGGGGAGAGATAGTCATATTGATGTGATTGAGATGATTATTGATGAATACCATTTCCATGTATACATGTTGCCATCAATAATTAGTGTTGACATAAATGTTGGTATTTCCATCAATTCCAAAGGGGAAGGTTGTTGCATTATGTTGTAATTGATGTCAAATGATTGATGTAAAAGTGTTGATGTTTTTTCATAGTATCATTTATGGACTATGATTTTTGTTGATGTAAGTGATGTAAAATATATCAATTGGTGTCATAGTGATGTATTATCATGGATTGATGTATGGACAAGATGATGTAAAGGTTGGTCATTGTTGTATTGTCATGGATGATAGGAAGTACCTAATGGATGAAATCACAAGTGGTCCACTTATGGTCAAACCCCTCATTGGAATACGCTTTGGGAAGTCCAAATGGTTAATTGGTTGAGTCATCCTAGATGTATTGTTAAGGAACCTAAGGATTGATTTTTGAATATTTTAATGAATATCAATGAATTTGTACATGAGACTATTCTAGATGGATAGATCTCTTCATGCAATTTCTGGTGATATGTGGAACATCACCTAACTCCTCATGGTTAGAGAGTTATGGCCTTGTGAAGTTGCAAAACCCTCATGTGTTGTCTAGAATACACTGGAAGGTCAAAGAAGCCAAATTATTCTAGAAGGTCCTAGAAGATGTTGACAAGTCAAAGTGGTTAGTCGTGGGTTAAGTGGTTGCAACAAGAAAAAAATTAAAAAAAAATTAGTTGCAACTAGAAGTGGAGAATTTACTATTTGTAGAAAAGTGTGATAGAAGTGGAAAATTCGTTAGAAGTGGGTTACCCCTACGAGAAGGAGGTTGGTTAGAGTTGGTTATATGAGGAAGCAACCTGGAGAAGTATAAATAAGAGAGAAAAGGTCTCTTATGAGTTAATCTCTTGAGAATATTGAAGATCTATTCTTGGTGAAAGATTCATTGCAGGTACTCATGGACGTATCAAAAGTTCTATAAGTCTGAGGTAATGATGAAGAAAGTTTTAAAGTTTCAGAGATACTGAAAGACCCTACTTTGTGAGATGTACACAGGATATCAATGTAATAGGCTGTGTACATACGCGGGCTGACAGTGTAATAGGTAGCATACATGAGGGAAAATACATAGAAGTTTGAGAAAGTGTTGGTGGCAGGTTCCTGAAGTCTGAAGTAAGTTCCAAATCAACATTCTATGGGCTGATATATTCCATAGATGTTCCAGTATAGTTACATGTTTGTTTTGATGGTTACTTTTTCTTATGGTATGATGAATTCTTAAGGAATTCTTGGTATGGTTGTTGTTATATGGTATATGTTGGATGATTGGATGAGTGAGAAACACTCTTATGTTACAATAATGATATGGTTGTCATAGTATACATCTTATGGTTACTTGTAAATGGTTGAGGGACATTCATATTGTATGGTGTATGGTTTAGGAGCATGCATAGGTTGCTGGATAGAATAGATGTGTTTGTGATTGGTTATGGTACATATTGGACATTGAAAGGAATAAGTGGATGTGACAGAGGATACAAAGGATCTCGGTTTTCAAGGAGATAGAAAACCCTATCTCTTCACAATCCATGTGTAGGTTGCAATATAGATAAGCCACATACATATGCAGGTTGCACTATTGACAAGGCATGTACATATGTGTGTTTCACTATTGACAGGTTGTGTATGTGTTTCCATATTGGTATTTGTTGAAGATTGATTTCTCTTTTGAGTTGGTGTTGTTTTTTGAAGGCTGAGTCTTGCATTGAGAGTGGTGCTCTTGTGGAGTTGTTTCTCTATTCATTTTTTGTTAATGAACCCCCTTCGTAGGCTTTACTAGTCAAATTGCTTAGTGGAGGGGGGTCCCTTGTCCCACAAACAATGGGGTCTCATACACCAATTTTGTGTGCTGGCTTGGCCATGACCTTAAAAATAGATTGTGATTATTATTATTATAAAATAAATTTGTACATACATCTTATGTTCTTTGGGGTGATGGATTATTGATGATATTTGTTGCTGACATACGTTTACATACAACTTTTTATAAATGAAGGTAATGAATGATGAGTAAATGGTGATTGCTAACTAAGGTGGTTTGAAAACGAGGAAAAATATCCCTACACTGATTCACCCCCCCTCTTAGTGTGGTCAGTGTGTCGAACAATTTCTTTAGTATGTTGGTTATTCCTGTTATTCTTTGGGTATGTTTTCTTGTTGTTTTAATTGTTTCAGGTTAATCATATTACACCAAACCTAAATCCTCTGCAAACATAGTGCAATATTTGGAGTGCCAAGAAAGAAAATAAAAAGTCCTTCTTAAAATGTATATGAAAGACAATATTATTCCATATATCAAAGAATGAAAGAAACACATAGAGACATGGGAAATCCTTCAACGTTTGTATGAAACAGATAATACAAACCAAGTTCTATTTCCTAAAAGGTAAATTTCTTTCAATTAAAATGGAGGAAAATGAAAATTTCAATAACTTTCTTTCTAAAATTAAAGAATTGAAAGATAAATTTGGTGATATTGGTGAAAATATATTTAGCTTAAATTTGGTAACTGTAACATTTAATGGAATGCTAGAAGAATATGAAATGTTTATTACTAGTCTTGTGGCTATAGAAAAATACCCTATGTTGTATGAGTTGGAAGGTTTTCTTTTACAATAAGAAGAACAAAGGAAAAATATGAATTGCAAGTCTTCAAGTTCGTGTTTGGAATTGTTGGCAAACAAGAAATCACCATACATAGGAAAGACATCAGAAAGAAATTGTTGGATTACTGAGAGGGGCGGTGAATCAATAATAGAGCAATTTAATCCCTTTTCACCATAAAATTCAAGTGTTATATCAATGTAGCTTCCTCAAGGGGTTACCTTTTAACCATCTTATCCCACTTTCCTTATTTTAGGGTTAACCCACTTCTAGTTTCTCCATTAACTTTATTATTTAAATAATTTATTTTTTATTCACTTTGACTTATAGTACACCCATCACTTCACTTTATTATTTACCTGCTAAAATCTCTTAAACCACTTTGACTACTTTGACCTTTTGGGGCTTCTAGATGACTCATGAGGGTTCTCCAAATTCATATGGCCATAACTCTCTAACTGCAAGGAGTTATGTGATGTTTCACATACCACTAGAAATGGAATGACATGTACTACCCATATATAATATTATTTCTTGCAAATATATAAAAACTCATACCATTATCCATCAAACAAACTTTGATCCATTACTGAAACATGGGATGTCCAACTTCTCATGGCCAAAGATCTCTAACCGTGAGGAGTTATGTGACGTTCCACATACCACCGGAAATGGAATGACATGTACTATTTATATTGAATAGTCTTAACTTAAAACATATTAAAACTCATGCCATTATACATGAAACAAGCTTGGGTCCATTACCCAAACATTTGTGCTACCAGAATTCGCTACTGGACTTTCTCCAAGGGTTGACATCAATCTACAATATCACTCTACAATAGTTGACATCAATGAAAACCAACATTCCATACCAATTGTCCATCGATTGAAGCCAATAGTCTGACAATCTCCCCATTTGGCATTGATGGAAACACTTAGTCATGATAAAATTTATTCTTATACTCCTCATAAATGTTTCTACCTCTCCCCCTTTGAAATAAATGGAAAAGGGTATCTCCCTTTGGGAATTATCCCCTTGATTGAACTCTCTTTGGGGTTGCTCCACCTCTCTACATGATCCGAAAACGGATCCAGAAGCCTGATAGGGCTTGAAAAATGCTCAAAAATGAAAGTGCTCGGAATCAGACGAAACCTGTGCCATTGCGTCCGTCTCATCTTCCTGATTCCGGTGGTATAATTTTTATCTCAAATGGAGTCCGTATGAGGAAGATATCGCGTTCTGTCCGAAAAGCCAAACAGGCAAAATTTTGGATGCTGACTGTACCTGTCCGTACAGTCCGTACAGACACGTGTCAGGCCGTACAGTGCTGACGTGGCATGACCATACGATGACATGGTGGTACCGGAATGCGACACGTGGCAGACCGTATGGAAGGACACGTGGCGTCACCAGGACTCGCCACGTGTCACATGGATTTGGCGTTTTCGGTGCACAGTTGGACCAATAAAAAAGTGACACGTGTCACCACTCACAGGGTGACACGTGGCACGATGACGTCATCCAGTGACGTGGCACACTGACGGGGCAGACACGTGGGATGACGCGTGGAGGTACGGCAGATGACGTGGCATCACGGCAGGGTGACAGGTGTCGGTACGGCAGTCGAGGTGGAAGTTTACGTGGCACACACGTGGGCCAATCACAGGCCGACACGTGGCACATTCTGGTTGGTTGGTAAGGGTGCCATGTGGCCCACTCAGGGGCTGCCACGTGGCACCCCATTATTGGCTCGTTGGTTGTATTACAAAATTTGGTTTGAAACTCCGGCGACTCGAACTCGTGACCTCCGGCAAGGGGAAAGGACTCGCAAGATGGGCTAACCGGTCGTCCACCGGGCAGGGCTTGTTATACCATCGGCATAAAATATTTATGAATTGGGTTTAATATGTGGGCAGATACGGAAAGGGCCGGGGCGTAGCCCCAGCCCTCGGCGGCAGCCCTCGCTAACACATGACCGTTACATAGGACCAGTGGCGCGGTATATTTGGCGGGCGGTTATAAAACTCAGCCCACGGTTCTATATGTGCGCCAACCATAGGCCATGTGACCCGGATGAAAAACGACGGGCGCAGGATTGTTAAGCCAACAAACGACCGGGGTTCTAACCATAAGCGTCGGGTCCTATGCGGAAGGCCAAAGAACCGGGAGCCAGCGCTGAGTGGGGTGGCCCGCGCTATAGCGCGTGGCCACATGCCCGACCACGTGACCGCAAAGAGGGGGCCGCGCCCTGATTTTGGGGCCCAAGCCCGAATTTGGCATGCAAACTATATTATAAGTGGGTTTTATAACAAAAGTTGGTTATTTTCATTTAAAAGGCCTATTTTTAGCTGATTTTCTCCATTTTTGGGGGATATTGGGCGTTTTTGGAGGCCAGATTCTTGGAGGAAGTTGGGGATGAGAAACCAACTCCATTCCTATATAAACTAGGCCTGTTTGAGGCCAATGGACAGTCATATTTGCAGAGTTATGCTGTTGAAGAGCCAAGCCAAAGACAGTTTGTTGCAGGGTAGCCCTTGAGGTGGAAACGTTGTCGGATCGTTTCTGGGAGCTTGGAGCATCAGATTTGCATGCCGTTTCTTGCATTGGGTTCTAGAGATCTGTGTCAACAAGACCAGATCAGTCTTGTAGCCTTTGGGCATTGCTGAGATGTAATTTTGAGCACTTGAGCAGAAATAAAGAAGCCTCCCCCACAGGAAAAAGGCCCGGAGACGTAGGCAAACATTGTGCCGAACTCCGTTATCAACCTGTGTTCTTATGGTTTACTGTTCCTTATTGTTTTCAGATCTGCATATGTTTATTTGACTGATATAATCTTCTTCTTTCCTCATTCTATCATTAAAATTCTCAATGGTTAATGAATTCATGCAAGTTTAAAACTCAACCATAATCAATAAAAGATCCTGCCCCGGATCACCACTCCCATGATTACCAACTGGAAGAAGCTTCATTCTTCTGAGTCACAGTTGGTGGATTCCACTTTGTATAGTCAGTTGATCGGGTCATTGATGTATTTGGTCAATACCAGGCCAGATATTTGTTTTGTTGTTAACACTCT
>ML778658.1:2019992-2053465 GCA_009831015.1 Picea engelmannii | reverse complement strand
GGTCATGACTACATAGTGCATGCTCATCATGTTAAAGAAAGTAACAAACTTCAAAACATGGAACAGTTAACAAAGGCAGTGCAAGTAAGCGACAAACCATTAATTGTTTCAAGAGAAGTTATAGATCTTAAGCAAGAACAAGACATGATTATGGAGTGGAAAATTAATCATAAATTGCTTAAAGATAAACTCATGTCGTGCAAATACTTTCAGTATGTCAGTTCATTTGCAGTCGTTTTTCTGATATTATCATTAGCAATGTTCAGTACATGGATGGTAGTGGCTTCAGTGAAATGTAGCAGGATTGCAATGACTAACAATGTACTTTCAGTGGTCATCATTGTATTACAGCTGATCTTGATGAGGCAGGTGCACAGGACAGAGTTCAGAGACAGAGGACAAGCCGGGTGGCCTATTTCGGGTTTGTTAACTGGACAATAACCTTTTGGGGACCAAAAGGTCTTGTTGTGGGGAGGTGTGATCCGAAAACGGATCCAGAAGCCTGATAGGGCTTGAAAAATGCTCAAAAATGAAAGTGCTCAGAATCAGACGAAACCTATGCCATTGCGTCCGTCTCGTCTTCCTGATTCCGGTGGTATAATTTTTATCGCAAATGGAGTCCGTATGAGGAAGATATCGCGTTCTGTCCGAAAAGCCAAACAGTGTTGACGTGGCATGACCATATGATGATGTGGCAGTACCGGAATGCGACACGTGGCAGACCGTACGGAAGGACACGTGGCGTCACCAGGACTCGCCACGTGTCACATGGATTTGGCGTTTTCGGTGCACAGTTGGACCAATAAAAAAGTGACACGTGTCACCACTCACAGGGTGACATGTGGCATGATGACGTCATCCAGTGACGTGGCACACTGACGGGGCAGACACGTGGGATGACGCATGGAGGTACGACAGATGACGTGGCATCACGGTAGGGTGACAGGTGTCGGTACGACAGTCGAGGTGGCAGTTTACGTGGCACACACGTGGGCCAATCACAGGCCAACACGTGGCACATTCCGGTTGGTTGGTAAGGGTGCCACGTGGCCCACTCAGGGGTTGCCACATGGCACCCCATTATTGGCTCGTTGGTTGTATTACAAAATTTGGTTTGAAACTCCGGCGACTCGAACTCGTGACCTCCGGCAGGGGGAAAGGACTCGCAAGATGGGCTAACCGGTCGTCCACCAGGCAGGGCTTGTTATACCATCGGCATAAAATATTTATGAATTGGGTTTAATATGTGGGCGGATACGGAAAGGGCCGGGGCGTAGCCCCAGCCCTCGGCGGCAGCCCTCGCCAACACATGACCGTTACATAGGACCAGTGGCGCGGTATATTTGGCGGGCGGTTATAAAACTCAGCCCACGGTTCTATATGTGCGCCAACCATAGGCCATGTGACCCGGATGAAAAATGACGGGCACGGGATTGTTAAGCCAACAAACGACCGGGGTTCTAACCATAAGCGTCGGGTCCTATGCGGAAGGCCAAAGAACCGGGAGCCAGCACTGAGTGGGGTGGCCCGCGCTATAGCGCGTGGCCACATGCCCGACCACGTGACCGCAAAGAGGGGGCCGCGCCCTGATTTTGGGGCCCAAGCTCGAATTTGGCATGCAAACTATATTATAAGTGGGTTTTATAACAAAAGTTGGTTATTTTCATTTAAAAGGCCTATTTTTAGCTGATTTTCTCCATTTTTGGGGGATATTGGGCTTTTTTGGAGGCCAGATTCTTGGAGGAAGTTGGGGATGAGAAACCAACTCCATTCCTATATAAACCAGGCCTGTTTCAGGCCAATGGACAGTCAGATTTGCAGAGTTATGCTGTTGAAGAGCCAAGCCAAAGACAGTTTGTTGCAGGGTAGCCCTTGAGGTGGAAACGCTGTCGGATCGTTTCTGGGAGCTTGGAGCATCAGATTTGCGTGTCGTTTCTTGCATTGGGTTCTAGAGATCTGTTTTAACAAGACCAGATCAGTCTTGTAGCCTTTGGGCATTGCTGAGATGTAATTTTGAGCACTTGAGCAGAAATAAAGAAGCCTCCCCCACAGGAAAAAGGCCCGGAGACGTAGGCAAACATTGTGCCGAACTCCGTTATCAACCTGCGTTCTTATGGTTTGTTGTTCCTTATTCTTTTCAGATCTGCATATGTTTATTTGACTGATATAATCTTCTTCTTTCCTCATTCTATCATTAAAATTCTCAATGGTTAATGAATTCATGCAAGTTTAAAACTCAACCATAATCAATAAAAGATCCTGCCTCGGATCACTACATGCCTTTGATTTTTCTTTGTATTTATAAGTCTCTGATTACTCTCTCTCCCTTCATATGAATAATATCTCCCCCTTTGACAAACGATATGACTCTAAAGTCATATATCTCATTCTTCCCTTGTGACAATCGTTCCCCTTGGAAACATGCCCCTATGTTGTCTCTCCAAGCATTTACATTTTCATTTGATAAATCTCTCCCACTTTTTCATCAATGCAAAGGTATATTTCCATACGGGGATTCTCCCCCTAAGAAAACTCTTCCTAAAAATGATCTCCCAACCTAAATTGTCCTATTTATGGTGCTTCATTGTCTACATATAAGACACATAAGAAAAGAATTCAAAAACATTCATTTTGGAGTATAAATTACTCCTAGTCTCTGAAGAAGATACTCAAAGGCTTCCCGTGGAATCGATTTTGTAAATATGTCTACCACTTGCTCTTTTATGCCCACATATTCAACTCATATGTTCTTCTCTGCAACCTATTCCCTTAGAAAGTGATACTTGATTGGAATGTTCTTCATATTGGAGTGCATCACCTGGTTATTTGACATATTGATGGAACTTGTATTATCACAATAGATTGGAATGGGCTCATCATACTCAACCTATATATCTTTCATAGTTTTTTTAATCCATAGAACTTGTGTACAACATGATGTTGTTGCAATATACTCTGCCTCGGCTGTAAATAAGGATACTCATGATTGTTTCTTGCTTAACCATGATACTAAACACTCACCCAAGTAGAACGTTGCTCCACTGGTGCTTCATTGGTCATCAATGCAACCTTCCCAATATGCATATGTGTAGGAAATAAGTAATAGATCCTTTCCTTTTGGATACCATAATCCAAACTCTTATGTTCCTTCGAGATATTTGAAAATCTTCTTCACTACTAATACATGTGATTCCTTTGGTGCTTCTCGAAATTCTGTCACCTATCGAACTACATGCATTACATATATTGTAGATGTTGTCACATATAGTAAGTTGCCAATCATTCACCTGTATTTCCTTTGGTCTATAGACTTTCAATCATCATCTTTTCTCAACTTGCAACTAATTTGCATAGGAGTGGTAGCTAGTTTTCAATCTTCCATTCCAAACCTCTTTAGAATTTATCTAATATACATAGTTTGAGAAATAAAAATTCCTTGGTTGCTTTGACATATCTGAAGACCCAAAAAGAAGGATAGTTCTCCATGTAATGACATTTCAAACTCATTATGCATATCCTTTGCAAATTTCTGGCTTAACCTATCATTTCTACTTTCAAAAAAATATCATCAACATAAATTTCAATTAATAAAATACTACCTTCAGTTACCTTGATGTAGAGGGTGTTGTCTACGCTTCCTTTCAAGAGTTTGTAGGGATTTTTGTCATTTTGTTTCTTCTGAGAATTACTCTTTTTTGAATGAGAACTGTTGTATGCACTACAATTTTCCAAAACATATCTGTCAATTTGGAATCCATTAGAATTGTTTGAGCCATTTCCTGTGTAATCATCATCAATTATGATAATTTTTCTTTGTCTCTAAACCATTCTCTGAACTAATCTATGAATCCATGCTCTCATCCATTGTCATATATCTATCCAAACTTGCTAATTGTTCTTACGAATCCATCTCTATCCATACTTTCCAAGACTCTACTTCTAGAACTGTCCATAATGCTAACCCATTTATCACTATATTATCATGAAGTATTGATTAATATATCAAATTGTACTTCTTCTAGCTGACCCCTCTGAATCTGTATTCTCAAACTCTACAAGATGATCGAAGGATGGTTCTTTGTTATGTCACAACTATTATATATACTCCCCCTGTCTAATATTCATATTACCTGGGACTCTCTAAGGTGGATGGCTCAGAACAATTCATTCTCTGATGTGTATTCATCATCATCTTCATTTTTAGATTCATCATCTCTCTAAGCTCTGACTTATTTCTTTCTATCTGTAGATTCATCTTTCACTACAATTCCTGAAAGTACAATCTTTTGAACCTATTCCTTATTTACACGTCCTTATTTACTTTTAGTTATTTTCCAAACCTTTCTGTATCTGACATATTTCTTTTTCTCTGTAGAATTTTCTTCATTTCATTTTATTTCCAATCTTGTGATATCTAGGACCTGGTCTTTGTTCACCTATTCTTCGTGTTTTCTTATCCATACTTTCTTATATCTGATATCGATGTTCTCTTCCATGGAAGTATCGATCATTCTTCTACAATCACTAGCTATGTGTCCATAGTTATGACGTTTGTAACATTCAATGTTACGTGGGGCCACATATGCACTTCTTTCATTGAAACAATGACCATATAATAAATTTGCATACCTGGGAGTGAATGATCTTATTTTTTATGTAGTCTCTCTAAATTTATGCCTTCACTGATCATGATCATGATTGAAGATTTTGTGTGGCTTGAACATGAATGGTCTTCTTGAAGATGTATCTTCAATAATTTTCTTAGATTATGGTTTACCATGATTCCTTCCTTTGAGTACTTCTGCATAACTCTTTCTATTTTCTTCATTCTTATTTTCTATCAACCTTGAGTGCTTCTCTTCATTCTCTATAACTTATGTCGATGTTTCCGTCTCTTCAACGTTCTTTTTGAGATTGACAATTTAACTTCTCAATGTGACAAATTCTTCTGCAAGCTTCTCAACCTCTTCTTATTTCTTCATTATCTGAGACTTCATGAATTCTTCTGGTCTTTTCACTTCTTCAAGCTGAATTTTTAATGTGGTTATTTCTTCTTCAAGTCCTTTCTCTTCTTGACCAAACTATGCCTCAAGATGGTTTATATTGTTAGTTATTTCCTTAAGATGATATGAAAATATGTTCTCTCTCATTTCTACTTCTTCCTTCTCTGCTTCTATGTTGGCTTCCAAATGTTTTTTTTTATGTTCAAGATTTTCTTCCATCTTTCTAGATTCTTCTAGTTGAGTTCTTAAGTTCTCGATGACATGTTGTGCTTCTTTAAAAATTTGAACACCTTCCTTTTGTTTCATCAATTATTTCTTGAGTGAATTGTTTTCTTCTCTTAGTTCATATAAAGCACTAATCAATTGTGATTCATAATTGTCTTCCCTTTCAATTTCTTTTTATATCTCATTTCCTTCATGGCATTTTATTTCAAGATGTCCACGTTTTTCACAATTAAAGAAAAACAACATACCTCTGGTGATTATGTACTCTTCATCTTCTAAATTTGTTTGACATGGTGAACATAATTCTTCTTGATCTATATCTACATCTTCTTTGGCATTTTCTAAATATGCGATGGGTGAAGAATATATGTCATGTAACTTATCCAAAAGTTCTTTGGTTGATGATAATTTACCAACCTTTTCTCTTACCAGATTTGGTAATCCTTCCTAGATGAAATCCATTGTTATTTTGTTATTTTTCTTCAATTCCTTCTTGGTTGTAGTCTATTCCCTTTTTGAACTATCGTATCCTATAACAACTGATAGCCAAATATAATGTCCCTATTCCTGTAAAAACTCTTTCATCCTTCTTCTTCACATATCATAATTAAAACCATTCTTACCATTAAACATTGACACTCCATTCAGAATAATACATGATATCCTTCCAGTGGTTAAACTGTTTCCTGAAGGAACTGGCCATGATGCATAGAAAGGACGCAGCTTGTCCAAAAACACAGAAGACCTGAGCTGCCTCCCATGGACTATATTGAAGAAATTATCCTGGATGAACCCATTCAAGTCCCCCCAACACACCTGCTTTTCACAGTCCCAGACAATTGGAACCCGCCGACATGTTTTCCCTCAGAAACCACCCAGCGGGCCGTCAAGGTACACCACAACTCCATCACAGGAGAAGTCCAATTGGACTATTTCCCCCCTACTATATCATAGAAGAAATTTCGACAGATATGGATGCAAAACCAACCACAAGAGCAGTTGAGATCCCTCCAATAGAATCCCTTGAGCGAAATGATGTAGCTGAGGCCAAGGCATTTGGTATGGAAGGCAAGGCGTCAGGGGCTATTTTTGATAGGGAGGGTGGCACCACTCCTATGCCATGTCCTCTGTCTTTCATGCAAGAGTAATGGCGTGGTCACCTGCCGCTCCTCCATCGGGACCACCTGAAGTTAGTCTTTGAACTACGGAGCTTGGAGGAGAAACTAATTCACCGCACCATTCTAGTAAGCCAACGAGTAGACCTGCTCTACGAGGCCTACTCCAATACACTGCCAGGATAGCTCTGCCCAACTTGG
Organism: Picea engelmannii; assembly: GCA_009831015.1. NCBI lineage: Eukaryota > Viridiplantae > Streptophyta > Pinopsida > Pinales > Pinaceae > Picea > Picea engelmannii. The sequence goes on along the minus strand of ML778658.1, from coordinate 2,046,921 downwards.
GCACATGCCTTCGTGATGACAACCACTGAGGATGGTGAGGGTGACATGGATGAAGGTGGGGCCACCGGGTAAAATGTAATAGTTAATAGTCTTAGTCTTTTTCTCTGTTTTCCTCAGACTAGGCATGGCTAAATTCCATTATTTTGTAACTCTAAGACTCAAATATTTTTCTTAGACTAATGGCTGCCAGTTTTCTTGGTTTCCTTCAGGCAATACAAATGGCAGCCAATCTATTTCCCTCATAGATTGCATAGATAGACAGTTGTCTCAGTTTCCTCTTACACGACGAGACAGTTGGCAGACATGGTGTTTATGGTTTAACATTTTTTTGGAAAGTTAATACAACAGGCTCTGCTTCTTTTTACTTAAAAAAAATATATATATATTGTTGTCTTAAAAAAAATATCGTAATCTTAAAATACATACCTCTTTTATTTTTCCATGTTTACATCCCAACTAATGTGTCGTGAGAGAACATCATTAGCTTGCACCCATCCATAAGTGATATAACAAGCCCACCATATTGTATGCCAAACCTAGAATATTTTTCACAACTTAATAAAACGAATATAATCTTTAACTAGTAGGAATTGAAAGGGATTTCACATGTTTCCTGATTCAAGATACATAATTTATTACAAAAGGCATGTTCTACAGTTCTATGTTAAAAAATAAAGAATGAATCCTAGTTCCTCTAGATTCTCTTTTCTTGGGATATTCCACTTATTTATATAAAATAATTTAAATGTGGATCCTCATCTTTGGATGAACTACTTCTTAATATTAAATATGGTTTAGATTAGCTTCGTTCAAGCTATAATATTATTATTTTCAATATATTTAGGAAATTTATAGAGAAGAAATTGATATTGTAAAATGGTCTCCAATACAATAATGTTCTCTTTGCTTGACCGCTCTATAAAATGTGTCCTTCCACACAATCCTAAACCCACCAATATTTATGGGTAATGTAAGATCCATAAGAAATACAACCCCCTTATACCTATGGTTAGCACTATAAGTTCCCCTAGGAATGCGTTAGCCATATTCTTAAAAGATAAAATTCTATCAATTATATGCTAAACACATTCTTTGTTAAATATTTGACTGAATTCATCCACAAAATTATAAATCTCCATCTTCACAATCAAGACCTTATGTTAAGTTTTGATGCCGAGTCTCTTGTCACAAAAATCTTTTTTCTATAAGCTTGGGAAATTATTTATAAATTAGTCCATCAAGAGACTTTGTCTTACATATACTTTCTTTATTTTTAAAGATAAATTTTATTAACAAATTGAAGGCACATTAATGGGATAATCTTTACCCCCCTTGGTGGCAAAAATCTTCATGGAAGACTTTGAAACATTATCCCTTAACAACTTCATATCAAACACAAATGTTGGTTTATATATGTATATCAAACCTTTTCCATTATTTAACATGACCATTCATTCCTTACATGAATACTTTATTATATTAATTTATTTTATTTCCTTACATTAGATAACTATCTTTTTTTCGTTTATGTTCTAGTCACTCGGAAACCAAATGTTTCCCTTTCTCAGCAAGTCTATCCTAAAAGGACCCAGACTAATAGATATCTTCATGCCTAATCCCACAACACCTTGCTAAAATATAAAATATCCTTATAACTCTTGTATCTAGATCTATTAAAATTCATATCCTAAAACACATTAAAAAAAATATACATCCTCAGCGATGCCCTCCAATCCAATGGCTACTTCATCTTCATAGAGGAGTAACTAATAGAATGGGATCCGAGCATGGAGAGCCTCATTCTTACAAGGGAAGGCTCAAACCATTGGTTGGTCACCTTCTTCCTAGAAACAGGGACCATGCAACAACACAAACCCTTTCGATTTGAGAAATTATGGCTATCACACCCTAACTCCCATCATCTCGCAAAGTCTTGATGGGCCCAAGCGGAAATAGATCATGGTACCTGCATGTACAAGTTCCAGCAATGTCTTAAGAACTTCAAAAACTCGCTAAAGCTATGGAACAAGCAAACTTTTGGAAACATATTTCAAAACATGCAGGATATCGAAAACAAGCTACCAGAACTGCAGGAAATCTTCATTTCAGGGACCAGAACAACATACCTAATGATGGAGGAAGCAAAGATCCAAGCAAGTTTAGAGGAAAGGAAAAAGCAAGAGGAAATACTATGGAAACATAAATCGAGAGTCCAGTGGCTCAAAGAGGGTGAGAGGAACACATAATTCTTCCACAGAGCCATGAAGATGCCCAAGGAAACCCAATCAGGGAACACAACCAAATTGTTGAAGAGCTAAATACCTACTACAAAGATCTCCTAACGGAAACCAAAAAGGATAGAATGATAACAATTCAGAGGATAACAACGCACATACCCTCCCTTGTGACTCCATAATAGAATGAAGCACTAATGAGACCCATTACTCAGGAAGAAGTGGATCAGGCAGTTAAAGAAATGCTGCGAGGCAAGGCACATGGCCTAGACGGTTTCACCACGATCTTCTTCCACCATTTCTAGGATATAATCAAGGAAGAGGTAAAGCATGTCATGGAGGAATCGCGAACCTCCGACCAAGTATTACCAACCCTCAATGCAACTTTTGTCACTCTAATTCCGAAGGAGGAGAGGGTAACCCATCCCAAGTAATACAGACGAATCAAACTCTGCAATGTCATATGAAAAATCATTACAAAGGTGATTTCCACACATCTTAAGCCAATCCTGACCTTCATCATCTCCAAGGAACAATTAGGCTATGTAGAGGGATGAAAAATCATGGACATCGTCATTCTGGCTCATGAGGTAATCCACTCTCTCAAGATGACTAAAACTACAGGTATGCTTATCAAACTTGATCTTTCAAAATCTTTTGATAGAGTCAGCTAGCAGTACCTTCGCTCTATGCTCAAATCCTTTGGCTTTGACCATCACTGGGTCGAATGGATCATGAAACTAACCTCTTCAACCTTTTTTTCCATCGTGGTAAACGAGGTACCCTTCCAACTCTTCACTCCCTCTAGGGGCATAAGACAAGGGGACCCTCTTTCCCCCTTCCTCTTCATCCTCATGGTGGAAGGTCTAGAGCATTACATCAAGACAGCGATACTGGAAGGCACCCTTAAAAGCCTACCCTTGGATAATATTTATCCAACACCCTTGCATAGCCAATTCGTCGATGACACCCTCCTGTTGAATACCCCCACTACGTGAGAAGCCCTCAAACTCACCTCCATTCTCTCTGACTTTGTATAAGCTTGATGCATGGCCCTTAACCTCGACAAATCCAAACTCTACTTTTTCAACACTCCGATAGGGGTCCAGAACCACATCTCATGACTCTTGGGCATACCCAAGAGCTCCCTTCTGTCCAACTACCTTGGCATTCCCCTCATAGGATCTCCATCATGATATTTTTCCTGGGAAAACTTGTTTCTCGCCATCTCTAATAGGCTTAGAAACTAGAACTTTAGACCTCTCAACATTGAAGCAAGGTTGGTTCTTCTCAAGTCAGTTCTACAAGCCCTATCTACCTACCTTTTCACGGCTTTGGCAACGCCTAAATAGGTCATCATGGCCATATGAAACCTCCAGAGAAACTTCTTATGGCATGGGCACCATCCAAACAAGAAATGGGCATTAGTAGGCTGGGACAAGCTCTTCAAGCCTCACGCATGGGCAGGACTTGGTCTACGTGACCCTGGGAAATGCAACCAAGCCATGGGAGATAAAATGTGGTGGAGATGGATAAAGGCCCCCACTACGCTCTAGGTGCAACTTTGGAAACAAAAGTATGCTCCAAACACAAGTGTAAACAAACTCATCCATTACAACGACTAGATTCATGGATCCAACATCTAGAACACAACCTGGAAAAACAAAGAGATGGTTCAAAAGCATGCCTTCTAGGAGATCCGGAATGGAGAAAGTGAACTTTTCTAGCAGGACTCTTGGCAACAATAGAAACCTATAGATCATATAGAGGAGCTAATCCCCCTCAGGAAACTACTTCACACAGACACCCCTCAGCATGTAAAGGAATTTTGGTGACCGAGAAACAACCCTCTACCTTGGCGGCAATGGAAGACTTCCACCTAGGAGCTACAAATCCTAGAGAACTCGGACCTTCATGCCTGACAACACTATGCCATCCATAGGAAAATCCCCAAGTGAGAAGGCCCTGACATTCTTAGATGGGGGCACTCCACTACAAGTAAATTTTCAGTCAAAGAAGCCTACTATTTGCAAGGAAATCACTAGAGTCATGACAAGGAGAATATTTGGAACAAGGTTTGGATCCCCTTCCTCTGGCCAAAGGTGTCAACCTTTCTTTGGCTCGCTATCCACAACTGTATCCTCACTTGGGATAATCTTCGAAAAAGAGGGTTCATTGGTCCATCAATCTTCCCCTTATGCCAGCGACAAGAGGAAACTCTGGAACATCTCTTCAATAGATTTCCTTTCAGCCAGTGGATATGGGACCAAGGGGCTCAAGCAATGCACAGGATGAATCAGAACAGGATCAATATCAGAGATACTATAGAAAATTGGGACCTGCTTTCTTTTAAAAAACCCATTCTTGCCCTCATTTTTCTCCTACTCCCAGGATTCACTCTTTGGAAAATATGGAAGGAACGAAATAAAATAATATTCTACTCCAAGGAATCCACTCCGGAACTAGTACGGGGACAAATAATCAAGATCATTCGGGAAACAATCCAAAGAAAAAAGTGCAAGAGGGAGGATACAAAATGCGATCTAGAGGAGCAGTGCATTCTCCAACACTGGCATCTTATCCTGAATAGTCAGCATGTGGTAAATCCAAGAAATCCCCAAAAAAGTAGCCCAACTACATGGTCCCCTCCTCCTGCAGGTTTTATAAAAGTCAATTTTGATGGGGCTTCCAAAGGAAATACGGGACCAGCTAGATTTGGAGCTACCCTCTGAAATTTAGATTGCCAAATCCTCTGCCTCGTAGTAGGTATTATTGGAGAAAAAACAAACAATGTCATGAAACTGATGGGGCTCCTCCGGGGTACACATGCAACAATTGACAACCACCTCCACAATATCATTTTGGAAGGGGAATCTCAAATCATCATCTGGCTAATTACTAAGATCCTCCACGAGGAACATCAAGGGAAAATCTTGCCTTGCTGGAGATTATCGGGACTGCTAGAGGAGTTTGGCACCCTACTTAGCCCAATCTCAGTATCATACCCTCCCATGTAAAAAGGGACACGAATAGTATAGCAGATTGCCTAGCAAATGAAGGGGTAAAAACGGAGAGGGAAAGCATCTACTAGGATCCTCACATCTCGAAATCCATAACACTCTCTACTCGCTATCAACACCTTGCAAACAAATATTACCCAACCTCGGATGGGGTGCCACCTAGCACAGAGGGGCACATGGTACAACGCTTGGTCGAGCCTTAAATATAGGCCATCGGCCCCCATCCCCTCGACATTAAGGATGGGGGCAAGATGGTTCAGCCAGGATGATGAGCCAAGACTTCCCATGCATGTGATGGGAATGGAACCATAGAGCACTCAATGAACTTCCTAAATTGAGGGTCAGGTCACTTTACTCCTCATGAATGTACTCGATTTTAGAGGGGAAGAGGCTCATTTGGAGCTGAAGATGCAACATTGGAGCATCGTTGAGCTCTAGTGCGACTGGAATGGTCTAACTATCGCCAGAGCCACTTCTTGGTACCTCCAAATGCCAAGGTAACAAGGGAAGCCCCGCAGGGGGGCTGCCTGGTATGCTTCGACTCCGCACAGGAAGAGACAAAAAAACCTCAAGCGGGCACGTTCCATGGCAAGGATGCAGCTTGTTCGAAAACACAGAAGACATGAGTTGCCTCCCATGGCCTATATTGAATAATTTATCCCAGATGAACCCATTCAAGTTCCCCCAGCACACCTTATTTTCACAGTCCTAGACAATTGGAACCCGCCAACATGTTTTCCCGGGGAAACCACTCAGTGGGACGTCAAGTTACACCACAACTCCAACATAGGAGAAGTCGAATTGGACAATTTCCCCCCCTGCTATATCATAGAAGAAATTTCGGCAGATATGGATGCAGAACCGACCGCAGGAGCAATCGACATTAGTCCAAAAGAATCCCTGGAGAGAAACGATGCAGTCGAGGCTAAGGCATTTGGTATGGAAGGTGAGGCGTTAGGGGATAGTTTGGATAGGGAGGGTGGCACCACTCCTATGCCACGTTCTCTATCTGTCATGCAAGAGGAAGGGCATGGCCACCTGCCACTCCTCCACCCAGACCACCTAAAGTTAATCTTTAAACTATGGATCTTGGTGGAGGACCTAATCCACCGCACTAGTCAAGTAAACCAAGAAGTAGACCTGCTCTACGAGGCCTACTCCAATACACCGCCAGGACAACACTACGCGACATGCAAACATGCCTTCATGATGACAACCACCAAGGATGAGGAGGGCGACATGGATGAAGGCGAGGCCACCAGGTAAAATGTAACAGTTCATATTTTTAGTCTTTTTCTTTGTTTTCCTTAGACTAGGCATGGCTAAACGCCACTATTTTGTAACTCTAAGACTCAAAGATTTTTCTCAAACTAATGGCTGCGAGTTGTCTTGGTTTCCTTCGGGAAAGAAAATGGCAGCCAATCTATTTCCCTCATAGATTGCATAGATAAACAGATGTCTCAGTTTTCACTTACATGTCGAGACAATTGGCATACATGGTTGTTATGGTTTAACCTTCTTTTGGAAAATTAATACAACAGGCTCTGCTATTTTTTAACTTAAATATATATATATATTGTTGTCTGAAAAAATATCATAATCTTAAAATACATACCTATTTTATTTTTCCATGTTTACATTGCAACTAATGTGTCATGAGAGAACATCATTAGCTTGCACCCATCCATAAGTGATAAAATAAGCCTACCATATTGTATGCCAAACCTAGAATATTTTTCACAACTTAATAAAAGGAATATAATCTTTAACTAGTAGGAATTGAAAAGGATGTCACCTGTTTCTTGATTCAAGATACATAATTTATTACAAAAGGCATGCTCTATAGTTCTATGTTAAAAAATAATGAATGAATCCTAGTTCCTCTGGTTTCTCTTTTCTCGTGATATTCCACTTATTTATATAAAATAATTTAAATGTGGATCCCCATCTTCGGATGACCTACTTCTTAATATTCAATATGGTTTATATTAGCTTCATTCAAGCTATAATATTCTTATTTTCAATATATTTAAGAAATTTATAGAGAAGAAATTGATATTGTAACATGGTCTCCAATGCCATAATGTTCTCTTCCCTTGACCGCTCTATAAAATGTCTCCTTCCACACAATCCTAAACCCACCAATATTTATGGGTAATGTAAGAACCATAAGAAATACAAGCCCCTTATACCTATGGTTAGCACTATAAGTTCCCTTAGGAATGTGTTAGCCATATTCTTAAACGATAAAATTCTATCAATTATATGCTAAACACATTCCTTCTTAAATATTTGACTGAATTCATCGACAAAATTCTAAATCTCCATCTTCACAATCAAGACCTTATGTTAAGTTTTGATGTTGACTCTCTTGTCACAAAAATCCTTGTTCTATAAGCTTGGGAAATTATTTATAAATTAGTCCATCAAGAGACTTTGTCTTACATATAGTTTCTTTAGTTTTAAAGATAAATTTTATGAACAAATTGAAGGCACATTATTGGGATAATCTTTACCCCCCTTGGTGGCAAAAATCTTCATGGAAGACTTTGAAACATTATCCCTTAACAACTTCATATCAAACACAGATGTTGGTTTATATATGTATATCAAACCTTTTCCATTTATTAACATGACCATTCATTCCTTACATGAACACTTTATTATATTAATTTATGTTATTTCCCCACATTAAATTTACTATGGAAACCTAATAAGATAACTATTTTTTTTTTTTTTATGTTCTAGCCACTCGGAAACCAAATGTTTCCCTTTCTCAGCAAGTCTATCCTAAAAGGACCCAGACTAATAGATATCTTCATGCCTAATCCCACACCACCTTGCTAAAAAATAAAATGTCCTTATAACTCTTGTATCGAGATCTATTAAAATTTATATCCTAAAACACCTTAAAAAAAATATACATCCTCAACGATGCCCTCCAATTCAATGGCTACTTTATCTTCCAAATTGACAAAGTTTTCCACTCCATTCTTCATCCTAAAACTAGGATCCCCCTCTCCATCGATTCTCCCATATTGCAAGTTTCACTTCTTAATATTCATGGGATCATTGATCAAATCTCTAGTGTCTTAGATAAAATAAAAACTTACTTCAAACCTGACAAAAGTCTCAAACATTTTTTTAGAATGATCAAAGATAAATTTCCCCTTATCTGAAGGTGTTGGCCATATTCCTTCCTATTGTAATAAATAATATGATGAAAGAAATGGTATATCTATTAAAACTTGTGATAAAACATATTTCTAAGAATTTTCTAAATATTTTCAACATATTTTCTATTGCTAAGAATTCTCATCACACCAAACACCTTATTTTCTTAGATCCTTTGAAATCATTTAAAAAAAAAACTTAAAATAAATAAACATCTTGGAAACAAATTTAATGACGAAGATGAGTAAAAACTATTAAACCTCTTTGAAAGCTATCACTCATCATGTTCCCCAATAGGATTCCCCCAACCCCGACCATCTATTATTTTTTTTGGTTCTTTCCCTCTTAATTTCATTTTTCCCCTGTAACCCTCTTTCTCATTATTTCCCTCATCTCCTCACTAAAACCGAATTCTTTATTTAATTTATCTCAATTTAATTATGTTTATTTATTTATTTCCTTAATTTATAATTATTTTTATAATGCCTTAATCACTTTTGTATAGTTTTTTATTTTTGACTTCACATTTATTGACCTTATTAATCTTCTTCTTTGTTATTAAGTTCTGTATCTTTAGTTTAGCCTTTCTTATCTTGATTAAATATTTTTAAATATTTGTTTATTTTAATTTATTTTCTAATCGTTCATTATTTGAATTTATTTGTTTATTTTCTAAGTTTATTTTTTCTTTCTATCCTAAGATTTATTCCGGGATAGGTGGAATGTCTACTCGAAAGGTTGGGTTCTTTCTAAACTCCATAATTTTACTACATGGAATTGAAATTTCACTTAAAATTAGAATGAATTGCATATGTCCATATTATATTTCAATTTCAAAATATTTGTGACACTATAAATATTCATAATCTAAATGTTATCTCTGATCTTTTCGAACATAGCAATAAAAATTCAATGAAAACGAATTAATTCTTTATCATTTATTCTTAAATCAATAAACCAAACTTCATCTTAATCATAATAATCATTATCTATGAAGGTTAGGATGTAGATTACCTACCTCTACCACCACCCTCACACATATTCGCATTGTTTCCACCTCCCTCCAATGTCATATATGTATCAAGGTGTGTGTGGGGGTGGTGGAGTGACAATGTGGATGTGTATGATGATGGAGGTAGTGGGGAGACAATGAGAATTTGAAATATTAGATGTGAAACTTAAGGGTGGGGGTTGGGGAGACAATGTATATATTGTATCCTCACTTGAAATACACGCTATGTCCCCAACACCACCGCCCTCATACATATGCACATCATATCCCCCTAGCCCCATGCCAGTGTAACCTCCACCTTCATACACGAGGGTGAGGGTGATGTGGGGGAAGGGAGAGGAAATGTGTATTTTTGTGAGGGAGGGGGTGAGGAGAGATAAAATGGATTTAAAATGAACATTGTATCTTCACCAAACCTACACTCATACATATGCACATCAACGTTTCTCACCCTCACGTTCAACCCACCCATCCTATATGGGGGTTGGTGTTTAAGTTGGTGAAGACAATGTTCATTTCAAATGAAAATTGACTCTCCACCACTCCAGTCTCATACATATGCACATTATCTGTTCTCACACCCACCTTCATAATGTGTATTTGAAATGCATATTATCTCTTGACCAACCTGGCCTTCATACATATTCACATTGTCTCTACTCTTCTTCACTTCACCCTCATAAGAAAATGTGAGGGTGGATGAGGACAATTTTCATTTCAAATGATAGTATACATTTAGACAATATGCATTTCAAATAAAAATGTGAATTTTAAATACATGTTATTTTCTATACACACTACCTTTATATATAAGGACAATTTATCCCCCCATACCCATGCTTACCCTCATCTTCATACATATAGCAAATTTGATCTTTATGATAACAAGCATCATGTTACTAGTTTGACTCTGGAATTTCAGCTATGGCATAATGTAGATGATTGGATATGGAAGGAATCATCGTTCATGTATAGGTAAACATGTTTCAAACTTTCATGTCACAACATGTGTAAATCTTCTTTAGATTTGGGAGATTGCAATTTTGTCTTCAAATTAGGGTCAGGGTAACTCGAATTTGACATGGAAATCCACTTTTCACAATTGATTAGATGTATTTTAGGGTGGCCAAGGATCAAATTTATCTTTTCAAGATATGATTACAATTTTACCATATTTTTCATATGTTATTTTGCTAAAATCAAATTCAACAACAAATGGAATTGGCCCAAAAATGTCTAAAATTGTTTAGGAGAGAAATCATTGTTTAAAACTTGGAATCTGGGCTATAGAATCCATCTGAATTGGGCTAAGAGTCGAGGATGAATTCTTATTAGGCATTGGTATCTTCAATCTGGGATGCACAAATATTGATATCGATGTCTACAATAAGGGTTTTGAAGGTGAATCTACCTACCTGTGAATCAAATTTGTCTAATTGAAAGTTTCAACATGTATGAAGGGACATGATTTGTCTTGCAACATAGGTGATTCATAATTCTTAAGAGATGATTATTTTTTTGGTTTTATCTTTGCGAATTAATGGATGAATCACATAGTGAGAGTTTTTCCTATTGTGATAAGGTTAGAAGGGTAGATTCCCATTGATAGTGGTCGACTTCAATGTATTTGAGAATGCTTCCCATGCCAAGTCACAAGTTATTGGTATATTTGGCTTATGCATTGTTAGATATACTTGGGTTAATGATATCCAATTGGTTTTATCCTAACCCTAAGAATGATCACCCTAATAAGTTACCAATTCCGATGGTTAAATCAAAAATAAAAATTAGAAAATTGATATCATGAGTGTGATATTCCTTTGGAGACCCATAACACTATGTACGAGATAAAGATGTTTGTTGAGTAGTTGTTTAAGATTGGAAGGTGGCCAACAGTTCAAAAAATACTAGTTAAAGTAAGATAAAGATGTTTGTTGAGTAGTTGTTTAAGATTGGAAGGTGGCCAACAGTTCAAAAAATACTAGGTAAAGTAAGGGTTCTTACGGAGGTTTTCTTTTTGGCCATTTTGTTCACAATAATTTATTTTCAAACCCATGCTAGCTATGGGATAAATATGTCTTTTAAGGATTGGGAGGACCCAATCATTCCCAAAATCTTTGGCCAAAGGGTTTTTGGAAGAGGTTTTGTTTTTTTCCCTTTTTAAAGGAGTTTATTTTTTAATTAGTTAGTCAAAAAATATTAATATTCGAAGGTGTTGGATAAACTTTCTATCTTTGGATAAACTATTAATATATTAATATTTAAAGGCGTTAGATAAACTATTTTGGGTTTTTTTTGTCTGGAATCTAAACATGTAAATTTGGACAAAATAGATATATATATATTTTGTTTAAATTGCATTTATGAATGCATAAATGGATTCATCATGATGAAAAATCCGTGGCAATTGGATTATACAAACTTAGCCACTCAAACCTATAGATCCAACCATTCATCACAGGCAAAATCAAACAAAAAAAATTGTGGAAAAACAACCAAAAGATAGAACTATATTGAAATAAGTTCGAAAAATATTTATTAATGTAAATTTATTTTAATTTTAAATTTATTAAATATAAAACTGATTTTCAATTTAATATTAGATTTATTAAATATAAAAATGATTTAAAAATATTGAAATGCAAAGTTTTATATAATTGAAAAGAATATCAAGTAAAAATGAATTTACATTTATCTGAATATATAATGTTTTGTATATATGCATTTTGGTTATTCTCTAGTTTATGTGACTATAATGTTTTGTATATATGTATTTTGATTATTATTCAGGTGGGCATTAAATTTATTATTACTTTATTTTTGGTTTTGTATAAATTATTATAATTATTATTACAATTATGTTGTAATAGGTTTATTTGATATTAATACATTTTTGCATTAAAATAATAAAATTATTTAATCATATTTTTATAATAGTAAATTAGAAAAGTCCTAAACATAAATTTTTTATGATAATAAACTAGAAAAATCCTAAACATAAAATGCTTATCTTCCATCCATTAAACATGTTTTTCAACCAATCTTATCTATGCTTATCTTCCATCCATTAAACATGTTTTTCAACCAGTCTTATCTATACATAATTAACATTTCATGAATTTGTAACTAATCTAAACTCGTGACAATGAACCAGTTGAATTAGATAACATTGCACTATTTTATTTTTTTTAATATGTGTTGTGGCTTTGACATGCATATCTATATCTCTTTCCCTGGAGGACACCTCTCATATTGATGTGTAATAGTAGCAGTGACTTGACCTATGCCTCCTACCAATTCCAAATTCTTAAAGATTATGATGTACATTGTTTCGTGTGCATTTACCAATTCCAAATTCCGAAAGATTTTGATGTCCATTGCTTCTTTAAAGGGGAAGATTATTCTGTCCATTGCCTCTTCGAAAGGGCAAGATTGCGATGTCCAGTGCTTTTTCAAAAGGGCGGACACTTTCGCACATATTTTTAGGTGAGACATGGAGTATCTCCTATCGTGACACATACTTTTAGATCCCGTCCTGATCATCGAGAACCGATACACGAATCTAAAACGAAAAGTCGCTGTTTTCTTGAAAGCCGTGGATTGCAGGTATCCACAGAGAAACCTCTTTTGAGAGCTCCATATTTTGACCGACGTGACTCCACTTCTCGTACTCTTTTATTTTTAGTATAGAAACCTTCCCCTGATACTATCAATATCTTGGAACTTCAGGTATTCTCCTGCAGTTCTTCCATTTGGTCGGTGTTTTTTTCTTGTTTGATATCTCGCCATGGATGATTGATTTCGATGACAGTGATTGGCAAATGTTATGGTTTTCTTCGCCGTGCTTGTTTTCATTGCGGACACCCATAGTAGAAGAGAGATAGTACAACAATAACATTACTAATATGGCTACTTACTTTGTAAACGAACAATATTTTAAGGAGAGCTTGTACTATCTTTCCTCTTCCGTTGGTCTATTAATTTGTATGAAGCTGCGTAATAAATGAAATAATTTGATTATGTGTAAAACATTTGAATTTCAGTAAAAACATTGAATTTGTGTAAAAGCAACCAATGCAGGGCATCCCAGATTGATAATATATTGTCATTTAAAACCAGCTTAACATGTTGTCCTCAAAATTGCATAAAAAATATGGTGTAATTTAATTACAAATTCATTTGCAAAGAAATTGTATTTAGAAATTTTACATTATGATCTCTGTATTTGTATGATGAAGTTCTCAATCTTTTAACTTCTGTGTCATATACATCCTTGTGGACATGAACAGTGTTGTAAATCCATTCTGAAGAGATGGAGTTGATTTGAAACTAGGAATCTAAATTGTTTCAGTGATTCAGAAAATATTTAATTATAGTAACGATAGCTTTTATCTCAACTTTGGTATAATAATAGAATTTAATTATAGTTTTTATCTCAATTTTTTATAATCATAGAATTTCATTGATCTCTAGATGAAAGAGTAATGTACTTTTTTGAATGTCCTTTTGTTTCGTTTTAAAGAGAACAATCTACTTAGCATGATGGATAGTACTTAAAAACAATTTTGAATGTCGTAGACATTTCACAATATATTTTTGTTAAGATTTGTTTTCCTTTAAAATAAAAAAAATAATGATAAATTAAAAATTATTTAGAAAATTAATTTTTTTATAAAATAAATTAAATAACTAAATTAAAAAAAAAAAATTAATTTTTTATAATGATGATGATGATGATGATGATTAACGTCCACTAAGACCTAATTGGTCTATCTGACCTTAAGAGGGTAAGTGATTACTTGTGATTCTTTAGAATTTTGTTTCTTGTGATTACTTTTTTAATTTCAAATAAAAATATATATTTTTCTTTATAAAATATATATTTCCAATTTTAAGATATAATAATCTTTCTCATAAACTATATTTTCGATATCTAAATTTAGGACAAATGAGGCAGAAAACTATTTTTAACGTGCACTTCTCACATTTAATACCCCCCTCCCCCCACCCTCATATATGAGGATGGGGGGCATTAATAGAGAAAATATATTTATATGAAGGGGGGGGTTGCGGAATTAATAGAAAAAATATATAAGCTCCCTCCCCCCCCCCACCTTCATATATGAGGGTAGGGGAGAGGGCATTAATAGAGAAAATGTATTATATATTTTCTCCATTAGTGACCCCCCCAACCCTCATACCCTCATATATGAGGGTGGAGGCCATTTATAGAGAAAACATATAATATATTTTCTCTATTAATCCCCCCCACGGCCCTCACCCTCATATATATTTTATCTATTAATTCCCCCACCCTCATATATGAGGTTGGGGGGATTAATAGAGAAAATATATTATATATTTTCTCTAACCATCACCTAAGTATATAATAAATATTGCAAACTCCAAGTACACTTGAAATTAGTTTTAAGTGTGTGTTAGCTACTTGTAAAATGTTGAAGAACATAGAAAGGTAAGAGAAAGGAGCCATGCTTGTGAATTAAAGACACTAGTGAATACAACATTTCATCAAAATATTTACAAATGAATGTTTGTTTTTGTCTTTGCAATTTTTCAAGGTACGCAGAAGTTTTCGTCTTTGCACTTCACTTCCAGCAGATCTTTTAGATCAGAAGTGGCAGCCTAACTAACCTAAAGGAAGGTCCTTTCAATTGAATTCCCCATGGAAAGAAAGGTCTAGCTCAAGGTTTACATGAACGCAAAAAATAATTGGATTTTTTCAGGGTAGATTCACTTCTGGTAATGAGAATGTCTCAATTTAATTGAAAGGGTAAGGAATTGAAAAACACATTTTTCTATGGGATTGAAAAACAAGTTGTTTCATGTCTCAATCACTCCCAAAGAATGAATCTATGAGTTCTAAAGGTCAATAGTTGGGAGAGGTGTATAAAGTGGGATTATTTTCTTAAACAAAGCATACATAAATACTTAAACAAAGTATAAGGACTTGAAGTATCTCCAGACTTTGAAGGGTCCTAACCTAACCTAAATGAAATATACAGAAAGACATAAATGAAGTATCTCCACACTTTGAAAGGTCCTAACCTAACCTAAACAAAATATACAGAAAGACCTAAAGGAAGTGTCTCTAGAAAAGAGAAAATACTTAATATTGATACCAGGGGTGATTTTAAGAGCCCCCCCTAAATTTATATGTATAAAAAATGGGCGAATCCCCATGATACATAAGAAAAATTGAAGGTTATTTTATCAATAATATAAAATGTAAATATAATTTTTTGGCGAATCTTTTAGTCAATTATATAATCTTGTAAAATATTGGCGAATATTTCACTAAATTATAAAATCTTGTAAAATATTGTCGAAACTTTCACTAAATTTTAAAACCTTGTAAAGTTTAGGGGATCCTCCATCGACCTCACCTAAAGCGTCAATTTCCTAACCTGATTGACAGACCTTGCCTTGCATTGACATACCTTGCCTTGAAATGACATGCCTTGCATTGACATGTCTTGCCTTGACATGCCATGGCTTGCCTTGCCTTGACATACCATGCCTTGCCTTGACAAGCCATGCCTTGCCTTGGCATGTCTTGCCTTGCCTTGACAACTCATGCATTGGCTTGAGAGTAGATTCAAAGAATCCATAAGTATATGGTTGGGGTATGCATGCACATTCAAAGGAGAGTGATAGCCAAAAAGAGATAAGTTATGTAATTGATGTCTATTGCTAATGTTGTGAGTGTTAGCACTAAAAAACGCACCATCAAAATTTTAGATGATATAAATCAGATTATTATGAACCTTAAGTCATCTTATCCTGCAGTTGGCGGTCATTGTCTCCCCACCTTAAGTCATCTTGCCTCCAACTATGTTATCACTCACTATTTTAGAGAGCAAGGATTCTACATCAGTTTAGTTTTACTGAAGCCTGTGTTTTGCAGGTATATAGAATGGTCCAAGTTCATGTACGGGGGAATCATCAGAACCTCATCACGGTGATCAAAATGACGAATTGAATGATTTGGATACACCAAAAAAATGATGTATATTGAACTTTACTTTTGTTGTGGTAGTATATGTGAGAGAGATTTAAAATTTTCCTGGGAGAGATACATGTCCTCTGCAACTATTCAAATTAGTTGATTCTGTATATTTTCATTTTACAGTCATGTTGTCCATGCCATCTGTGAATAAGTGTCCTGACTCCTAGCATTGGTAATCCAGATGTCACTCTAGCTTTCAAGGCTTCCTAGATGAATGGCAATGTTCATTGTCTTATTATATACACTGGAAATAATTGTTGGTAATAGACCTTTTGATATTTTTATGTACTCGTAGTTTGCAGATGAGTCATTTTTTGTGGGTTTTAAGCTGGGAATGTATAGATAATGGTCTTATGTTTCACTATTACTCAATTGTTGCAATTTCATATTGGGAGAGGATGCAAACTTGCTAAATGATTAATGACCTAAGTAAATGGGCAACTAACTTGAAACCTAAATCAATTCTACGGAGGGATATGCATATTCCTTGTTATGATTAATTATTTGTAGAAACAAAGAATTCATGACTCATTTGACCATTTAGCTGCAAAATTTTATTTGAAAGACCATAAGAGATCTTCTTCATGATTAATAATAATGAACCATTCATATGTTCCAGGAATCTTCTTCTCTCATTAATGTTGTGGTTTTGCTGATGATGGTAATGCAGGATGTCTCAATTCAGATCAAATTGTCCAAATATTTTGAGAGTATTTATTGATTTGAATTTAATAGGTTCAATTATATGCAAAAATTAATATGATTTTTCATTGCTTGGCTGAATTTAAAACATGTTTTGGTATTTAACAATAGGTTATGAGAATCCTGTTAGCCATATGAGAAGGATTTGAAAACTAGTTTCTCTTAAATTCTAATTCCATGTTCAGTTGACCCTTGATCCATACAAATGAGAAGCCTCTCAATAAACTTATGTTTATCTTTTTTTGTCATTTCCCCTGATAAGTGCCCTTGTTGTGGGGGAATATGTTCCCAATGGCAGCTATTCACCAAGATGTTAACATTCTTGTATATTCTTTGATGATAAGAATATAGCTTTTAGATGGCAAATATTATGATATTTATTCAATTCAGTTATTGTTGACATCAAATTGTTACCTATTTGGCATTTTCTAGATATCGGACTAGATCATGTATGAGTTACTCCAATCATAACATCAAAGGCTCAAGGAGGTTGTCAAGAAACCCACTTCAATTCACAATGTTCACAAGGATATTTGTTACAAGTTCTTTGTAAAAATGCAATGTTTAAAATAGAAATTCTTCTATTTACAAAGCATTAGATGTAATTTTTAGTATGTATACAATACACGTAATTGAAGCTTTTCTCTGACTTAGAATGGATGCAACATTAAAGTAATTAAAAATAAATTACTACACTGTTATTTATTATTTTTGGCCACTGATGGTTTGATCGTAAATTACCATTTTGTAGCACCTCACTTCAAACTGAAAAATATTTACATACGAGTTATCCAAATTGATATCTATATAGAGAAATCACATTAATAGCCTTTCTTTGGTTTTATTTCTTGTAATTAAATTCATATATATACTAATATGGATTTCATATGTGCAAACAATTTACAAACACTTATCTAGGCCAATAGCTAATTTCTTCCTTGGCCTATTTCAAGATAGTGCATGCCACAGCCCACAAGTAAGTTGCTTTTCATTCAATGGGATTGAAAGAACTAAAACAAGATATTTGTATAGAAAAATCACATTAGTAGCCTTTCATTGGTTTGATTTCATATAATATGGGTCTAATACGTGCCAACAGTTATCTAGGCCAAAAGATAATTTCTTACTTGGCCTATTTCAAGAGAGTGCATGCCACAAGTAAGCAGATTATCATTGAAAGCATTGAAGCAAGCTATCCATGTGCACTGGAAATCTTTGGAATCTCATTTATTGTGTCACATGCCATCCATGTTATGACTACCAATAATTGGCTTGGACCTGAGGTGATATATTGCTATCCTATGGAGTCATTAAGTAGCGAAAGTTCAGAGCCAAGTCAATACTTTCTAAAAGAAATAAAGAATGAATGAAAGAGATATGGGTAGCAAATTGCAATTGATATTTTCAACTATGTAAACAACCTCATCATTACTACATTTTACACAACTACTTGAATCAATATGTACAGTATAGAAAAAGGACTTAATTCTCCCCCTTTTCCACACAAAGAAGCACTAATGGGCTCCTGTCTAGAAATTCGTAAGACGACTAATATGAGGAAAGCAACATGAGAACAACTGCTCTAGGAAATGATGCATCAACCATTATGATACACTTTCTTAGTCCATGTATGCCTAACCAAAGAACATTAAATGAGTGCATTAAAATATACTGGGGAGGTAAATCTAAAGGGCAAATTAAGCTTCTCTCGTGCTGTAGTAATAGAAATTGAAATCGAAATTTGATTGATGTCCACAAATGATCAATATAGGTCATGGGATTCAAAAGTACATATGACATTTATAGTCAAAGGGGAGTGGATGAGGCATATCCCAACATTGAAAGAAATACTAACACTAAATCATTAAAACCAACTATAAATAAGCTATATGATTATAGTCATTGCAAGTTATTGTAACAATCAGCTGTAATAGAAGGGAGCTAATCACTCTCATCATTTGACCCCGTAATGGTAATGTCAACACCAAAACACTGTTGGATGACATCCCCAGGTGACTGGCTTGAGCTAATGGAGCCCTGCAAGGTAGTAATTGGCAGCCTCAAGGCCCTCCTGTTGTTGGTTTAGGAGGTCGAAGACAAAGTGAAAGCACACCCAACATCCAAAGCTATGGAATCCCTGGTAATTGAAAAGAAACCAATAATATTAAATATATCTTGGGCTTTTACTCTGTGGTGATGTTGATGATGAATATTTTGGGCCCTCCAAGTCATAGCCACAGCATAAAATAAGCTATAAGAGTATAGTCAGGGTACGTTATTGTAACAATCAGTTGCAATAGAAAGGGTCCAATCATTCCCATCATCTGAGCTTGTAATGGTGATGTCAACACCAAATACCCTGGTGAAGCTTCTGCAAATGTCTTTTCTAATTATAGAATGGATCGCCCATCTTAGGATGAAGATGATGGGGAAGGACATCAAGAGAAATCCTTTAGGGAAGAAAGTGGTCAATAGATATGCCAATTGTCTTCAAGAAGGAGAATGAATGGACCCAGAAATAACTAACTGGGTCATCAACATGTATGCCCCAAAGATCCTAATGAAAGAGTATATGTACCACCGTGAATAAGGGGTTGTGATTCATTTTATTCTGTGAAGATATGTAATAAGTGTGAAATAGGTCTCAAGGCAAAAAGGCTAAGCCCATATAGGACTGTAGGTTTAATGAGTGTACCAAAAATCTTCACTCTAGACAATATGTATTGAAATGAAGCTGGAAACATTGCCTCTTCAACATGGCCAAAGAAGTGTCATCCTTTCACCTTCAACAATGCCAAAGAAGCGTAACCCTTGCACACACATGGTTGGGATGTCGATTTCAAGTTGACAGTGGAAACAGTAAATTGTACTTCCAAGTAGGTGTATGCAATGGTGATCTCCACTTTTTCCCGCCTTCGAAAATAGAAAGGAAGCATAAAAAAGGCTCAAAATAGAAAGGAAGCATCAAAAGGGCTTCTTTGGTAGTGTTAAAACCAAAAAATATTTCTTAAGAAATCATGTATTGTCAGAAAAAATTATATGTAAATAAGTAATTTTGTTTATAAAGTCATGGTCCTAGATGCTTCAGATATTTCATTATAATATTTGTACAAGTGCACCTAGGTGAAATAAGCCCTTAAATTAGATAATTAGAGTGAATGGAATTAATGAAAATAAATATAGGCCTAATTACCCCTTAAAGGCATCTTGGGCCTCAAGTTAGGGTTTCACTCCCTCTTTTGGTATATTTAGGGATTTCCCCCATTTCTTTGTAGGTATTCTAAATTATGATTATGAATCCATGAAGGAAATCTACTACTTTTCTCTTCTCGTGAAGATATTTTAGAGAAGTCTTTGTCCAGACTCCATACATTCAGATTTGCAGGTACAATCGACTTGGATGTGCAGGTGCCCTCAATATTTTCATGCTCTTGGCTAGTTACTTCTCTTATTTTGATCTTTAGTTATAACATATTTGTGCTACTATTTTTAGTTACATAAGTAATTTTGAAGTAGCACTAACACACTGCAAGTAGGTAGCAGAGAAAATGTTTCTACCACCTACCTTTTCAGAAAGCTTCATTAATTTTCTTTTAAGCAAGGACTGGAAGCACTTCAATCAGATACTCAAGTGTGAAGATATACCCTCTATAATACGTGAACATTTTTTTGACTTGGGGATTGAAAAATTGGCTACGATACCACTTGTAGACCCTAATATGCAAAAAGGACACAAATACCACAATATACTGACACAAACAAAAATTGAAGCAGAATCAAGCCCAAGATAGAAAAAAAAAAGTGAAGAAAGTTTCACAATAACCAGAAGTGCTCTTCCTAGAACTTGCATATCCATCCCAATCAGAATCAACAAAACCATGCAACAACAACTCACCATCTCCCTCATACTTCATTCCATAGTGAATTGTGCCCTTCAAGTATCTGAGCACACACTTGGAAACAATCCAATGAATCTATCAAGGTTCAACCATGCATTGGCTCAAAGTATTCATTGAAAAACATATATTAGATGTATTCAAAAGATGCATTAGGGAACCAATCAAAAGAATCTATAGAAGGATCTACCAAATCAGAATATAAATCAGCTGATAATTTTAGATTTGGCACCATAGGAGTGGCCAAAGGTTTGCAATTAAGCATATGAAATCTCTTTAGAATCGCCACTATGTACTTCCCTTTCCCAAAGAAGACTTCACTTGTATCCTACCACACCTCTAGACCTAGAAAGCAATTAATAAGGCCAATGTCCTTCATATCAAATTTATTGGCCAACTTCTCCTTACACCATCCAATAAGCTTCTCATAAATCCCTGTAAGAATTGAGTCATCTACATATAGAACCAAGACAGGCAGATCGGGTTTAATATATAAAAAGTAAAGATTTGGATCTGCAACAATCTTGGTGAAGCCTAAGTTCAGTAAATATTCATTGATCCTAGAGTACCATGCATACAGTACCTAATTCAACCCATAAAGGGCCTTCTTCAATATGCACACACAGGCCTTCTTCAATATGCACACACAGGTTTCTCACCCTTGCACCACAAAACCCCTCGGTTGAATAATGTACACTTCCTCCTCAATCGGAACATTCAAAAAAGAAGTATTTACACCCATCTGGCATAAAGGCCAACCAAAAAATTATGCAACGGACATGATGGCTCTAATAGAAGTACACCTTGCAACTACAACAAAAGTCTCCTCATAGTCAACTCCCTTTCTCTCGAAGAATCCTCCCACCACAAATTTGGCCCTGTACCACTCTATTCTCCCATAAGTGACATGCTTGATCTTGTACAACCAATTGGAATATATCATAGATTTCCCCACTGCTATTTCAGATTGGAGTTATACTCCTCAATCATGGCATCCCACCACCCCTATTCTACATTTGCCTCAAAGTTTAAAAGGATTTATATCAATGAGAGAAGACATCAATGCAACATGAGTAGGAAATTTCTTAGGGGAATGACTGACCCAAAAAGAAGACTTCAATGCTCCTACTTGATCTTGTGCCTCCTACAAAGTTTGGGTAAGCTACCTCCACTTCCTATTTGAACTCAATGTTAAAAAGGCCTTTGTTCCTCGCTAGAACCTCGTTGATCTGAGTCTGATTTTGTTTCAATCAGCAGATCAATCTTTGGGACAACAAGTTGCTCTCCCTTTTCAACCTTTGTAAGAGGCTCCTAGACTTAGAGGACTATGCATCCTTGTCAAAATTTAACATCTCTGCTTACCACTATCTTTCATTATGTTGGAATATAGATCCGATAAGCCTTGAGGCGTAACCAAAAAATATAAGCCTTAGATCTATCATGCAAGAAACCCAAAGGATATTCTTAGTTAAACCTAACACTCATGCAAATCAAGGACATCACCTCTAGAATCAAAATCAACAGTAGCGAAAGGGATAAAATCTGAAAATGTAAACACTGATCAAAACAGTAGATTCTGAATACTAGTTCCGCAAACAAATCACTCTGATAAAGTCTGAACTCTCAATCACATTTGCTTCTATTAACTGTAAGAAATACATGCAGTGACTCAAAACTGGAATCAATCCACCACACACTCTACCTTGCTTTTATAGGACAAGATGTCTATTTTTTTATCTATGACCTTTATCTATGTGCATTTTTATCTTCTTGTAGGTGTTTACTAATACATGCTAAATTGTTCTCAAGTTTAGGTAACAAAATTGCTCAATTCTGGGAAGTTTCCCTGTTTCACTTTATTTAAGACAAACTCCTCTGTAATAGTGATAGTTCATCTCTATCTCATTTAGGATGCTAATGTCCTTTAGCTTTAAATATAATTTCATCTCTAGCTCATTTAGGACGCTAATGTCCTTTAGTTTTAAAGATACAATAGTATTAAGCACAAGGGAAGTTGCCCTGTTTCACTTTATTTAAGACAAACTCCTCTGTAATAGTGATAGTTCATCTCTACCTCATTTAGGATGCTTCTTTCCTTTTTTTTTAGAGATACAAGAGTATTAAACACAATGTTCAATTTGTCTATTAATCAACAATAAACTACAGTTCTCAAGATTGTAATACTATTCATCAGGTAGGTCAATTTTTCAGCATGAAGTAAGGACATACCTCAATCCTGAAAATTTTGAATACTCTTTATGAAGCACCAGGAAAAGGCTTCTTTTTGACAAAACCAATTATTCAAGCAGTGAAAGTGGGGTTGGTTGGTTGACAATATCTCTGCAACTTTCCTGACTTTAAGACAGAGCCTTATGTATAATAAGTTCCAATTTAAACATATATAAGAAAAATGTCGAGTTAAGAGATCATTTCTCTTGAGAAGACATCAATTGACTGTCATCAACATCCCACCACATTCAAACAGAAAAAATGTGTTGATCAATAAACAAGGTAGGGAAAGAAATCTCTGATGTCAGACAAATAATCTATGGAAGAGCCTTGCCCTCTTCCATCATTCTCTCAGTTAAGAGCAGAAGATCTCAACCTGATAAAACCTAAACCTGTATTCCTAAAAAATGAACAAAAAATGAAGGCCGCTTGACAAAAATACTGACTAGAACAGATTATGAATCCTCTCCAATTGTTCTTTTCTTTGAAGTAGTTAAATTTTTACCATACCTCAAAAATTATCCACCATTTATAGTGTTCTCCCTCAAGTGATATGGCTGAGCAGTACTAACATTTCTTTCATTAGCTTGTTTGCTTCTTGCAGCTTATCATTTGTGCCAAGTGAACTAATGAGGACACTATAAGTCCTAAAGTTTGGCACTAGCCCCTTTTTAATCATTTCATCATAAAACATCAAAGCATCTTGCATTCTACCTTCCTTACAAAGCTTGATTATAGAGTCCATATCCTGTAAGTTGACATAAGTGACCAAACCCTACTTTGGAATTTCTCCATCTGTATTAGTTGTTGGCATGGAAGTTGTATGCTAGTCATCATCATCAAAATACCTATCAAGTTGCATAGTACAACTTGAAATGCTAGAAGATAGATTCTTGAAATGTTTATAGGTCAGAAAATACTGCTGAAGAAAGCAATCTTAGAAATACAATGCTTGCCTCTGCCATTTATTCAAACAATTGCAGAACTTCTTTGCCACACCAATAGTGAATTTTCACCATATCTTCCCATATTTGATTAATGTTGTAGGTGGGCTCTGATACCTATTATCCCTCATATAGCATGAGGATTGCATATGTGATTTTCATCACATGATTCAGAGATTTACAGGGTGACATGATGATTCTAACCTTCCAAAGGTTCGAATTTTGGTAGAAGCTATACATCATGTTCTTCATGGACTTTTGGGCTTGACTTGGAGATGGCACTTCCCCTTGATTGGATGGTGTCCTAGTAGAAGAGATTAATTTTCTCCTTGGATTGATTGTCATGGTTTGGTTCTCTCTTCATGGTTTCACATCTTTGGTTGATGGATCAGGACATTAGTGGGAACACTATTGTCAATATACTGTAAAATAATTCACATCAACAGTTTCAAGTTGACTGGTTAAATTTTGATGGTATGGTTGTGCGCTCTCTTGAAGCAAAAAAGTTGCAATTTCTAGCCCCTTGCAGAAACCTTTTAGAATGGTACCTGTAGTATGGATCATTCATGAGAATACATTAGTAAGGCATCTAAGGATTTATGCTTCAGACAAATGTAGAAAAAAAATCAGTGTCTGGAAGTGTGCATTTGATAGAGCTGATGTGGTTGTATTTTTTCAGAATATGCTATGCTGATGATGTATTTTGTATTTGATTCTAGGAACTTCTTTGTTATCCTTGGCTCCCCAAAGGAAACATGGGAGGCAGAGCATTTTATGGCTTTGAACAGGAAAGGAATTTGAGTAGGCTAAGAATAAAGAACAAATAGATGGAGAAGATGGACCATGATTAACCAGAAGGGAAAAGATTAGATGATATTATAGATGCAAACCTAAAGTAGAAGAAATTCAGGCAATGATTCAAAATTCAAATATCCCATCCACATACAAGGTGCCTGGTAGCCTCTTTTCTTGTAACAATTTCTTGGTGGAGATGTGTATAGCCTGTCATCTAAGGCATCATCCATGTGTCAATTTTATCTTGATTGTTACCTGTAGTAGATTCATACACTCAGGCTGGTTATGACTAAGCTTTAGCTCCTTATTGCAGGCTTGATGAATGATCTAGTTTTCACTCAAACGTTCTTTTTACTGGAGGTTATGCCATGCGGTTTTGAGCAGTAAAACCCAATATATTGTTAGATTTGTTCACTACCATACATTCCAGTTGAAAAGACTCCAATTGTTGTGACTGTTTGGCATCACAAAAGGCGTGGATAGAAATCATATCACTGTGAGACATTGTTAGAATAACAAGACAGTGGAGCAATAAAATAAAACAAATGCAGAAACAAAACACAGAAGACACACAATAAAAGAGAGACACATATTTACATGGTTCACCCAGTTTGGGTTACGTCCACCGGAGAAATTGCCAGGTCCTTCCTTTATTATTATCCAACAAATGAAGGGATACAACCTACAGAAAAACCTGATGTAACTTCCTCTTCTTTCTCTCATAGCCTCCTCTCTCAGAATACAATATTAACCATCATCCATAGCTGCAATACATTTCCCTCATAAAAGAGGGTTTCCTTCTAGGGCAAAAAACCCTAACATAATCTCTACCGTTACATCTGTGACCTTATAATGAACGGTCCAGATTTACAATGAAATTACAATATACTTTTACAAAGCAATTTTTGCTTCGGGGGCTTCGTCGATGAACCCCCATCAAGGGACGCTGCCCCTGAACCCTCACTGGGGGCCCTCTTGCCCCCAGACCCCCAGCTGGGAAGATAGGCCCCCCGGACCCCGTAGAGGGGGTACCCCCCCTCTGCACTCCCCCGCGTGGAAGAGTGTACATACTTATGGGGTGTAAATACTTCATGGGGTATAAACACGGCTAAAAGTAAAATACCTATAAATCAGGAAGATAATTAGGCTCCACAACCAACAATCTCCCACTTGGAGACTGATCTCAACAACTCCACCGCTGCTGTATATGTTGGACTCTAAACCTTCTTGGACCTAGAAAATTTCTCATCTTCATATTCATTCTTGAAGACCAACTGAAACTGAGCAAGAACTCGGTTTGTCCCTGGTTACTCCCTTTCTTAACATGTCTGCAGAATTATGGCTACTGTGTATCTTTTCCATCTTCAATTGTCCATCTTCCAAGGTGGATCGTATGAAGTGGTACCTCAACTGTATATGCTTAGTCTTCGAATGGAAGGCTGAGTTCTTTGCAAGGTGAATGGCACTCTGACTGTCACAATACAACCTGCTGTTCTCCTGCTTCTTTCGCAATTCCTCCATAAACCTTTGTAACCAAATCATCTCTTTACTAGCCTCTGTAGCAGCAACATACTATGCCTCTATTGTTGAAAGTGAAACAACCTTTTGCAGTTTTGAAATCCAACTTACTGTTGTTCCACCTATAGTAAAAACATACCATGTGGTTCTCCTCCTGTTGTCTTTATCACCTACCATATCTGAATAAACATATTCCTGTAGAAAAGTGTCTGAATGTCCAAAACATAATTCATGCGTAGTAGTACCTCTCAAATACCTGAGAATCCACTTTACTGCCTCCCAATGTTCTTTACCTGGATTGTTCATATACCTGCTAACAACTCCCACTGCATGTGCAATATCTGGTCTTGTGCAAACCATTGCATACATCAAGCTGCC
>ML778658.1:2001755-2015958 GCA_009831015.1 Picea engelmannii | reverse complement strand
AAACCCATCAGTCACAGCTGGTAACATGTAATCCTGGTAGATCTGATAAAAGGGGTATCTCCAACAGGTTTAAAGGGATAAATAGGTGAAACGCCCTAGCATAAATGGAGGTAAGGGGCAGCTATATAGGGTTTTAAGGAGGAGTTATAGCCAAACAGAAGCAACGCTCCCCCTTTTGTTGAAGCACACATCATTATGAGACCCACATCTTAAGAAGTTCAGTTGAAGGAGTGCTCAGCCAAGGAGGGTTGTGGGTGGTAGGTAGACTTATTTAAAACTTTGATGTATGTACCCTCTCATGAGGAAAGCCTAGGCTGGAAAAAGGACTATAACAACAAGCATGCAAAAGTTTGAAGAATCATGTTGTCCTAGAGATCTTTCTTCAGCGGTATTTTCTAACCTATTATAGTTCAGGTCTGTAGTCTCTGCTCCACTTCAACTCGGTCATGTTCATGCAATAGGTTGACCACTAACTTCACCCCTGAAAATGAACAAATTGCAAAAAAAATTCCAATTCTAGTCCAAGGCTGCAAAGTCCACATTTTTTGAGCTTTATTGACTCATAAAATATATGTCAAATAGTTTGAGCTTTATGTCCCTGAATTGGTTTTTGAGTGGGCCTTATATCTATCAGGAGGGTTAGCAGATTTGTGTCCAATGGAAAGAGAAGATTTGAAAGTTAAAAGCATGAAATGTTTTATAGAATATGATATTGCATATCACATCATTCCTATGATAAAGTTTAAGCCTTTTACTACAGGATGCAAACCCAATTTGAAAATACATGTATATGAATAACAGTATGATAGCAGTAAAGGAGAAATTTCAAATCTAGAAGGTATCAACAACAGTTATGATAGCCCTCTTCGGGAGTGTACAAGCAGGTCTTGTAGTAGACCATGTCCATTTCTAATACTTGATAAAGTTTTCCTGCATCTCCTCCATAGGAATGGAAGACCCATAAATTGAATGTTATTCAAAGTCTCACTACCATGAAGTTTCAACATCCAATTATCCCTATAAAATGCTTCTTTTGATTGATGTTAGTGCAAAAATAGCATAGAGTACTCAATCATGATCTAATCTGGGCCATGTTGCAACTCCAAAGGGCATGTTTCACCATCTCTTCTTTATGAAAAAAAATAGATGATTTGACAATCTAGTGTTGTGCAACAAAACTTGAACTACACTCTCTTTCAGTGTCATCCAGCCTATTACCCCTCAAAATGCATGAGCATCTTGAGATATGCTTTCCAGCAATACAAGCCTTGTTGTCATGATGATTTTCAGCAGATTGGAACCTGTAGCTTGAGGACATGTATTTGGAGCCTAGCCAGTCTTGAAATGTTACCCAAAGACAACCTTGTGAAGAGTTGCAATGGAATTGGAGGAAGAATGTGGTTTTGTTGTGAAGGCTAGAATTTCTACAGAGTACAAAGTTTCCATCAGACAATCTTGAAAAACAAGATGCAAGTCAAATATCCATGCAATAAAGAGTACTATCCTAATCTGCAGCAAAGAGGGCCAGAGCAAATCTTAACACAGGATTTTTTAGGACTGAAATTGTTGGTATTTAGGCTCTGATTTCTCAAGTAGACCCTGATATTACACAACTCAAAGTGAAGTTTATTTTGTACAAGGGAAATCTAATTTAGACTGAAACAAATTTGTCTCTAGAA
This sequence comes from Picea engelmannii, assembly GCA_009831015.1. Classification (NCBI taxonomy): domain Eukaryota; kingdom Viridiplantae; phylum Streptophyta; class Pinopsida; order Pinales; family Pinaceae; genus Picea; species Picea engelmannii. Next base: position 2,014,279 of record ML778658.1, on the reverse strand, counting down.
GTGTGAAATGAGTCCATCAACAAAACTTGAAAAGCATCCTTGACATAGATTGTATGGAAGCATATATTCAATGTGATTCACAGATTTCAAAGTTGAAGGATCAGCTACAACAATAAGGCAAGAACCAACATTCATATCAGCCCAATAAGCCAGATCTATGATTACTCTTTTCTATGTTTTTACATCCATATTTGGAAGTGCCTTTCCATCAGAATATTGCTCCATTAATTCTGCCTGGAAGATGTTTATTCTGAAGAGTTGGTTACTAAATAAGCCACATTTGAAGGTGAGTGCTCAAGAAAAACAAGACAAATGACAGTTGTAGCAGAGAAGGTCATTTCCTGTATGGAGTATCTGATCTAGAAATGGTCAAATTTGGTAAAGATGCCTTGAAGCAGCAAAACAAAAAAGGGTACATCTGTCATAAAGGATGCATGTAGCAGATTATTCAGTAGACAAATCACCCAAAGTCTTGTAGTGACAAGGTCTGTTTCAGGCATATTGATCAGATGAGGATGAAACGAGATAATGGAAGAATGATTTTCTTCTCTTTTCATCATCAATAGCAAGTGGACGAGTATGTTGATCATAACTTCATTAGTATGTTGATAACTTAGCAAGATGTATCTATAACTTCATTAGTATGTTGATCTAGTCAGGTATTGTCAGTTATTCATCTACATTCAACCATTTTGTAATCCACAGAGATATCATAATACAAACTTGCAGTCCTTTCTCACATTTATTATTTGTATGATCATTTATATGCTGTAAACCTTTGATCCTAAACACACATTAGAAATGTTTCCTAGACTAGCCAAGTCAGGAACATTACACCAATACTATTACTTCTAAAATAAAATAAAGAAAACAAAAATATGAAATCGAATGCATCAAGCTGGCAAGTCAGAAAAAGGCATTAGTGTAAACCTAATTTCAATAAATCCAAAAGGAGTGAAATAACACATCCACTGCAACAAGATATAATGTGGTAATTGTCTATGGTAAACAGTAGTTATAGTATACCATTTTGTCACATCGAAGTGAATTCCTACCTAATGTTAAGTGGATTGTTGTGGTTGAAATCATAGCCTATAAACACAACCTAATCAAGAAACAATAACATTCATCCTCAGGAATCATCAATCCTAATTTTATGTGGGCGCATGCAAACCTAATTTGGATAAATCGAATAAGGACCAATATAACACCATTGACTATAAATGAAATAATGATTCAGAATAAATCTTACTATCCAAGCTCAAATACCCCTAAATATGCATAAGAGAAAAGAAGCACTAATATTTTCATTCCAACAACATGGAGTTCACGCATATATGTCATGGAAGCTCAACAATTACTAGAAACATAAGAATACAATTTCATCTACTTGAATGAGCCCATTCTTGCTTAGCGGAATTCTTGTTAAATCAGATATCTACCCTTTAATAATAGGACACTATCTATGTGAAGATATAGGTCCCATCTTCATCAAATTCCAACTTCATTTCCTGTCACATACAAGAAAGAGACAATGTAATAGTTAAATATCAAAAAATCAATCTTAAAATAACTTGCATCAAGAAAATGTGGCTCCAAAGTTACAATGAAAAACACAAAATATAAATTATAGAACCTATTTTTACCTGAAATGCATCCTCAAATTGGCATATAGTAATCTTGTTATGATAAAGAATTTCCGACCTACTCCAAAAATAGAGGAAGAATGTATCACAAGAATCAGATCATCTGTGCTATTCCATTCACTCTTTCTTGCACCACCAATGGAACACATATACCGAAATAAGTGTTCTGTAGACCTTCATATATACTGGATTAGATCAAATGTTGTGGTATATCAATTTCCCAGTTCTCATCTTGGTGCTCATTTTCTTCATTCTGAACAAGACCCTCTCCAGACGGACTATCATTATGAGCCTCCAAAGAATTATGTTCTGTATCAAGTTCATTAGAGAAACTTGTTATATTGTTTTCTCCCCTTCTATCACAATCTGATCGCCAAAGAGCTAGTGCTCTTTCATATGGAAAATTGGAAATGTCATACTTTGTTACATATAATCTTAAACATATATCCATATGTTTATCAAGCTTGTTCTTCATCTTTGACTTCAAAAATCATAGTGCACTAAACATTCTCTCATCCTCCACTGATCCCAAAATCATGGTTTGACACAAATCCGCTAATTTGAAATATTCAGATATGTTTTCCTATAAGTATTGGCTAGCACCTAAAATAGTCCATAATCTTGTTATTTCACCATATTCTAGAGGATTCTCCAAAGCGCAAAATTGATTCCACATTCTTTCAGTGAAGCGTGTGGCTTGTTGAAACAATTTTGATTGATCCAAAATACCTTCAACTTGTTATCCATGTATCTCGACCTTCTTACAAAAGTGGTCCACTAAAGTATTTAATTTTGCCACAAAGTCACATTTTAAAGTAGGTTGACATTTTAAATTGTTCCAATATTCAGGGTACACCACAGACATGGCCTCCAACAATTCATCTCGAGGGAATCACTCTCTTATCTCCGATGACAATGACTTTGCAATTTCTATCAAGTTGCGTCTCACTAAAATGACAACATTGTCGAATAGGTCTCTTGACACAGGGTTCTCTTTGGTGGTTCGTCTTTTCTTATCAATATAATGAAAAGGAACCATATACCCACGCACTTCCATACATAGTATCCCTTTTTCATCAAACTTCAAATAATTTTCAGTATTTTCTATATCAATGATCATGGTCTAATTTGTAAATCGTGGACCTGTGAAAGACTCTGGCATCATATACAAATTATCCAATGAAAGGCATGCAAGTTTTCTTGCATTTGTGTATTCTTCAATATACATTGTCCGACTTTGAGAAATTTTCAGGAGGACATTCATTTCATCTAGCATAGGAAGAATTCCAACCAATGTTAATAATATCTCTATGTCAGTTAGTCGAAAGAGAAGATCTTGAGCTTTATCTACACTGAAGCGATGTTCATACATCACCCCTACCAAGGAATGGTACTCACTAAATAATCTTTGAGCTGGTCCATTCAATGAGATCCATCTTGTATCAACATCCTTTAATGGCTTGTTTCCATTTGTAACACCATCAACAAATTTTTTAAACTCTGAAAATAGTTTGGGACTACGAGAAAAATATGCATAAGCCTCTCTGATCCAGATTTTATGAGCAGAACGAAATGAATACCGATTATTGACAGGTGCTTAACACAAAAATAATAGAGATACAGTAAAACTGGTTTTCTATTAAATAACGAAATAAGTTGAAACTGTAAAATGCAGCGGAAACAAGCTTGTTGGAATGGTGGCGGCTTATCTCTCAGAAGAGATGTGTCGGTAGCGCGCATTCGCAAGAAGAAGATTACAATGAGGCTCTGAAGGCCTTTTTACAATAAAGAGGAATGCCAAAAGTCCTAGACATCCAAAAACCTAACCCTAGGAGATGAAGCGCCAAAAGTCATGTGGGCCCCGTTTGGGTAAGTGAGTACATCAACTTCCCAGGGTCGTAACTTTTGCATACGATCTCCGTTTTAGTCATATAATATCTCGTTGGAAAGATCTATCCGAGGAATAAAACATTTTTGACAAAATTCCATGATGGAATTTTTCAACTAACATTATAGGGAGTATAGAGACAAATATAGACTTGTCCCTGGAAAGGACCACCTGTCATTATTCCTCTGAAAAGATCTCTGTGGAGTCTGGAGTAGTCTCCATTAGATGATATGCAAGGGTTACTTGCAAACCACGCTTTCAGAATTTCAAAACATGATGGACTATTCTGTATGTACATAATCAAGCAATTTATACAGAAACAATATGTACAATGTTCACAAACCAAGATCCATTTGAATCCTGGTGGAGCTTCTCTTCTTATGGCAGTTACGGAGGAGGATGCCATATTAGTCTTTTGTTTTCTTTATATGAGGGAGAAGCTTCTCTGGTCAAGAGATGTGCTAATCAGTTGTTGTTTCCATCTCTGAATCATATTATAAAGAATACAGTGATTTTTATGGGAGTACATGCGTGCCAGAAGCTGAATTAATGCATGTAATGATGGGTTCTCCTTTTTATGAATCATTCAGCGGATTACCACCATTCTCTGACGATCATAGTTCTCCTCCTTCCATCCATTACCATGATAGTGATGCATCATTTGATTCTGTTGGAGGATATCAAAAGAATGTCTGAGTATAAACCGTCTAAATGGTATAAAAATCTATTCAGTCAGTCTACACATAAGCCTCTGTATAATGATAAGCTTGTTCATCAGGAGTATGAACCTGATCCCAATTGGGAAATGCCAAAGGTTCCTGCTTCTGATATATATCAGTTACCTGTCTTCCAGTTTAAGTCTGCTACTCTTATCAGATATTGTTCTGTAAATATCCCAATCTCTCTCGGTCAAACGAAGTATCAACTTCCACTAATCCAACAAGAAGATATTGAATGGGGATTATCACATGGTTATGAATACATTCATATAGGGTTAATACAATTTGGTTTAAATGCTCTAGTCCGTCCTGGATTAGATATTAGTGCCCTATTATGTATCATCGATTCACGGCATAACAATTTTCAAGATGCCATGATCTCTGGTTTTCAGGCTCCCCTTCATAATGGCCCTGTATGGTCCTCTGCCTTGCCTCGTTTTCAAATCTCTCTCCGAGACCCCTATATCAATACCCTGCTTCAAGCGTATCTCAAGCTTATTGGATTTGATATGGCTGAAGGTTCCAAAGTCGCCCAAATTCATTCTACCATTTGTCTTCGCTTTGTAACTTCTACAATGCCACCTTTAAATCCTAAGCTCCAACAACGCGCCATCAACGAAAGCGTGGTGGTTGGTACGGGTAATGTCGCCCCTCTTTCTCTAGGTTTTGCTAAACTCATAGAGATTGAAGAATGGTCTACTGAGTATGATCCCATATCTACTGAAATGAAGCCACCAATGCCCAAAGAAATGCAAGTCTATACTAATGATAAAGGGCAGTCTATGCTAAGATTAGGAAAATCCCAAAGTCAAAGATATCCTAGTCTAGATAGACAATTCTCATCTCTGTCTACAAGAACTTCCAGGTCAGAACCTGACAAATTTCCCTCTGTATATAATTCTCCTGCAGTTTCTCCTCCTCAGACTCCATTGTACAAACCAGTCTCAGGAAGATCAAAATTAGACGATCATTTTCTTAATCATAGAAATTTCGAAAGTGCTATTATTGCAAAAGAGAAGATTTCAATCCTAAGGATTACTTCCCAAAAGAAGAAGAAAAATCTCCTGCTCCTAGTCTTCCAAAAAATTTTGAAACCTACCAACAAAAGTCTGAACACTTAGGTCAGCATTCTGATTGTGAAGTCTGTATGAAGTTAGCAGTTCCTACAATTAAAATGATGGATCACTCTCTTCCCAGAGAAAGTAAAGATAAGAAAACAGAGATCCCTCATAGATCATTAGGAACTGGGAATCACACTCCTAAGTTTCAGAACAATCTAGTTGCAGATTTGGATTTTATTCATTACAGAAAATCTGATGATCCTCCTCCTCAAGAAATAGTTAGACTGCAAAACTATTCAAATTATCAGTCTGTATGTCTGAGCCAAAATATTGATGACCTTGCTCAAGATGTCTTAAGAAAAAACACTCATCTAAATGGATTACATGTAGAAATTGATTCCTTAGTTCATGAGCAGAAAGAGCTAAAAGAACAATTTACTACAATTCTTGAGAAATTAGAGATCATAGAAGAAGCTATAACTAATATGAGGAAAACTTATGATGAAGAATCTCAGCTATCTTCTCCAGAACCTCCTAGTAATGATGCTACATTTTCATTCTTTAAGTCTCCTTCTCCTCCTAAAGAAAAACAGCTAGTCCTAAATCAAATAATCCCAAGCTCTCCTAATCCAGTCCTCACAAGAATTGATCAAATACGACAACTTGCCAAAAGTAAGTTAGATCTTGTCAAAACCCAGATTCAAGCTCTTGTTACTTCTGTTCAAAAGGCAAGAGAAGGAATCTTGAATAAACAACTAGCTCTTGTACATATTTCTACTAACCCTTCCTTTATCAAGATGGTAGATGTCAAGAATGAAGACATCCCAGAGTCAAGCAATACAAATTCTAACCGCACACCTACATGGGAACAATGGTGTAATGCAAGATACACCAGTAGTAAAAAGGCACCAATGGATATTGATGGTCAAGGAAAAAGTTCACTTAAACAAGGTGATGTAGCCCCTGTATCAAATGTTGACTGTAAAGAACGAAGTGACATTGAAGTCATGATACAAGGCTGGCATGCATGGGCTAAAACCCAAAAGATGATCTACAAAGACAAGGTTTCTTGGAGTGACCTTGCTCTACGTTTAACATGGGGTTTTAGAGGAAATCTTAGTTTCTGGTGGGAAAGAATTGGTGATAATAGTAAACTCAGAATAATTCAGCATACTAAACCTATAGATGAACTCTGTAAAGCAGTAGTCCATGAATTCTATGGGGATATTCATGTAAATACTTCCCATTATGCTGATTCATTTATGAGCCAGAAGCTTTGTGATCTATCAGATCTCAAAAAGTATTATTGTGCCATGCAAAATCTACTCTATAAGGTCCCTGATCCTAGAAATACTGCCTACCTGAGGAAGTATATATCCTCACTTCCTAATCCTGTGCCTGAATTGGTTAGAAAGCGAATAGAAGATGAAGACATTGATATGGAAACTCTATATTTTGCAAGATTACATGAACAAGTGATCATTGCAATACAAGAAGAGTGTATTAAAAGAAAGAATGCTAAATCCTTAAAAATACAGTTAGGGTTAGCATCCTCTGCCTGCGAGCTCTTTGAAGAAACCTCTAGTTATGGTTGTTTTAAACCAAAGCGCAAACATTCCAAAACAACCCATACTAGTACTTCTTGTACTTGTGATCATAAACCCAAATCTAAACCTTACAAGAAGCGTCAAGGGTTTAAGTCTAAAAGGAAATTCTTATTCAGAAAACGCCAATACCCTAGAAAGTCTAGGCAGTCTACATGTTTCATATGTAAAAATCCTGGCCACTGGGCGTCACAGTGTCCTCTGCGGTCCAAGACCAAAACCCAAACCAAACTTATGACGATCTTTCAAACAACTTATGATCCTCAAGATTGGGATTTGGTTTCACACCGTTCAGATGGTGATTACTTTTCACTTTCTGAAGAATCGTCTGATGACGAAGGTGAAAATTCTCCCAACACTGATTCTACCTCTGAATCTGAATCTTCTTCCTCTACTGAGCCTGAGCTCATGAATTTCCTTGAAATCAAGATGTTTATGTCTTCTTTGGTCGATGTTAATACTCTTCGTCAACAGCGAGATGCCCTCATTTCTAAACTCTCTATCTTGACCCTTGGTCAATTTTTTCTCTATGATTATTATTCTTCTCAAATTGCTGATTTGAATGCCCAAATCCAATCTTTGCAATAGCCAGGCGTGGTGAGTATTCAGAATTACACTCCCACTGATGAAGATTTCATCAATGCTCACAGAGCCCCAATTGTTCCTGCTAGTAATGTCCCAATACAAATGAGTGAAACTAAGCAGAAAAAAATAATGAATTCACCTATCCAAGCTACTGATGATATAGAAAATACCATCTTCCATTTAGAAGAAGAAATCAAAGAAAAGGAAGATATGGTAAGAAGCTTATGGAAATATTTAAAGCTTCAAAAGGAAGAACTAGCATATCTGAAAGCTCAGCATGAAAGAGAAATAGATTTGTTCTGTCATGAACAGCTGAGTGACGATGAAAAAGCATTTGGTTCTCCTGACAATAAGATGATTAAAGGCTTGGATGATAGATTAGTCATTTCTGTAGATATTAAACCTTCTGGTTATATGCAATATTCTGTAGATGCTCAGATTGATACTGGTGCAATGAATTCCTGTGCCAAGTATGGTGCTATCCCAAGATATTATTGGCAGATCACAGATCTAGCTTTTAGAGCAGTAAACAAGACTGAAATGAAAATAGAACACCTCTGCCCTGACTTTCCAATCTATATCAAAGACAGGAAAGTACCAGTAACTCTGTACAGTTTTGATACTGGATCTGATCTCCTATTAGGTCAAGACTTTGTAAATAAATGTCTCCCTATGACTGTACATCCTTCCTCTCTAGATCTTACTATAGCCAACAAGATAGTATCTATCCAAATAAAAAATGATTTTGTCAGCAGAGTTCCTCATGACACTTCCCAGAACCAAAAATCTTTGGAAGTGTCTGCTGCACATTTAGTTAAGATCCAGAAGATCATAAAGCATACTGAAATGCATGGATCAGAAGCAATTAGCAAGATCAAAGATAAGATTGAAAATGATTGTACTTCTGATACACCCAATGCTTTCTGGACCAGAGAACAATATTTTGTCAATTTTCCCTATAAGGAGGATTATACTCCTAAACCACAAAAGGCCTCTGCTAATCATATGTCTCCCTCTGAACTAGAATACTGTAAAAATGAGATTCTAGATCTATTGCAGAGAAAGCTTATTGAGAGCAGTCGAAGTCCTTGGGCATGTCCTGCATTTTATGTTAATAAGCATTCTGAGCAGAAACGAGGAAAACCAAGGATGGTAATCAATTACAAAGCTCTTAATGAAGCCTTGTTGCCTTTAAGATATCCATTACCAAACAAAGAATTGTTATTCTCAAAAATTGGTAAATGTAATGTCTTCAGCAAGTTTGATCTGAAGAGTGGGTTTTGGCAAATAGGCATTGTCCCAAGTGATAGATACAAAACAGGTTTTGTGGTGCCACAAGGTCAATACCAATGGCGTGTTATGCCATTTTGATTAAAGAATGCGCCTTCGGAATTCCAAAAGCGCATGGACGATATTTTCAGGCACCTTCCTTTTGTTGTTGTGTACATAGATGATTTACTTGTTTGCTCTGTTGATACTAAACAACATGTACAACATTTAGAAATTGTTTATGACCTCTTATATAAACATGGTCTAGTTTTGAGTAGGTCAAAACTCTGTTGGATGCAAACAAAGATAGAATATCTTGGATTGATCCTATCTCAAGGAAGAATTGAATTACAGGATCATGTGTTGAAAAAATTAACAGAGTTTCCTGATGAAATTCTGGACACAAAGCAATTACAGAGATTCCTTGGATGTCTGAACTATATAAGACAATTTTATGAAAATCAGGCACAAGATGTAAGAATCTTGCAAAAAAGACTAAGTAAGACTATTCCTTGGAACTACAAGATGACTCAGGCTGTCCAGATTATTAAACAAAAGGTCCAACACCTTCCAGGTCTACATCTGCCTGACATGTCCATGAAATTAATTCTTGAAACTGATGCCTCAGCAGAAACATGGGCTGCAGTGCTATTGCAGAAAAATGGACCTAGATTAGAAGAAGTGTGCATGTACACTTCAGGATGTTTCAGTGATACTGAAGAAAAATATCCCTCCTCACATAAGGAAATCCTAGCAGTAAAGAAAGGCATAAAGAAATATAGAATGTTTTTAAAGCCTATTCATTTCATTGTTAGGACAGATCTTAAACACATGAAAGGGATGTTAACTAATAAAAGATTACTGGAACAGGGAAATAACAGAGTTCTGCGCTGGAGTCTATGGCTTGAAGGATACGATTTTGATATTGAGTACAAGCCAGGAAAAGAAAACTGCTTAGCAGATCTCTTGACCAGAGAAGCTTCTCCCTGATATAAAGAAAACAAAAGACTAATATGGCATCCTCCTCTATAACTGCCATAAGAAGAGAAGCTCCACTAGGATTCAAATGGATCTTGGTTTGTGAACATTGTACATATTGTTTCTGTATAAATTGCTTGATTATGTACATAAAGAATAGTCCAGCATGTTTTGAAATTCTGAAAGCATGGTTTGCAAGTAACCCTTGCATATCATCTAATGGAGACTACTTCAGACTCCACAGAGATCTTTTCAGAGGAATAATGACAGGTGGTCCTTTCCAGGGACAAGTCTATATTTGTCTCTATACTCCCTATATAACTTACCTAGACTACTGTATGATTTTAAAATAGGTTAAATATGATGGCTGCATCTGGATAACCTTTGAATGTGATTCATTCAGAGAATTCTATTATTCCTGGTCAGGATGGTTTTATTTATTAATGTGGCAATATTTCCCCAGAGATCTTGATTTCTTTAATCAAACTGACAAATTGGCTTTTAAGATGTGGTTTCATACAGAAGTCTGCGAAGCAGGACATCATGATGCCTGGTTTGTGTTCAGTCTATCACATGTAACCAACGATCTCAAAGAAGTTGCTGTTTCCAGCTCTGAATCATATTATAAAGAATACAGTGATTTTTATGGGAGTACATGCGTGCCAGAAGCTGAATTAATGCCTGTAATGATGGGTTCTCCTTTTTATGAATCATTCAGCAGATTACCACCATTCTCTGACGATCATAGTTCTCCTCCTTCCAGCCATTACTATGATAGTGATGCATCATTTGATTCTGTTGGAGAGCATAACATTATAAATAGAATGGAAGCATGATGGACCCCAAGTCCTTTGTCCAATAAAGTTTGTAATAAAGTTTGTCTGCCATTTGGAAAAAGTATTTCATGTCTATCGGACCGACAATGGTGTTCCGACGGTACGTGGGCTCCGTAAGCTCCACTGTGTAACAGAATAATTACTTTAGCTTTTGATTTAGAATAAAGTAGAATCTTGCTTTTGTCATCCATAAAAGTTGATGATGGGTCCCCATATGGCCGAGCCTTTAAGGGACGAGATAACAACTGGAGTCCACCAGTTGCCCCATCTAGACTCTTCGGGTATCTTTATGACTGGCAGTTGCCCGTGACCTTCTACCGGGAACTTGCTTAAATTTGTATAAATAAGAGACCTCAGCTCTCATTTGATCATCCGGAGTTTGAGAGAAACTGAGAGAGAGTCTAGTCCGAGTCGAGCTGTGTGTATGCTCTTTGCTACTCTTGCCTTCGAGATCCTGAGTCTGCAAACCAAAAACACAGATCTCATTTGTAATCGTGTCCTGTTCCGTTATAGTATACTACTAGTGTGCTATAGTGTGCAACATACCCCAAAAAACATCGTTTAGGGCCTCAAAACGGCCCCAGAAGTTCAGGACCCGAAAAAACTGCTAAAAATAGTAAATTGCCAAAAATGTCAGAAAACTGTTTTGAGCCAGTTGGAGAAGGTGGGTGGCCACCGATATCCATCTGGAGAAATCCTCCCTCCTTAGGAAGAAATGTTCTCCATTGCGTTGAGGTCCCCCATTAGATGAGGAAATTTCTGCTGAATTTGGCCCCGGGTGAGCCACTTGCCTTGGTGCAGGAGCTGCCCTTCTTTGACGACTCAATAAAGCTGGATCCTTTGTTTCCGAGTGCCCTTTATCTGTCTGTCCATAATATGATCATTGGATGCCTGTTGTATGCAGTCGGGGTTGAGCTCTGTGGGTGTCAGCTAATCTGCTACTTCTGAGGTGTCCAATAATGGTGGGAAATAAGGGCGAAGTAGATCCACGTTGAACACTGGGTGCAGGCCAAGGAAAGGAGGAATGTTGAGCTCAAAAGAATTATCCCCCACGGCCTTGGTGATAGTGTATGGTCCATAACGGAGTGGGCGAAGCTTCTGATGGGGTCCTGTAAGGCGTTCTTTCTGCAAGTGCAACCAAACTTTGTCGCCCACTTGAAACTTATGCGGCACCCGATGTTGATCATGGCGCTGTTTGTACTTGTCATTGGACTTCTGTAGGATATCCTGAACCTGTTCGCAAATGTGTTGAATCCGCTCTATGAACCGGGTGGCTTTGTCAGCTTCAGTTGGAGCAGGAGACGAGTCAGTCGAGGTGACCGCAAGGGGAAGTGCAACATCTATGGGACGCAATGGTTGGAATCCCAACCCCACTTGAAAGGGGTTGTGGCCAGTTGAGATATGCAAGGCTCAGTTGTAGCTATGCTGGACATAAGAAAGGCTCTCATCCCATGTGCGAGGGTTCTTTGAATTGTACATGCGAAGGATATGCACAATCATTCGATTTACAACCTCGGTTTGGCCATTTGTCTGGGGGTGGAAGGCCGTGGATTTGGTGATCTTGGTGTCCAGCATTGACCAGAGGCTCAACCAGAATGTGCTGAGAAATTGACTATCCCGATCTGAGACAATGGTTTGTGGGATTCCGAAATGTACCCAGACTCGTTCGAAGAAAAGCATGGCAGTGGCCTCTGCTGTGATGCTCTTCTTACAGGCAACCAGAATCGCCATCTTAGAAAAGCGATCAACAACCACAAAAACACAGTCATTTCCCCGCTTAGTGGATGGGAGGCCTGACATGTAGTCCATTGAGATGGATTCCCATGGCCTGTTAGGAGTAGGAAGAGGGGTGTATAGGCCCTGTTTCTTAGTGGTCAGTTTGGCAATAGCGCAGGCAGTGCAAGACCTGATATACTTGCCGACCTCCTGTCGAAGTTT
>ML778658.1:1969863-1991680 GCA_009831015.1 Picea engelmannii | reverse complement strand
GGATTTTATGAAGCTCAACCAAAGGTAGGTTTCATTAAGAAACTTATGAATCGTACCCTCATGAGTGGTTCCATTATGGTTGAAGTAGGTAGCCAAGACCAACATTCTATAGAAAGGGAAAGGAGACCCAAAAGTTAGAAATGGATAAAAAAAATTGAGGATCTAGTAATATTGAACCTAGGGACCAAAACTAGGCTCAACAATCTCTTGGAATTGGAAGAACTGGTGGTAGTAGACATGTTCCCTTGCAGAAAAATGATTAGTGATTGTTTTAAGGATTGGACCAAGCAAATTTTGAACCTTTGGTTGGATACTCTCCCTGCATTATGACTCTAGAAAAGGGATGGTTAGTTTGGGTTTTCAGAACACTGGCAAAGGTAAACAAAATTTTACACAGTTGATGGAAGTGGGGTTTTCAAAATATAATTTTTTTTAAATGGCATGTGGATTTTGATGTCAAAACTACTTGTGTGGAAATTCTTCCCTGAAGATTTTTAAGTTTTGCCTCCACAACTTAAAATGGATGATCATGTAGTGTGGCACAAAGTTTGCAAGACCCCAAGAAAAAATTTATGGTTGTGAAAGGCCTTGTGCCAGGCTGGATAAATTCCCCAACTTCTACCAACCTGGCATTCAGTGGTTCTTCAAGCTGACCTTGAGATTTCTCCCTAGCCTGGAAGTCAACTTTTGGTCTAGAATATTAGATAACTGATTTGTGATTAAATCATATTCATTATATAATTCTATTGATAGCTTTAGCTGATTGATGTTAGGGTCATCATTTTATTGCATTTTTTTAGAATATGGGTTAGGGAGTTTCGTTGTGGTTGTCTTCATTGGATGTTACATGTGTTTTATGATTGTATTTCATTTAGGATTTATTTGTATTGGACTGATAATTTTGTATTAAAACTTGCTAACAATTTTCTTACCTTACAAATACAGATAGCTAGAAAAGTCGTTGGGTGCAATCTGATTCGAAAAAGGATGAAAGCTTGGTTGGAGATTGGGTGCACATGGTAGGGAAATGGAATGGGGATCCAAATAAAAAAACATAAGTATAAACAAAATAAAAAAACATGAAAATACACACCCTGGTAATTATTCACTACCAAAGCCTTGCGCAACACCTTTCGAGTTTCTTCTCCTCTGAAAAAGCAGCTCCATGGAGTCACATACCACCAGGGCCCAGGCTAACAACTGTAACAAATTTTGCTCTTAACAGGCGGCTCCACCACTAGCATCTCTTGCCCTCTTTCCATTCCATTGAGCGGAAATAAACACGAAAATTCAATATATGTAAATCGGGCCTTGGTGATTTAGAGATTTTCTGGATGGTCACTAGATAGTAGAGTCTAAGTAGACTCTGTAGTTTTCACGAATGAACTAGACAAGTAACAAATCTATGATTTTAACCCTGGGCACTGGGCAGATGCCATACAATTTATACCAGGTGTGAGGGCCAAAATGTAGCTACCCAGTGCCCATACCACAAAATCTGGGCGAATTAAACCATAAACCCCAATTTTACCAAATGGCAGGGCGAAGAAGTTATCAAAAATTCCCATACTTCTAGAAATTTGGCTAATGGAAGCTTGTCCCTCCAAATTTCAGGGGCGAAATATAATTTTTTTTCCTCTATCTCTCCTAAAAACAAGGGCTAACCCTATACACAATTTTTCCCCTAAAATAAATTATGGGCTAATGATATCAGTTTTAAAAAATCACTTTAATACAAAAAATTTGCCCAATAAAAAATTGGAAGCCCCTAAATTTTGCCCATGAGCGAAATTTCGCCCCTAAAATCATCTATGATTGATACTCGTGAAGTTTCTCTGGAAAAGGCTTAAAGAAGTATCTCCTAGCCTGGAAGGACTTAATGATATTATGGGGGCAACCCATCCTAGTTTTACTCTACTCATCCCAAAGTCAATAATAGGCACAAAAATCCCATTCAAGTGACATGAAAATTCAATGCAGAAAGAATATGGGGTCCAGAAGAACATTTCTATATTACTCTACATCCTTAATAACTAAAAGGGGATGTTCTACTTTGAAAGGAGGATTCTAGGATAACACATTGTTGTTGGTAGGAGTTTATATACTAGGCCAGGTGCATGGAGGTTTAAAGGGATGGGATCATCGAAAGGAATGTTGAAAGAATGAATGATGATTGGAACCCATAAGGAAAGTTTGTTTCCATTCCAAACCATGTTAATTAGCTCTATTTCCAATTCATTATTCCGATTATGCGTGTTGTTCCTATGCAGTCACTCGAATATGGAGTTGTTCCTATGCACCCACTCAAATTAGCAAGTTAGTGAGATGAATGTTTATTTTTTTATATATTTTAACTTTTTTATGTTTTGAAACTTCGTTGTTCTAAATTGACATTTTTAACTGCTTACATATGAACAGTCACAATGTAGTTTTGGTATCGATTTTCAGAAGATTATGTGTTTATGCTAGCCAAATTTGTTTAGGTTCAAGCAAGGAAGGCATTTGAAAACAAATCATACACACACACCAATGGAATTGTTTATATCTTCTCCATATTCATATGAAAAGCTAAAATGAAAATACATAAAACTAGATATTTCTCTAGAACATTCCATCTTCTCACCTACCTAATAAATGCATATCCACATATCTTATCTAGTGAATTTACGATGCTTATAAACTATGAAATTGGTCAAATAAGTGGGAGGAATTACTCCATTTAACACTTCCTCTTAATTTTGACCACTAGAAAAACCAACACAAACAATGCCTAAGTGTTGTCTATGAATTTCAAAAGTATTTCTTCCCAATGGGTTTTTGAAGATATCTGTTAATTATTCTTTCAAACCACAAAACTATGGCATAATGCTACCATCGTTGACAATCTCTCAAATGACATGATAACTAGTGTCAATGTGTTTACTCTTGTGGTGAAACACATGATTTTTAGATAATGCAATTGATGAAATGTTGTCACAAAATATAGGATTTTGCTCCTCTTCACGTGTAAGATGACAAAAGATCCTTCTCAACCAAACTGCATGACATGATGCTAAAATTGTTGCCACATGCTCTTCTTCTGCTAAAGATATTGTGATGATGGGTTGTTTCTTAGAAGCCCATGAAATTAAACATGTACCCAAATGAAATTCTTACCTGAAAGTACTTTTCATATTATCAATGCTACCTACAGAATCGATATTTGTATATCCAACAAGTGATTCATCTTCTAAATTGGAATACCAAATTCCAACTTTCCAATGGGAGATTTTGGGATTTTCGAGAGATATGGAAATTTATCTCACTACATAAATGATATATGGCTGGGTAGTTGTAAGATACATGAGGTTTTTCTACAAGGATATTATACAAAGTATAATCAATTGTTGTTCTTTCATGTTGTTTACTTTGTTTTGTACATGTTGCAATTGGTATATTTGTTGGCTTGCATTTGTTCATTTTGAACCTTTTCAAAATATATTTGTCATATTTATGTTGACGAATAAAAATTCCTTTTGCATACTCCTCAACTTCAATTACTATAAAATATTTCATAAGACCAAGATTATTAATTTTGAATTCACTTTGCATGGAATCTTTAAAGTCATTCAACAACAAATATCTTGTATAAATGATGCCATCAACATAGAGACAAACTATCAAAATGTTACCTTTCTAGTCTCTTTTCTTGTAAAGTGTGGGCTCATTATTGTTGTTGTTGAACCAATTGTTGAGAAATTAAGAATCAATATGACTATACCAAGCTCTTGGAGCTTGTTTCAATATGTACACTGTGTACTCTTTACCTATGATATGGAATCCTAGTGGTTGATCCACATAAACTTCTTCCTCTAAAATTCCATTCATAAAGGATGATTTAATGTCCATTTGACAGACAGGTCATTTGTTTTGGGATGCAATTGCGAAAAGTTCCCTAACAATAACCAAACATGTTATTGGAGGAAATGTTTCTGGATAGTCAATACAGGTTTCTTGAGAAAACCATTTTTCCACAAGTATTGACTTGTTTTTCTCTACTTGTCCTTTCTCATTGAATTTTGTGTTATAAACCCATTTAACTCCAATGCTCATTTTACCTGTGGGGAGATCTACAAGATCCCATGTGTTGCTTATTTCAATTTCTTCAATTTATTCATTCATTGCATGAACCCATTTTTCTTCCTTGACTCCTTCTCCAAAAGATATAGGTTGAAAGTATAACAAAGAAAAATATGCTTGTTGATCCATGTCATCATTATGCTCATAAATTTCTCTCAAGCTTCTTGTTTTTTGGTTCCTTATATTTGTTATACAGGGATCTAAATCATTACTAGAAGAAGAAGAAGGACTAAGCTATGTATGTTCTCCTTGGCCTTGCACTTGAAATCTTGAAAGACTTTTTGGAGAAACTTGTTGTCTTGTAGCTTGCACGTGTTTATCTTCCTATATAGAAGGAATCTGATCTACAATTATTTTAATTGTTTGTTTATCCCAAGATTTATTTTCTTGGTATTATATTTGCTTACTATCAACTTCTTATTAACAAGATTCTACAACCTATATCTTTTATACTACTAAATATATCCAATAAATACAATTTTTTCTCTTCTATCATCAATTTTTCTTCTCATTTCTTCAAGAACATAAGCATAAGTCACACAACCAAAAAAATTAGAATGAGAAACATTAGATTTCATACCACTACAAGCTGCTTGAGGGACTTGATTTTTCACACTATTGATTGGTGACAAATTGAAATTTTAAACTTGATTCAGATTATTTTTGGTACAAAATGAGAGCAGAGATATAACACAGAAATATATAGAGATTTGAAAGAGAAACAATAATATAACAAAGATATATTGGAAATATAATGAGAGACAAATATATACAATCATACACAATTACTATTAATGTACGAAATGTACAGAACTGTAAAAATAAATAGTGAAAGACTCGCTACAATGGTGGCAACTTATCTCTGAGAAGAGATGTGATGGCTACTCACATTCACAAGAAGATGATTGTTACCATCAGGCTACAAATTCCTTTTAAACATAAGTAAAATCCAAAGCCCTAACCCTGGAAGATGAAAATCCAAAAGGTTTGTGGGCCCTGATGGGGGTAGTTGATACGTCAACTTCCCGAGGGCATAACTTTTGCAGATGATCTCTGTTTGGGGCAGTTGATACACCATTGGAAAGGTATAACCGAGAAGAAAAATTTTCAATTAGATCAAGAAAATTACTAGAGAGCCACTTGGACCCAAAATCCCCAAAAAATGTCATTTAGGGCCTCAAAACGACCCTGAAAGTTTGGAACCCGATATACGGTCAAAAAACTGCCAACATGGAAAATTGTTTTTTGAGCCCGTGGAATGGGTGGGTGGCCACCGATATACACCTATATCAAAACTAGCCATGCCACTTCTTCACCCCAGTATTCATTTGACACATTTTTGAACTTTAGCATACATCTGGCCATATTCAATATTGTCAGATTCTTCCTTTCAACGACTCCATTTTGCTATGCAGTGTATCTTGTGGTAAATTGTCTCTTGATCCCATGTTTATTGCAATATTCTACAAATTATTTGGAATCATACTCACCCCCTCAATCTGATATGATGCTCTGATGTACTTCTCACTATGTTTCTCTGTCATAGATTTAAATTCTCTAAATTTTTCAAATGTCTCTGATTTGTTCTTGAAAAAATACACCTAAGATTTCCTGCTATAATCATCAATTAATGTTAAAAAAATAAAATATTCCTCCTATTGACTGAGTTTGAGTTGGACCAAAAAGGTATGTATACACCAAATTGAGGTGTTTTTTCTCTCTATAGGAAGCATTAAGAAAACTATCCCTTTGGTGTTTGGCCAAAATACAACTCTCACAAGAGTTTTTATGTTCATTTATAATGGGAAAACGTTTGACCATAGTCTTATTCTATAATCAATTAATAATACTAAATGGTAAATGACCATATGGTTTTCCTACTCTATCTTTGGTGTAGCTACCACATGGGGATAAGATCAGTGATGATGGGAGAGCATTTGTAGAACACATTCAACAGTTTCAACAACATGTGAGACACAAATTGTAGGCTAGTAATGAACTAAACAAAATTTTCAAAGATTCTCACTAACGATACAAGGTATTCAATGAAGGTGATTTGGTTATGGTTTATTTATGGAAGGAGAGGTTTCCTCGAGGAACCTACCACAAATTGAAGTATAAGAAAATTGGTCTGTGCAAGATTCCCAAGAAAATCAATGCCAATTCTTATAAGGTCGATTTACGAGCTAACCTAAATATCTCCCCTATTTTTAATGTTTATGATTTGTATATATTCCATGGGGACGATATGGGTGATGACAATGAGGCAGAGGTGGATTCGTAACAGGCCATTCCAACCAAGAAAAAAGAAAAGATTGCACATATTTTAGATAAGAAGACCCATCATAATTGGCAAGGCCAATTCAACCGATAATTGGTCACCGAAAGAGAGTACACAGATTCCAGATGGTGAATTACTTAACCTATAGCCCATTAAATGGAAACATTTTTATGACAATAACTTTTAGGAGCTACGTTCTTTTCAACTATAAGAGAATGATGCAGGGAGTTTTTGGGGATTTTCCAATGGTCATAAGTTTTGACTTTATTATCCATTTCGGCTGAAATTTTACGGGGAGTTGTGTATCACAGAGTTCAATTCCATTCCAATAGGATCTATCTAATTGTACATCATTTTGTGTCTTTTTCAGGGCCAAATTCCTTCATATAAGGCCTCAAATTGGGGTTTTTGTGTTTTTAACAGAATTTTTTATTTTTCAATCATCAATTATCTCTTAGTTTATGAGATTAATCAAAAAGGTGAGTTGATAAATAGGGTCATGCTATTTAGCTCCTAGTTAGTGTTAAGTTTTAAATTCATGTGAGAATTTTCTAAATTTAGTTGTTTTTCCAAAAAATAGTTGTTTTTCTAAAATTAATTGTTTTTGAAAATCCCAGATAGTAGTTATAAGGGGTTGAACTTTGAATGTAATAGTTAGGATGGAGAAGGAATAAAAGAGAGTTATTTTTCCATTCTCCTGTCTTTTCATGGTTTATTTGATCTTGGGAATGAATCTCAGGCTTTGGCTACATCATTGTAGATCGACCAAATTTTGTTATTTGTACCTGTTAACTATTGCTTCCGAATAATCTTCAGACCAGGGATAATTTTTCATCTTGATAGACAATATACCATAATTATTTCCTGTTAAAATTAGTCCTCATGTTAGTGTTTTACTATCACTAGATGTCATGGATATACTACTCACATTCGGATCCCCCTTTCCGATTTATATCTTGACTTTATCTTTCTTAAAAACAGGACATCTTTTTTTGCCAAAAGAGGGTCCCACCTTGCCTTAGAGGTGATGGCGACCAAAGCCATACTTTTTCTGCGTGTACATCTTCGGTTCATCCTTCCCTATTCACTCTCTAGGGGTGACCAAAATCTTGTTCACACCCTATACACTGGCTGGTAGCAAGCCACATTTGATTTATTATCTTCGTCAGTTAACATTTTTCATATTTGGTTTAGTATCAAATTTCATATCGTTCAAGTGTTTTGTTCGTATTGAAGATAAATTTGATTGATTAATTTTTTGGACTCATATTTTTCACTTTCTTTCTTCACAATAATTGGAAAATAGTTATATTTATAAAGGACACATAGAGCGTCAATGAAGTACATTGGAAGGAAAACAATTTAGAACCAGGTATAGCAGATTTATATTATGGGAACTATAGATAAATTCCCCATGTTTCTCTATAGACCTTGTCTTATACCTATTTACAAAGTATTTCACTGAGTAATTTATGAAAAACATACCTAGAATGTAATAAAAAAGAACTCATACAACTATGGAGATTTGGATGGTTTGTGTCTTACTAAATATGCATTTATAGCGTCCTGAGGAGGGTCATTTAAGTCTAGGAGTTGATGGGGTTATTTAAGTCTTGGAGTTGATGACAAATCTTTGGTGACTTCGCTGATGACGATGCTTATTCTAAGGTTTCCAAAGTTGACTTTAGGTACTGTCAAAGTTGAAATTGAGGGAGTGATAGAGCTCAGACTAAGCTCGAGTTCCTTTATTTGAGAACTGAGTGTTGCAAACTTATCTTGCATTTTATCTTGAGATTGGCGATCTTTAATTGTTATCTCTAGGATGGAGAGGACTTGAGTAGAAAGGACATGAACATGAATATTTAGGGATTGCACCATAGGGACAATATTATTATGATCCTCTTTCCTTACCTATTTGTTCCACCTCGAGCCCCTTCAATTTTCCATTTCCATTTTCTCATAAAATTGCTTGAGTGGAGTAGATTTCTTTCAAGTGTATCTGTCTAGAGTTCACAAGAGTGGTTGGGAGAAAAATATTAATGTGCATAAGAAGAGAGGAGAAATACAAAGTTCATGGATATAAATCCTATGCTATAAAATATGGCAATATCTTCCATTCTCATTCATGATGAGCATAGGAAAAGCACATAAATTCAAAGCCCAGATTTGAGTCGATCCGATAATGGAATATATGCGATTTTCGATCATCAGGTAGAGTTGTGATGGAATTGTAAGGGTTTTGTGGATGGAAATTTCCTTCCAGGTATAGTGGAGGACACCGAACATGAGTGTGATGAAGTACGAATGGGTTTCACATGGGGATGATTGGTGAGACGATATGCGAAGGACGAGTGCGTGGAGGAGATGTAGTTGTCGCATGGGGAGAAGAAAAGGGATGAAAGGGTGGGAGTTTAGGAGGGGGTGGTGGATTGAGGGATCCACCCCATGAATTAAAGAAGTTTTAATTTTTAAATGTAATAGGATGTGGTGAAAGTGACATCATTCATGAACCCTTAGAGTTCCAAAAATTTTATTTTATAGAAAATTGTGTGTGTAAGATTATGTCCTTGTTATTGTGTCTTAGAAAATGGAGGGGCTCGACACTTGTGAAGACATGAATATTTAAGTGAATACTTTGAAAAATATATTTTAGGAAACCATTAGTTGGGACAATCTTACATGGTTGATGGTTGATTTGGAGTCTCCAACTATGGTGATGGATTTAATGTCTTGTGCTTTGGACAAATGTAATCCCTGAAGAAAAGAATAAGCCTCTGCCTGATTGTTCATGGCATATCCTGTATTCCAATGGAGAGAAATTTATTTACTTCATCCTGGGAAAAAAGTAACCCCACCCGCTCTTACCACCGAGATTGACATTTTTCACATTTAGTTTTAACTATGGTATCAATCTTCATCAACTTCTCTACTTATTGGAGATAAATTTAGTGGAAGAATTATGTTCTATTATTTTGAGCTGGAAAATGGATCTTGCTTACATGTATGACAAAGACATCCCACACCCATATCCTCCATATTAATAGGCTCCGCCACATGTAGCATTTCCTTGGAAAATTTCAGCACTTGCGATGAATGGACATGTACTTTCCACATACTTGTCCATCCATATACTTCTCTCACTCGAGGAAAGTTATGGATGTGAGAATGGACAAGTACGTGGCAAGTTGAATGGATGGTAAGGTCATTTCCATGTCATGAATTATTTCAAGTGAAACAAACGGATATAATTCATAAAAGATATAATTTATAAGGAAATTGTTTCTTATTTCCTAATGAAGAATAACCCGCAATATCCCAAATGGGGTGGCACGTAGTGTAAGGAGACCATGCATCCATCCCATGACTTCAGCCATAAATATGGTCAACCATGCAAAATCCCAAATGGGGTGCCACGTAGTGTAAGGAGACCATGCATCCATCCCATGACTTCAGCCATAAATATGGTCAACTGTCTCCCCTCACCTCAGTCTTGAATGGAGGGTGACCTTAATTACTTGCAGAGGAAGGGAGGACAACTCCCTCTAGTCTGGTTAATGGAGGTCCTTAGGATTAATGGTAGGATGCAGGTGAGTACAATGATCATGTCCACCCTGGGGTTATCTCGCTTGCCTGTCCTTGGATGTAATTATTTTTCCTTTGATATCCGACACCTTGCTCACTTTGAGAATTGGATTATTGTGCAGTGGGTTCTCCTAGCAGTAACTCAGTGGATTCTTCACCCTCCTGGCTCAACCTTGCTAAGAGAGATAGGTAAGACAAGACGTGGACCTTCCTGGTATAGCTATGTTGCCTAGAAGAGACTTCTATGGAAACTAGAACAGGCCTTGTCCATTGCTAGGACTGAGTGCACCAAGAGGCCATGAACTCCATTGATGGCCTACGTCAAGGAGGAATTTCCACAAGAACCCATCCAGGTTCCACCAGAATCCCTCCTCTTCATAGTACCAGAGGATTTACTATTCCCTAGAACCTGAAAACCTAGTATAGGTACCAAGGCTTCCATTGAAGGTGCCACATGCACTGTCAAGGAGGAATTCCGATAGAATTTCTTCCATACAGTCCCAAGCGCTTCCCTTTAGGACAACACCAGTGAAGATGATGCAGGAGCTGAAGAAGTCAAGGACGGTGCCACCAACACCACACAGGATAACCTCCCCATCTTGGCACCTCCACCGCTAAATGAAATTCAAAAATTCGACCAACCTCCCCCTAGTCTCTTCAACCCGAAGTAACTGGAGCTCATTTTGGATCTCAGGAGCCACATCACAAACTAGCTTCTTCGGGATACCCTCATTAGCAAGCAAATTGATGTGCTCTTTGATACATTCTCGAATGCACCGGCCAAGCAATGTTTCCTGACCTATGCACATCCCTTCGTGCTACATCCTAATGAAAACACTCTCCTTGGAGCTTCGGACGACAGACCCCCTGTTGCCAATGATTACCTTCTTTTTCTCCAGTACTAGTACTCTGCATAATTCTTGTCTAGCTTTCTGTATCGGGACTCTGTAGAATTCCTATCTAGTTTTCTTTTTTCAACAGTTGTTAGTTTGTTTTAGCTTCCAAAGATAGAACCGTCATGACAAACATCCACCACCTACTCTGGCTTCCAATTGGCAGGGCAAGTGGCAGATGGTTTTTTTGGCCAAAAGTATAACAGACGACCACCTGTTCCAGTTTCCACTAGTTTGGTGGAACCGGGGGAAGGATGATGCATGTGTCCTTTTTGTACAGTGACAACAAAGTAATAGGATTTACCCCTTTTTATTTACAAAAAAAAAAGAATAACCCGCAAAAACATATTAGTTTGGAAAGGTGGAAATTGATACTACACTAATAATATAGTTGTGCTAGTTGAGGATCCAATATTTGTGAACTAAAATATAAATATAAAAAAAATATTTCAGAACTGTTTATAAATCCAAAATATATTTATAATGTTAAATAATTAGTTATTTTACATTATAAATATATTATATATTTCTATTTTATTTTTAATTATGTATAAATATATTGTCTATATATATATATATATATATATATATATATATATATATATATGAATTAGAATAATGATAAATAATTATCTTATAGATAAGTTAATTGTGGTTTTACTCAACACTGGGGGCATAATTTTATAAATATTTTCAAAAGCAATGATAAACGTATGTAAACTAACAAACACTACTTTAGTTAAAAAAAAAACTATCACAAAATCATGTTATAAATTTGATTTTTTAATCATAAACCAGATTTTGTTGTTCATCTTACATTTAAATCTACAAAATAAATGAACACAAACTCAGTTTTTTAATCATCATGTTAACATATTCTAAAAAATGTTGTACTATTAAACATGCATATCAACCATTTAATTATATCTAATTATATCAACATAAAAAGTAGAATTTCATATCCCATTAACAATTCAACTGGACAATTAACATTTTTCAGTATTTCACAATAAAAAATACTTAAAGAAGATGAAACATTTTTAAATATATGCAACGACATATAAATATGTTAAAATAACAAACTTTCCATGCAATGATAAATGATTTGAAATAAAAACACATTACACATCAAATTGACTATTAACCAACTAAAATTGTTCAAATATTTGTTATAATTAACTTGAAATTTCCTTTGTGAGAAGATGAATAAAAAACAATATAATTAGCGAAATAAATAATATAACAAAAAGATACAACAAAAATATTAGATATGAAGTAAAACATGTACATATCACTCTCTGTTGTCATCACCCTCATTATCTTCCATGCTTGGCATGCTAACAAGTTGTTCTTATAAAAAGTATGTTTGTATATAGGGTTGTGTCTTAAGACAAACCACCAAACCCTATCAAACACTTCTTGGTAAAAGAATGTTTGGTTGCAGTGTTTTGGGAAAACATAAGGCTCCTTAGCTTCATCCCACAACTTTTTAGAGTTGATAAATATCATCCCACTATCACGATCTTCCTTTACATTATTATAATCAAATGTGTCCCACCACTTGCACCTAAAAATAACACATTGGAAAGAAGAGAAGTCCACTCAAATGATATCTTGTATCTTTCTGATGTAACCTAAGTTCCCCTATATGGTGTTTTGGTCATGGTGGCTAGCACGACTAGATTGGTCAAACTCGAATTCCACTCCACAGTCTTGTGTCGTGTGTCCATCATTGACATCCTCTGTGCAAAAATGATGTCCATAGGCCCACATAGATGGGAAAAAATGCACCTATAATAAAATTAACAAATCACAGTGTCAATATGTGTCTAATAAACCAACTATTAAAATATAAAATAATATAGGTATACTTACAATTCAAATGTGCATTACGAATTTAAAAATTATGTACACAAAAATATTATTATCGAGTTGTTGCAACCAATCCCTATGTTTAGTGCATCCTCTTCTTCACGTACGACTAGATGCATCGTATTTCTCTCTGACTTGGTCAACAACCCAATTGTTGGGGCATATCATTAGCAAATTTTCTTTTAAATTATCAAGATAAGGCATGCTTCTACCATTCAACCGTCTAAATTATTTTATGTCACTTTCCCATTTCCTCCTCTTATGATTGTACAATATGACCCATGACCGTGTTTCCTCCAATTTGTAAAGAATGAATTTCTTGATGGAATCAATTTCTGAATTCACTGATGTATTCATGAAATCAAACCAACATATAGTTTATATGAGATTATGAAAATTACATTATGAATTTCATTGTGAATAGTTACTGTGTATAAATTTGACAAACAATAAGTCACTTACTATTTATCAAGCACCTTTTTTTCATTCATTTGGAGAAGCCCCAATTCTCTTTTGTCTTCATACCTTTCTCCATCCCAAATCACTACACTTGGTGTGTTATCGATATGCTTGATGTAGTCACCAGAATAATATAAAGAATCATATGATATGTACCCTACTACCATAGACCCCTTAGGTTTTGGCCTTTGACGAAGAAATCCTTTCAATTTCTTCATGTGCCTTTCTAAAAAAACATCTAATGATAGGAGATCACCCTGAATAACTCAACCTAATCTACTAGGTGAATTAGAATATGAACATGTAAGTCCATGAAACTAGGCAGTAGCTCCTTCTCAAACATAAAAACAATCTTATCTATCTCTTGATGTCACTGTGGAATTCTAGCCATATGAAAACCCTTTGATGTGATCCAACGTACAAGTGGAGATAATTTATACATGGCATGCCTTAGGTCACGGGGGAAGTCATGATTCACACACTCACACACGAGAACGAGATAGTGGCACTACACAATAAATAGAGAAAAAAATAATTATGTTTTATCCCTTGGCATAAAAATAAAAATTACAAATAATAAAATCATATTTTTGACATATGTCATACCTTTAGAAGGTTCAAATGGTCATGTGATTTAAACCCCGAAAAATGGTCTTGACGCACAGTGAAGTAATGTTGTAGGGAAGACCCATATAAAGAAGGCATCTTCACAACCAATATAACTTTATTTACCAAATAAAGATCTTCTTTCTTCAAAATACATGGGACATCACCTTCCTTGAAATACCAAGAGGGACCAGCCTCTCCTCTAATTTATTGTCTTTGTCAATGTTTTTTTTTAGTTTTTGAAGAAATAATATATCTCCTCACAGTTAATGTGTCACTTTATTTCGATTATATGTGTCTCCATAAATAAGATGAAACATTTTTAAATATATTCATGGGATATAGTAAGTGCGAAATATTAAGATTCTTGATGCAGGAGCATCGCCTTCAAGGTCAACAGCGCACACATAGAGGCAAACAGAGGACATCTTAGCAATCACAGAGTTTCAAATCAAGAATTTAACTCAAAATTTAATTGGTTGTTGAGATATTTTGTAAACAACAATTTTTAAATGTAACTTGTTTGTAAAGTCTCTAAGGACTATAAGAAACTGCATATATGGAGTGACAACTCTATCTGGTAGTAATTAGCAGTTATTGTAATAGGACACGGTAGGTAATAGTTTGAAGTCTCAAATGATAGGCTTCAAAACATGATGGGAGATCTCATGCAACCAATCTTTTAGATAATTATCCAATATTTTTTCATTGTAACATATGGAGGTGCAAGAGAAATAATAGATCAGAACAGAGTAGAGTAGAATAGCATAGCAGAAACACTATGTAATTTTCATTTTTTTCATGAATGAATAGAACATACATAATTTTGTCCCAAATCTTTGGACTATGTTCATTTTCTCATGAGATTGAATGAGTATTATTCTATGTGAATGATTTGTTATAATTCAGCTTCATGCATGAGAGTTTGAGAGATTGAATTTATGAAGTTGTGACGAAACTGGTTGAGTTTTTCTTTGTTTCTCCTTTGATGCTTGTATGCAAGGTATGCATATCAAACACAAGGACTGCATCGAATGAGTCTCAGATTGACTTAGAGAGAATTCTAGAGGGAACCAAGGAAAATCAGACCAGGTGCAAGTGTGCAGAACATCAAGGAGCCAACTAGCTTTGAAGAACCAGACTGAAGAATGCCAGGTAGGCGAGAAGCATGTTCTTTTTAAGAAAATCCTTCGATCTGAGTTTTTTGAAATCCCAGAATGCAAGGTGTCCCTGGGAGATCAAAAATACTTCAAGGGACGAGGCTCATAAGGGATAGCAATTTCATAAAGTGTTCACAATATCCAGAAATTTGATTTGTAGGAAAGGCGAAGATCAAAATCTTCTAAGTGTTGAAACCTTCCAAGTCTGGGAAGAAGGCACAAAATCTCAGGAGGGAGAGCACAACAACAATCAGATAAGCTGTGAGGAGAAGATCTGGACCATTGAAATCCATGTCCACAAAGTGAGAGGTGAGTGTAGGAGGAAACAAATCTAAGCCGTTGGATCTGGCGTGTGGACCAACAGTCGTTGGATCTAGGGGGAAGGTACACGAGACAAGTCCCAAAATCATCAGGACCATCCATCATCGAAGGATGCGTGGCAGTAGAGCAACATTTCTCTAACTCACAGAGGGAAGCAGTCAAAGAACTAAATTGAAGGAATTCGCAAAGTGTAAAATCATGAAAATATCACAGCCATTGATCATTCGAAAAAGATCACATTCATTGATCATGACGAAAGATCACAGTTGTTGGTTGTCCTAACGTCATTAAGACTGTTCATCTTGGAGGGACGTGTGGCAACAATTCATCATTTTGCTGACTTGCTACTAAAAAAATTTAAAGGGGCAGAGTCAAGGACTCGCGAGGTCCAGACTCACGACATGATCTGAACCATCAGATCAAACGAGAGAACCGTGATCATTGATGTGGGCGAAGGAAATATCGGAGGTTCGGGGATCGGGCATTTGATGGGTAAGCATTGAGGTTGAACTTCAACTTTGAGAAATGCAAAGTCCTGACGTGCTCAGAGGAGTATCCTCAGGTCATAGGTAAGGGTCACCTAGATGAAGGCCAAAGGGAGAGCTAAGGAACATTAGCCTGTTTTGGAGTTTGGTGATTGGAGAGTTAGAGTATACTCATACATAGAAGTCCCGAAGTCATGAAATTCGATGATCACTTTAAGGGCTCAACCGATGGTCATAGGTGGTGGTCACATGGTGAAAAATTCAAGGGGAGATAGCCAGTGCTTAGCCCTCATCGGGAATCGACTATCAGAAGAATTGAGGGGTCCCATTCACAATGTCCCAATATGCGAAATTTTGACGCCCCTTTTGTACAGGCAAATGGTCACATCCTGTGGTCACATGGGAATGTAAGTCTCTCACCTAGTGCTCAGTAGCGCAAGAAGAGTTCAATCAAAGGACCTATGAATATTTTTACTTGGTGTTCTAGCAGGGACCAAAGAGTTGTTTCAGCTCGAGGGAATTGAACGATCTAGAGACCGGGAGGTCGCAGAACCTTGAACGGGAGGGGGGATGCATCAGGTGGTATCAAAGAAACATTATGTTTGTTTTCAGAGAACAAACAAAAACAAATGAGTAAAGTTGGTATCATTTGTGGTATCAAATAAATTTCATTTATGTTTTTAGGTGATGCAGGGAAAATCATGCCACCCAGAAGGCGCAAATAAAATGCAAAGATGGAAGAAGAAATGAGGTGACTTCGAATGAGGTTGAACACCATGGAGACAACACAGAGAAGAGAACCAAAATATGGTTATGTCAGTGAGGCTGAGAGAGAAGAAGAAGCAGAGGCCAAAGAAAATGACACAGAGGATGCTGCATAAAGTCGCTTGATAAAATCTGTTTCTAAAATAGGAGCCATAGCAAGAATAAAGGTACCAATGTATGAAGGCAATTTGGAAGTTGAAGAATTTTTAGAATGGGTATGTGCTGTGGACAAATACTTAGATTAAGAAGATATGGAGGAAGACAAGATGGTGAATCATGTAGTGACAAGACTGAAAGGTCATGTAGCATTATGGTGGGATGAAATGCAAGCCAAACGTAGAAGTAACAGTAAGCAGAAAATTAAAAGTTTGGATAGGATGGTATCTAAGTTGAAAGCCAAATTTATTTCAAAGGATTACCAGATCAATCTTTATAGAAGATTACAGAACCTGAAACAAAGGGGTTTATCAGTGAGGGAGTACACTGAGGATTTCTACTGATTGAACATCAGGGATGGATAGAAGGATGATGAAGATGAAAAGACCGTCAGATATATCAATGGGATGAGATATGAAATATAAGAGGATATCAACATGATGTCAGTTAGAAAAGTCAAGGATTCCTATCAAGAAGCCTTGAAAGCTGAAGAAAAATTGGCCAAGAGGAAAAGACAACAAAGCAGAGAAGAAAATTCAAGCAGAGGCAAGGGAACCAGTAGAGAGAAGTTCCATAAGTCGAAGCTTGAAGTTGAAAAGCAACGTAGTCACCATGAGAAAGGTGGAAGTTCTAAGGAAGGACAATATGGAGGAAGAAGTTCTTTTTCCAGAGAGAGAGGAAGAGGAAAATCTAGAGGAGGCATAGTTAAATGCTATACATGTGGAAAATAACAACACAAATCTTGGGAATATCCCAACAGAAAGAGAGAAGGAGGAGGAGAAACACAAATTTTTGAAGCACATAAGCATGTGGAAGCAGAAGCAACATAAGGAGGAAGAAACCTCATGATGAGAAAAGTTCTTCTTAAACTATAAAGGGAGCCAAAGGAACTAGTTCAATGAACAAGCCTATTTAGAACTGCTTGCAAGTCGAAAGACGGAGTTTGCAAAGTAATCATTGACAGTGGAAGCATTGACAATCTAGTATCCACGGATATGGTGGAAAAGCTAGATCTGAAGACAACTTCACATCCAAATCCATACAAGGTATCGTGGTTGCAGAAAGGACATCAAGTAATGGTAAGTCAACAATGCTAAGTTGAATTTAAAATAGGAGGTTACAAAGATGAAATACTATGTGATGTAATTCCTATGGATGTCTGTCATATTTTATTGGGGAGGCCATGGAAATATGACTGAAAGGTTATTCATGATGGAAGAAAGAATACCTATACCCTAGAAAAGAATGGTAGAACACATATGTTGTTACCCATAGAAGAAAAAGAGCAAAAGAGAGAAGATAGTTCAAGAATACTTCTCATGAGTGGGAAGGAGCTCCTAAAAGAGGTCAGGAAGGAGAACGAAATGTAGTTTGTTGTAGAAAGGAAGCCTAGACTTATCCTTACAAATACTTCTGTAGAATATTTTCCAATAGAAGTTGAGGAACTGTTATAAAAATTTGTTGATATAGTCGTGGATGAGCTACCACACTCATTGCCACCCATTAGAAGCATAAGCCATGATATTGACCTTATTTCAGGATATAGTTTACCAAACAAAGTAGCTTATAGGTTGACACCTAGAGAGAATGAGGAAGTCAAGAATCAAGTCCAGGAATTGTTGGATAAAGGGTTAGTCAGGGAAATCCTAAGCCCATGTGTAGTACCGACTGTGTTAAGTCCAAAGAAAGATGGAGGATGAAGGATGGAGGATGTGTACAGATTCCAGAGCCATCAACAAGATAACCATTAGATACAGGTTTCCTTTACCAAGGATGGATGATTTGATGTACTTTTTGAGTGGAGCAAGCTATTTTTCCAAGGTAGACTTGAAGAGCGGATATCATCAGATAATAATGAGAAAGGGAGATGAATGGAAAACAACATTCAAGACAAATGAAGGATTAATATTTGAAGGGTTGGTCATGTCATTTGGGTTGAAAAATGTACCAAGCACTTTTATGAGGTTAATGAATGAAGTGTTGAAAGACTTCAGAGGAATATTTCTCATAGTATATCTAGATGACATACTAATCTTTAGTAAGACAAAGGAAGGACACTTAAGGCTTTTGACATCAGTGATGGAAAGGTTGCAGTAAGAGAAATTGCCAATAAATGTGAAGATGATTTATTTTATGAAGAAGGAGCTCATATATTTGGGTTTTGTAATCTCTTGAAATGAATTGAATATGGACCTAGAAAATGTAAGAGCAATCAGAGAATGGCCATCACCGAGCAACATATTTGAGGTAAGAAGTTTTCATGGATTAGCGAGATTTTATAGAAAATTCATCAGAAATTTCAGTGGCGTATGCGCACCCATGTTAGACACTCTGAAGAAAAAGCACAAATCCTTCAATTGGACAGAAAAAGCTAAAAAATGTTTCAAAGTGTTGAAGGGGAAGATCACAGAGCAGCCCATTTTGGTCTTACCAGATTTTGGAAAAACATTTCAGGTGAGATGTGACGCAAGTGGATTAGCTATTGGAGTAGTCTTGAGATAGGACAATAAACCAATTACTTATTTCAGTGAGAAACTGAATGACGCCAAGAAAAAGTATTCCATGTATGACAATGAATTTTATGCATTGATTCAAGATTTGCAAAAATGGCGGAATTATCTAATTCCTAAGGAATTTGTCTTCTACAGTGATAATCATGCTTTGCAATTTATTACTAGCCAAGAAAAGTTGAATCAGAAACATGAAAAATGGGTAGAATTTATGCTGAGTTTTACTTTTGTTATTAAGAAAATTATTGAAACTGTTAACAAAGTTGCAGATGCTTTGAGGAGGAGGAATTTGACTGTACAGGAATTCTGAGTGGAGACTTTGGGGTTCGAACACCTCAAGGAGATGTATAAAAAAGATGTAGATTTCAAAGAAGCTTATGAGGCATGCAATAATCCTTTATTGGGAGATAGAATCCCATGGACTTGTTGGATTACTGAGAGGGGGGGTGAATCAATAATACAGTAATTTAATCCATTTTAACCATATAATCCAAGTGTTATATCAATGAAGCATTATCATCCAATAACTATAGAGTAAATAAGCAATGAACAAATGAACAATCATACACATACACAGTACACCAGCGTTTCACGTGGAAACCCAAATTGGGAGAAAAACACGGAATACTTTTTCTTATATTTCTTGAAGAATTACATTCATTGGAAGCACCAACTTCCTTTGTTTTCTAGCTGCAACTGGAAGGAGGCTCCAACCCCCTAGTTTTTCAGGCTACAACCTGAGGGAAGCTCCAACTCCCCAATTCTATGGATACAACCAGAAGGAGGCTACAACCCCTTATGTTCTCCGTCTACACTCGGAAGGTGGATACAACCACCTATCCTTGCCCCATCCTATCACCCTAAAGTAGAAGTAGAATGATGGAACCACTGTCACACTATCATTGTGAGATATACCACTGTAAACCTGTACCAATAATTATGAACCATGCATCAACCTGTACCTCAACCTGTAATCAACATGTACTATAAACAAGTGCATCAACCATGCACCAACTTGTAATCATCATGTACCATAAACAAGTGCATCAACCGTGCATCAACCTGTACCTCAACCTGTAATCAACCTGTACCTTAAACAAGTGCATCAACCATGCACCAACCTGTAATCAACCTTTACCATAAACAACTGCATCAACCATGCACCAACCTGTAATCAATCTATACCATAAACAAGTGCATCAACCATGCATCAACCTATGCCTCAACTTCTAATCAACCTGTACCTTAAACAAGTACATCAACCATGTACCAACCTGTACCATAAACAAGTGCATCAACCATGCACCAACCTGTAATCAATATATACCATAAACAAGTGCATCAACCATGTACCAAGTATGTACCAATCATGTATCAACTACTCATCAACTATGACTCATCAATATGTACCAACATCATCAACTATACACCTCATGTATGTGCGCCAACCCATCAACTACTTGTCTCAACCATGTACTCAACATGTACCACAACCAAAATCCCTCATCAATTTCATCATTCAAATCTGATTTGTAGATTTTTAATAGACCTGGTGTATATGATCAAATTCCTGCAAACATTCCTTAACTTTAAAAACAAGAGACTAGCATTTTCATCAAACTTTTCTTTAGTCTCACATGCCTAGTTTTGGATTAGTCAACAACAATAACTTGAAGTAATCATAACTTTGAACCTGTAATGTATAAGGATCTGAAACAAATAAAATGTGTTATTCAATGTATTTTATGCAATTCCTCCAAGTGTCACTACTTGGAACCTCTCAGAAAAGGATTTATAGCAAAAATGACATACCTTGCTAGATTTTATCTTATTCTAGAGAGAGACCTTGTAGAGCGTGCCCCACACACAATATTTGATGAATTGATTTGAAACAATTAAAAATAATACTAAAGACTGTAAACTAACCATCACATTTAGTCTCACTGAATTTGGATATGTTATGAAGAAGTTATGACGTTTTTACTCGAAAGACTTGATTATGACTAGTTTTAGGATTGGCCACAAACCCTATTTTACACGGAGTGTAACTCCCAAAGTAAAATGCTCCACAAGCTGATTTTTTAACCATAGATACTTGGATATGTTTTATCAATTGCATAGAAATTTCCACATCAAAATCATTATAGAAAAAAAGTTATAGTGAAAATTGCGAGATGACCTGTAAATAACATACCTTAGAAAACACCATCAAAAGAATTTATCCTTCCTTGCATTTCGGCCTTCTTTTCTTCACTTTCCTCAGAATTTCAGCTTATATATCATTCAGTTACCTTAGAAACCTATAGATATTCAATATTCTCAAGTGTTATTCAAATGAGAGAACCTTGCCTCTTATTTATACTCTCCAAGTAGCTTCCTTAAAAACATCTTCTAGGTCACTTGGCCCACTTTCCTTATTTTAGGGTTGGGTCCACTTCTAATTTCTCCATTAAATTTATTATTGAAATAATTTATCTTCTATTCACTTTGAATTATAATACACTCATCACTTCACTTTATTATTTACCTTTTAAAATCTCTTAAACCACTTTGATTACTTTGACCTTTTGGGGCTTCTAGATGACATATGAGGGTCCTCCAACTTCGT
>ML778658.1:1955795-1969813 GCA_009831015.1 Picea engelmannii | reverse complement strand
CATCACTTCACTTTATTATTTACCTTTTAAAATCTCTTAAACCACTTTGATTACTTTGACCTTTTGGGGCTTCTAGATGACATATGAGGGTCCTCCAACTTCGTAAGGCCATAACTCTCAAACCGTGAGGATTTATGTGATGTGCTACATACCACCATAAATGGCATGTAATTTACTATCAATATAGAATAGTATTATCTAAAAATATATCATAATTCATACCATTACCCATCAAACAAACTTGGGTCCATTACCCAAACCCGGGGCCTCCAACTTCTCATGGCCATAACTCTCTAACCGTGAGGAATTATGTGACGTTCCACATACCATTGGAAATGACATGACAAGCATTATCCATCTAGGATATTTTCCCTAATAATTTCACTTTCCTTCATATCATTATTCCATAATTAACCATGGGTTCTCTTACTCCACAAAGCGTCTTCCCGTGAGGGCTTTCACCATAAGGGGACCACTTTGGAGTTCATCCATATTTACTTCTTAACAACCATGAAAAAACAATAATGAGTCATATTTACATCAAAAAATATTGGGTCCATTACCCAAACCTTTGTGCTATGGGGCTTTCTTCAAGGGTTGACATCAATGACAACCAACCTTAATCAACAATCTCCCCCTTTGGCATTGATGGAAACACTCTGATGTAATAATGAAATCATATCACTCATGCTCCCCCTGGAACCATGCCTTTGTCCTCTGCATCTAATAAATCTACTCCCTCTGGATATGATAAATTTACTCCCCTTATAACCATGCCTCTGTCCTCTGCATCTAATAAATCTCTCCCCATTTGTCGTCAATGGAAAAGGTATATTTCCATTCGGGGCTGCTCCCCCTGAAAGACTGTCCTTTTATGGTGCTTCCTCATGTACATCTAAGACATATAATATAAGCATTCAAAATGCATTCAAAAAGCATTCATTTTTGGAGTAGAAATAACTCCAAGTCTTTGGTGAAGATATTCAAAGGCTTCCCGTGGAAGTGGTTTTGTAAAGATGTCTTCCACTTGTTCTTTTGTGCCCACATACTCAACTTTGATGTTCTTTTCTGCAACCTATTCCTATAGAAAGTGATACTTGATTGGAATGTGCTTCATCTTGGAGTGCATCAACGGGTTTTTTGAGATATTGATGGCACTTGTATTATCAAACGATATTGGAATGGGATCATCATACTCAACCTGTATATCTGTCAAAGTTTGTTTCATCCAAAGAACCTATGTACAACATTTTTCTACTGCAATATACTCTGCCTCAGCTGTAGATAGAGATACCAATGATTGTTTCTTTCTTAGCATGATACCAAACACTCACCTAAGTAGAATTCTTCTCCACTGGTGCTTCGTCGGTCATCAATACAACCTGCCCAATCTGCATCTGTGTAGGCAATAAGTGATAGATCTTTTCCTTTTGGATACCATAATCCAAACTCTTATATTCCTTTGAGATATCTGAAGATCCTCTTTACTACTAATACATGTGATTCCTTTGGTGCTGCTTGAAATCGTGCCACCTGTCCAACTGCCTTCATTACATCTAGTCTGGATGTTGTCACATATACTAGGTTGCCAATCATTGACCTATATTGCCTTTGATATGTAGACTTTGAATCATCATCTTTGCTCCACTTACAACTGGTTTGCATGGGAGTGATAACTGGTTTGCAATCTTCCATTCCGAACCTCTTTAGCATTTCTCTGATATACTTGGTTTGAGAAATAAAAATTCCTTGGTTTCTTTGACGTATCTGAAGTCCCAGAAAGAAGGATAGTTCTCCAAGTAACGACATTTCAAATTCATTATGCATGTCTTTTGAAAAAATTTGGCTTAACCTGTCATCATCACTACCGAAAATAATATCATCAATATAAACTTCAATTAATAAAATATTACCTTGACTTACCTTGATGTAGAGGTTGATGTCTGCACTTCCTTTTCTAAACCCTGCCTGTTGCAGATACTTATCCAGTCTGGAGTGCCATGCTCTAGGAGCCTGTTTTAGACCATACAATGCCTTCTTTAATTTACACACATAGTATGTGTTCTCTGACTACTGAAATCCTTCTGGTTGTTCAATGTAGACTTCTTCTTCAAGTTCCCCATTCAAAAAAGTTGATTTTACATCCATCTGATATACTTTGACATTTTTGGAGCATGCAAAAGCTAAAAGCAAACGGATTGTTTCCATTCTGGCAACTGGGGCAAATGTCTCTTCAAATTCGATTCCTTCAATACGTGAATATCCTTTACATACAAATCTAGCTTTGTTCCTTGTAACCTGTCTATCTTCATTCAATTTATTCCTAAAAACCCATTTTGTTCCGATCACATTCTTATTCTTTGGTCCTGGAACCAATTCCCAAGTGTCATTTTTCTCTATTTTATCCAATTCTTCATCCATGGCCTTATTCCAAAATTCATCCTTGTTGGCTTCTTCAAAGCAGTTTGGTTCAATTGTAGATAAGAGTTCTAGTTGTGTTTGTTATGGTGAATGGATTTTTCTTCTAGTCTCAACTCCTGCATCTTTGTTTCCAATAATATGATCTGAAGGATGATTCTTCTGTACTCATTTGCTAGGTGTCTTTGGAGATACTTGTTGAACTTGCTCTTCTACTTCCGTCTCATTCTCTTCATCTTCATCTTCCTCTTCTTATTTTTCATCTTTTTCTTCAAAAAGTTGTTTCATTGATTTGTTTTCTTCTTTCTTTGATTCTAGTCTGCCTGTTTCATCAATTGTTACGTTGATGCTTTCCACAACTTTGTTTAATCTTAGATTGTAACACTTGTATGCTTTCCTTGTACTTGACTAACCAACACATATTCCTTTTTCCACACGAGAGTCAAACTTTCTCATTTTTCCATCTTCTCTTTTGATGTAGCATTTGCTTCCAAAAACTTTGAAGTGCTTCACATTTATTGGTCTTCCTTTCCATAGCTCATAGGGAGTTTTATCAGTGTTGTTTCTGACCATTACTCTGTTTTTAATGTGAACTGATATATGCACTACCTGTGTCCAAAAATATATGTCAATTTGTAATCCATTAGTATTGTTTGAGCCATTTCCTATGCAATTATCATCCATTATGATAATGTTCCTTTGTCATTGAACCACTCTCTGAACCAATCTATGAATCCATGCTCTCGTCCACTATCATATATCTATTAAAACCTACTAAGTCTTCCTACAAATCCATCTCTGTCCATACTATCCAAGACTCTACCAGTGCAACTGTCCATAATGCTAACCCATTTATCATTATACTATCAAACTGTACTTATGCTAATTGATTTCTCTGAATATGTCTTCTCAAACTGTGCAAGCTACTTGAAGTATGGTTCTTTGGTATGTCATAGCTATCACATAGACTCCCCCTATCTAATATTCATATTACTTGGGAGTTTCTAAGATGGATTACTCAGAACAATTCTTGCTCTGATGTGTATTCATCATCATCTTCATTGGTAGATTTATTATCTCTCTGACCTCTGGCTTCTTTATTTCTATATGTGGATTCATCTTTCACTACAACGTCTGAAAGTACAATCTCTTGAACATGTTCCTTATTTACCTGTCCTTCCTTTCTTTCAGTTATTTTCCAAACCCTTTTGTATCTAACATCTTTCCTTTTCTCTGTAGAATTTTCTTCATCTTGTTTTATTGTCAATCTTGCGATCTCTGGTACCTGGTCTTTGTTCACCTATTCTTCCTTTTTTCTTATCCATACTTTCTTATATCTGATATCAGTATTCTCTTTCATGGAAGTATTGATCATGCTTATACAATCACTGGCTATGTCTCCATAGTTATCACATTTGTAACACTCAATGTTACGTGCGACCACATAGGCACGGTCTTCTTGAACATTTCTTTTATAATCCCTACAATCTGCAGCCTTATGTCCAAAGATAGTACAATAAAAACAATGACCATAAAATAAATTTTCATACCTGGGAGTGAATGATATTCTTTGTGGCATAGTCCTTCTGAATTTTTTCTTTGACTGGTCATGATCATGATTGAAGCCTTTTTGTGGCTTGAACATGGATGGTATTCTTGAAGATGTATCTTCAATAGTTTTCTTAGATTTTGGTTGACCATGATTCCTCCCTTTGAGTACTTCTGCATAACTCTTTCTATTTTCTTCATTCTTCCTTTCTAGCAATGTAGA
This sequence comes from Picea engelmannii, assembly GCA_009831015.1. Classification (NCBI taxonomy): domain Eukaryota; kingdom Viridiplantae; phylum Streptophyta; class Pinopsida; order Pinales; family Pinaceae; genus Picea; species Picea engelmannii. The sequence goes on along the minus strand of ML778658.1, from coordinate 1,965,624 downwards.
GTGTTTCTCTTCATTCTCTACAACTAATGTGGATGTTTCTGTCTCTTCAACTTTCTTATTGAGCTTGTCGATTTTGACTCTTAGTTGACAACTTATTCTTCAAGATTCTCAACCTCTTCTTATTTATTCATTATCTGAGACTTCATGACTTCTTCTATTCTCTTTTCTTCTTGAAGTTGGATTTTCAATGCAATTATTTCTTCTTCCATTCTTCTCTCTTCTTGACCAAACTCTTCCTCAAGTTGGTTTAAATCATTGGTTCTTTCATTGACATGATCCATCAATATATTTTCTATCTTTTCTACGTCTTCCTTTTGTCCTACTATGTTGTCTTATAAACATTTCTTTTGATATTCTAGAGTTTCTTCAATTCTTCTGGCCTCTTCTAGTTGAGCTCTTAAATTCTTGATAACCTGTTGATCCTTTTCAGAACCTTGAACACTTTGTTTTTGCTTCATCAATTCTTTCTTGGATGAGTTGTTTTCTTCTCTTTCTTTCCTTAGATATTTAATTGCACTGATCAATTTTTCTTTGTAATCAACTTCTACTTCATCATACTCTTCCTCTTCTGAATCTGTCTGACATGAGAAGCATCTTTCTTATTGTTCTGTATCTGCATCTTCTCTGGCATTTTTGGAATTTGCGATGGGTGAATAATATATGTCATGTAACTTGTCCCAAAGTTCTTTGGTTGATGAACATTTACCAACCTTTTCTCTTACCGATTTAGGTGATCCTTCCTAGATGAAATCCATTGCTATTTTGTTATTCTTCTTCAATTCCTTCTTGGTTGTATTCTTTTCCCTTTTTGAACTATCGTATCCTGTAACAAATGATAGCCAAATATAATGTCCTTGTGCCTGTAAAAACACTTTCGTCCTTTTTCTCCACATCTCATACTTAAAACCATTCTGACCATTAAACATTGGTACTCCATTCTTAGAATAATCCATGATCTCCTTCCAGTGGTTAAACTGTTTCCTGAAGGAACCTTTCTCTACTACCAATTGTTGGATTACTGAGAGGGGGGGTGAATAAATAATAGAGCGATTTAATCCCTTTTAACCATATAATCCAAGTGTTATATCAATGAAGCATTATCATTCAATAACTGCAGAGTAAATAAGTAATGAACAAATCAACAATCATACACATACACAGTACACCAGTGTTTTACGTGGAAACCCAAATCGGGAGAAAATCACATAATTCTTTTTCTTATATGTCTTGAAGAATTGCATTCATTGGAAGCACCAACTTCCTTTGTTTTCCAGCTGCAACTGGAAGGAGGCTCCAAACCCCTATTTTCTTAGGCTACAACCTGAGGGAATCTCCAACTCCCCAATTCTCTAGCTACAACCAGAAGGAGGATACAACCCCCTATGTTCTCTGTCTACAACCGGAAGGTGGCTACAACCACCTATCCTTGCCCCATCTTGCCAACTTGAAGTAGAAGTAGAATGATGGAACCATTTTCACACTATCACTGTGAGATATACCGCTGTAAACCTGTACCAATAAATATGAACCATGCATCAACCTGTACCTCAACCTATAATCAACATGTACCATAAACAAGTGCATCAACCATGCACCAACCTGTAATCAACCTGTACCATAAAAAAGTGCAAAACCATGCATCAACCTGTACCTTAACTTGTAATCAGCCTGTACCTTAAATAAGTGCATCAACCATGCACCAACCTATAATCAACCTGTACCATAAACAAGTGCATCAACCATGCACCAACCTGTATTCAACCTATACCATAAACAAGTGCATCAATCATACATCAACCTGTAATCAACCTGTACCTTAAACAAGTGCATCAACCATGCACCGACCTCTAATCAACCTGTACCATAAACAAGTGCATCAACCTGTAATCAACCTGTACCATAAATAAGTGCATAAACCATGTACCAAGTATGTATCAATCATGTGTCAGCTACTCATCAACTATGAATCATCAATATGTACCAACATCATCAACTATACACCTCATGTATGTGCGCCAACTCATCAACTACTTGTCTCAACCATGTACTCAACATGTACCACAACCAAAATCCCTCATCAATTTCATCATCCAAATATGATTTTTAGTTCTGTAATAGAGAAGGTGTATATGATCACATTCCTTGCAAACCTTCCTTAACTTTAAAAACAAGAGACTAACATTTTCATCAAACTTTTCTTTAGTCGCACATGCCTAATTTTGGATTAGTCAACAACCCTAACTTGAAGTAATCATAACTTTGAACCTGTAATGTATAAGGATCTGAAACTGATACACAATGTTATTCAGTGTGTTCTATGTAATTTCTCCAAGTTTCGATACTTGGAACCTCTCAGAAAAGGAGTGATAGAAAAAATGGCATACCTTGCTGAATTCTGGCTTATTCTAGAGAGCGACCTTGTAGAGTGTTCCCCAAAACAAATATTTGATGAATTAATCTGAAATAGTTACACAAGATACTATAGAATGTACCCTAACCAACACATTTGTTCTCATAGAATTTTGATCTATTATGAATACGTTATGACGTTTTTACTAGAAACACCAGTTTTTGACTAGTTTCAGGATTGGCCACAAACCCTATTTTCCATGGAGTGTAACTCCCAAAATACGACAGCCCACAAGTTGATTTTTTAACCAAAAACACTTGTATATGTTTTCTCACTGGCATAGAAATTTCAGGATCATAACCATTGTATAAAAACATTTATAGCGAAAATGGTGATATGACCTGTAAATAACATACCTTAGAAAGCACCATCAAAAGAATTTACCCTTCCTTGCATTTTGGTCCTCTTTTCTTCACTTTCCTCATAATTTCGTCTCAGATATCATTTGGTTACCTCAGAAACCTATAGATATTCAATATTCTCAAGTGTGATTCAAATGAGAGAGCCTTGCCTCTTATTTATGCTCTCCAAGTGGCTTCCTTAAAAACATCTTCTAGGTCACTTGGCCTACTTTCCTTATTTTAGGGTTGGGTCCAATTCTAATTTCTCCATTAAATTTATTATTGAAATAATTTATTTTGTATTCACTTTGAATTATAGTACACTCATCACTTCACTTTATTATTTACCTTTTAAAATCTCTTAAACCACTTTGATTACTTTGACCTTTTGGNCACCATAAATGGCATGAAATGTACTATCCATATAGAATAGTATTATCTAAAAATATATCATAACTCATACCATTACCCATCAGACAAACTTGGGTCCATTACCCAAACCTGGGGCCTCCAACTTCTCATGGCCATAACTCTCTAACCGTGAGGAATTATGTGACGTTCCACATACCACTGGAAATGACATGAAAATCACTATCCATCTAGGATATTTTCCCTTACAAGTTCACTTTCCTTCATCTCATTATTCCACAATTAAGCATGGGTTCTCTTACTCCACAAAGCGTCTTCCCGTGAGGGCTTTCACCATAAGGGGACCACTTTGGAGTTCATCCATATTTACTTCTTATCAACCATGAAAAAACAATAATGAGTCATATTTACATCAATTAATATTGGGTCCATTACCCAAACCTTTTTGCTACAGGTATTTCTTCAAGGGTTGACATCAATGACAACCAACCTTAATCAACATGACTGAATATTTGATTCAGGATGGATTATTGTTCAAGGGGAGCCAATTATGCATTTTGAAGTGCTCAATGAGATATAACCTACTGAAATAGAAACACGATGGAGGTTTAGCTGGACACTTTGGTCACGATAAGACATTTTCACAGCTGAAGAATTCTTATTATTGGTCGAGCATGAGAGGAGAAGTGAAGAAGTTCACAAACAAATGCAGAATTTGTCAGTATGCAAAAGGAAGACAACAAAACATTCGTTTATATCATCCATTTCCAATTCCAAAAAGGTTGTGGGACACAATCGGTATAAATGTTTTTGGGGGATTACCTATAACTGAAAAATGGAGCCATTCCACATTTGTCATGGTAGACAAATTCCCAAAAATGGCACATTTCATACCATGCCAGAAGACAAGCGATGCCACACACATCGCCAATTTGTTTTTCAGAGAAGTAGTAGGAATACATGGATTGTCGAGGAGCATAGTTTCATATAGAGACACCAAATTTGTAGGACACTTTTTGAGGACTCTATGGAATAGGTTGGGGAAAAACTTGTCCTTTACTTCAACATATCACCCTCAGAAAAATGGACAGACTGAAGTAGTAAACATGAGTCTTGGAAACTTGCTGAGAAGTTTAGTCATTGAGCAAGGTCGACAATGTGATAAGATTCTGGCACAAGAAAAATTTTCATTCAACAATTTAGTGAATAGGATCACTTGAAAAAGTCCATTTGAAATTGTGTATGGTATACAGCCAAGAGGGATTACAGAGTTGAGAGATTTAAATCAAGATGAGTTCAGAAGTGTTGGAGCAGAGAATTTTGCAACAGAGATGCAGAATCTCCTTGACAGATTTAGAGAGAAGCTACAGGACAATAGTCAGAAATACAAGAGAAGAATTGATCAAAGTAGAAGAGAAGTTCAATTCGATGTTGGATATGAATTTTTAGCTCATTTGAGAAAAGAGAGGTTTCCAAGGGGGACATATAACAAATTAAAGATGAAAAAGATAGGACCATGCATGATTCTCAGAACATTCACGTCCAATGCTTATGTGATTGAGTTGCCAGACAATGTTGGGATATCACCGATATTCAATGTTGCAAACTTGTATCCTTACAAGAGAAATGAAGAAGGAGAATTAGATGAGCAAAAATAAATTTAGTGGGAAGAGAAATTGCCCACATAAGAAAAACCTCAGATGGAGAAAATCATCGAATAGAGAGATGGAAAGAAAACCAAAATAAATACATATCCCGAATACTTAGTGAAGTGAAAAGATCATCCACTAGAAGATGCAAGTTGGGTTACAGAACCTGATATTTTGAAGCATGGAAAGACAGTGTAGGAGCTCATGTATAGGATTCCATGCAATTTTTTTAACCAGAGGAGTATGATGTAGGAGCATCACCTTCTAGGTCAACAATGCACACATGGAGGCAAACATAGAACATCTCAGCAATGACAGAGTTTCAAATCAAGAATTTAAGTCATAATTTAATTGGTCATTGAGATATTTTGTAAACACCAATTTTTAAATGTAACTTGTTTGAAAAGATTGTAAGGATTGTAAGAGACTGCAGATATGGAGTTTCAACTCTATCTAGTAGTAACTAGCAGTTATTGTAATAGGACAAAGTAGGTAATAGTTTGAAGTCCGAAATGCTAGGTTTCAGAACAGGACAAGAGAGCTCATGGAGCCATTCTTTTAGATAATTATCCAGTATTTTTCATTGTAACATATGGAGGTGTAAGAGAAAGAATAAATCAAAACAGAGTAGAGAAGAATAGAATAGCAGAAACACTATGTAATTTTCATTTTTTTCATGAATGATTAGAACAGATAGAAGTTTGTCCCAAATCTGTGGACTGTGTTCATTTTCTCATGAGATTGAATGAGTGTTATTTTGTGTGAATGATTTGTTACAGTTCAGTTTCATGCATGAGATTTTGAGAGGTCGACTGTATGAATTCATGACGAAACTGGTTGAGTTTCTCTTTGTTTCTCCTCTGATACTTGTATGAAAGGTGTGCATCTCAAACACAAGGATTGCATCGACTGAGTCTCGGATTGACTTAGAGCTAAGTCCATAGGGAACCAAGGAAACTCATACTAGGTGAAAGTGTGCACAACATCATGGAGCCAACAAGATTTGAAGAACCAGAGTGAAGAATGCCAGGTGGGCGAGAAGAATTTTATTCTTAAGTAAATCCTTTGAATTGATTTTTTTTGAAATCCCATAACACAAGGTATACATGGTAGATCAAAAATCCTTCAAGGGACGAAGATCAGAAGGGATATCACTTTCATAAAGTGTTCACGAGATCCATAAATTGGATTTCTAGGAAAGGAGAAGATCAAAATATTCTAAGTGTTGAAATATTCCAAGTCTGGGAAGAAGGCACAAAAGATCATGAGGGAGAGCACAACAACTGTCGGATAAGCTGTGAGGAGAGGATCTAGACCATCGAAATACATGTCCAGACAATGAGAGGTGAGTGTAGGAGGAGAAAAATGTGAGTCGTCGAATCTGGTGTGTAGACCAACAGTCATTGGATCCAGGGGAAAGGTGCACGAGACAAGTCCTGAAATCATTTCATTGACTTGCTACTGAAGAAATTCAAAGGGGAAGAGTCGAGGACTCACGAGGTTCATACTTGTGACATGACATGAACCATCAAATCACACGAGATAATCATGACCATTGATCGCGACGAAGGAAATATTGGAGGTTTGGGGATCGGGCATTTGACAGGTAAGCATTGAGGTTGAAATTCAACCTCGTGAAATGTGAAGTCACAATGTGCTCAGAGGAGTAGCCTCAGGTCATAGGTAAGGGTCACCAGGACGGAGGCCAAAGGGAGAGCTAAGGAACATTAGCTCGTTTTAGAGTTTGGTGATTGGAGAGTCAAAGGGGACTCATACATATAATTTTTGAAGTCACGAAACGCGACAAGCGCTTTAAGGGATTAGTCGGTGGTCACAAGTGGTGGTCACATGGTGAAAGATTTGAGGGGTGCTAGACAGTGCTCATCCCTCATAGAGAATCAACTATTAGGAGAATTGAGGGGGTCCATTCACAAAGTCCTGATACACAAAATTCTAACATGCCTTTTGTACAAGCAAGCGGTCAAAGCCTGTGGTCGCATGGGAATGTAAGGCTCGTGCCTAGTTCTCAGTTACACAGATGGAGTTCCATAAAAGGACCTGTGAATATTTTTACTTGGGGATCCAATAGGGACCAAAGAGTTGTTTTAGTTCAAGGGGATTGAACGATTTAGAGACCAATAGGTCACACGAAGGGGATGGGGGCTGCATCAATTCTCCCAATAGAGGAGCTCATAAAAAAAAGATTTCTTTTTCATCCCAATGGGAAACTTCTCAACATAGGTGTCGAGGAATTATCGATCATCGAATATAGGATCCCCATTTGAATCAAACATTTATGTAATCTCCTTCTCCTTCTCTCTTTCATATGCTCTAAGCCATTATGTTGGTGTAATTATTGCAGGAATTTGGGTTCTCTCTGGTTCACCATTGAAAGAAGATTTTTCTCTTCTATAAGGGTGTTGTTTTGGGAGAAATACCCTCGAATAATTGTACATTGACTTTATTAGGTGGTTGGACCACCTAGCCTTTAGATAAGGTCCACAACAATTACATCCATGATATCCTTTAGTTACAAGACCTGTGGAATTATTGTATACATAACATGTTAGCATTTAGGAATAGAACGTAAATCACAATGAATAAAATATGCAATTAAATATTGTTACGTAAATAAACAAATCCATAAACATGTTAATTACTAGATCAAACTCTTAAGCCTAGATAATCATGTGTGGTGTAATAACATATGTCATACATTGTAAAACTCCTCTCTATTGTGATGGGTCTTGATACATCGTATACATGTATCCCTTCCCATAATTCCTTCAATTCACCTACCAATTGTTGTCAGTAGAAATCCATATTCTTCAATTGTCTTCTACCAGGGACTATAAGAGCCAACATAAAATGTGCGTTCTTCACGAAAACCATGGGGGGATATTGTTATTGATCACTGCTATAGGAAAAACACAATATTTGGTGTTTTGGAGGGAATATGGGTTCACACCATACATTTTTATACTGAGTCATAGACTTCATACTTCATCATTGAATTTTTTGGCCATGTATTCTCTATATGCTTCATGTCTATTGAATCTGTTGGGATTCACATAACTCTCACCTCACTTGTGTGTGAGACGTGCCATCCTTGCAACATAGCTAATTCTTTGCAATGAAATATCCTTTGAATGCTTGGTATTATAGGGATGTGACTCAATATCTTATGAGGAGGACCATGCAATTTACCATTTTTATTTGATTTATGGTACCTTTCATGCCAACATTTCAGACATATCTCTTTGTCTGTCTGTTCTCCTCTATATAGAATACAATTATTTGAACATGCATGATATGATATATACTCAAGATCCAAAATTTTCAATAACTGATTTACCTCTTCACAGCTATCGGGAAAAGGATTATCACTAGGAAGAACCTTATATTTGAATACTCTATAGTTAGTGGTCAATAGAATTAATGTACAAGTTCATTTAATGTTTATAAAAGAAACCATTTCTAATGTTGATTGTATTGTGAAAATATTTCACAAAATTAATATAAGGCACTTGCTGGTCAATTTCCTCAATATTGTCGAGAAACATGTGTTTTACATGCCAAACTTTTCTTTCACATTTAAAAGTAACATTGTTGACCCAATATGGGTAGACTTTGACCGGGAACTAGGTCCAAAGAGAGGGGTTGTGGAAGCATATTTTAGGCTTTCAAAAATGGTATCATTGATATGAGCATCATCCCCTAGCTCATCATTATCGAATGCGTCTAACAACATTGTCTCCATGGCATTTTTATCCTGTCAGTAATCATCCATACCAACCTCTTTTTCATTGTCTCCATTTCCAACTTATGAAAAAATACTAGTATTGTTGTAGTCATTCCTAACTGGTGAATCTGAACGTAGTGTGAATTGAATAGGTGATTGATTCAACATTTCTTGGTACACTTCCTCTCCGAGTTGTGTTCTCATTGAATCCTTCTCTCTGGTTGACATTGTGGTTGGATTTAAATGAATATGGTAAGTAGGTCGCTCATCATAAAAAGAATCATAATTTCAAAACATTAATACATCGATGATATTAGTAAGCACAATGCAATAATTTGTTTTTTCAAATTACATTATACCAAAAAAAATATCAACATCATTGACCAAGGATTGTAACTGAAATATGGAATTCCATAATTGGCAGGGTAAAGTGGTTTTCCATTTTCATCTACCAACTACCTGCGGTATGTTTCTCCTGATAAGACCTTCTAACATTTTTGAACCGGTACAGGAATATTTTATTCATATGAACTTGATTATGAATAAGGATCCTACAAATTGGGATACATTTTTATTCAGATTGACATGGATAAACAAAATTTAATAATATAATTGAAAGATAAATAAAATAAGTTAAACTTACTGGACATGGAACGAGATAACTCCATGATGGACTTTGAACAATATGGAATGGGACGAAATTTGAACAACTAGCCATTTGATTAGATAATAAGATTTTCTCCCTGCATTTCAACAAAATTAACAAAAAATTTCTTGTACATATGTAAAGTAAATTTCGAGGACCATACCACAATCTAAGGTCGAATATAGTTTTGAAACCATTTTTTAAGAACAAGGCAGCATAAAACGTAAAATTTATACTGAACTATTGCAAGTCATGTGAATTCATCATAAAAAATAATTTGAGATGAATATACTATTTTATGTTCAAATAAATTTTCAAATAACTTTAAATGAATATCGGTGAACTTATAAACAACAAATGGACTGGTGTGCATATTAACGATAAGCAACGGTGCACTGAAAAATCAACCATACAGTGTTTCTAGATTTCTTTTTTGATTTTTTTTTAGGGTTTCCAATTGGACATTCTTTTTTAAACGTTTTCCTCTTTTTCAGTGCACCTTCTTGACAGAAAGGCACCGATGCATTTTTGTATAAGGAACGCAATGATTAAGTGATATTTAAAAAAATAATAATTAAAAAATGTAGTTCCTAAAAAAATATCACCAATGTTCTCATCTAAAACACACAAAAAATGTTAGTCGCACAGTTTTTTTTTTTTTTTTCTTCCCAT
>ML778658.1:1941512-1954400 GCA_009831015.1 Picea engelmannii | reverse complement strand
TGTATGATTCATGAGTCACTTCTTCCTTTGGAGGTACATCACTTTTCAATTTACATTCATGTATATTATTTATTTCAGGTTTCATTATTCTCACCAATGTAAATAAACTCATTATAGTTTATTTTTATGATTACATATATGGAACTTCAAGAATGAAAAAAAAATTGAGACAATCAACCAAACATTCAACAAAATAACCCAAGGCATGGAAGTAGATTGAGCACTAACAACGATTCCAGTGAAGAATCATGATCAATATATCTGGATATAAATGCAAGTTGCAATTCTATTCTTTTAAAATAATTGTCTTTGAACACTTTTTTTTAGTGTAATGGACATAGTGTCCCAACTGAAAGACAAGGGATTACCGATAAGTGTCCCATTTTGTATGACAAAGATCCTCTTATTCATATAATAAAATATGTTTTAATTTATTCTATTGTGTTGTTTAATGTTGTTGTGAAATGTTACATCAATGATTAAATATATGGATGACTGAATATTATAATGAAGAGATGTAAAATATGATGATATAACAAATTAATCCAAACATCATATCCAAATTCACTAATAAAAATATAACATATATGTAATTTTTTTGATAAATAATGGAATTAAAAAATAACAATAATTGCACTATCACATGTTGATGTTTCTCGGTGTATTTTAATTATTAATCTCATTGGCGTGTTTAATATTAAAAATCATTGGTTCCTTTCATATGAAATTCACACCGGTGACTTTATGTAATCAATTAGCAATGATTTAAATATTAATTTAATACCATAAAATTATATTAAATTTTTTTCCATTGGTGTGTTAATCTTATATGAAACACTGATGCGTATGTGTTATTGATACGCATCGACATTACTATTTTATTGATAAGCATTGAAGCTTGTTTGTTACAGAAACACATTGATTCTTTCGATTTGTAATGCACCAGGGTGTTTTCCCTCAAATGCATTGGTGCATATAATTTTATAAAGCATCCATACATTCTTATTAATAACGCATCAATGCGTTCTATGAAGAAATCCTCGGTGATTAAATATTTTAACTCTCCCAATGTGTTTTTTTGTTAAAGCCTCGGTGCTTATAAGATAGATTCCCCAGTGCTTGAATATTTTACTACCCTGGTGCTTGACATTAGGTGAACCACACCAGTGTTGTAAGTGTATGTATGCACCCGTGTTTGTGCCTTATACAAACACAATGATTTGTAAAAATCCAGTAACACCTCTAGCCGCCAAAATTTTCTTAGTTGTAATCAACTTCCATTATAATATCTGCAAAAGCTTCTGCTATCGATAAGAAATGTTGTATCAAATGTTTTTTTTCCAATTATTACCAATTTTGTAACAGTGGAAACCTCCACTAAAAGGTATTTTCACTGTAGTGGAAGTTACAACAGAAGTGAAGATACAACAAATCACGTAGACTATGGAGAGCTACAAGAAAGAAATAGTGGATATAATAGAGAAGTTAACTCCAACCAGACCTTCAAAAGAGTGAGAGCAAAGGGAACAAGAGGTTATCGCGCACATAGATATTTTAGCACAAGAGGTGAAACAAGTGGCATAATTGTATAACGAGACTGCATAGATGTGGAAAATCTTAGAAGAGGATGAAAATATACAACAATTGGAGTAGAAGGAGAAAAAAATGAATGTGGTGGTTCAGGACTTGAAGAAAAGACAGAAAACCATGAACATCTCCCTTAGAATTATTATAGCATCGGAACTGAAGAACTTGTAGGAAGAAGTAGAGAATGAGCATAAAATATTATTGATGAGCTCTAAACAAAAAAGGGAAAATAGGAACAAGAGCTCATAGAAAGAAGAGAAGTGTTATGAGAGCACATTACAATGTATGTTTTGGAGACATTAGCGGGGAAGAGCATAGAGGCTTAAGAGAAAGTCTTAGAATTAACACTGAAGTTTCATGCGTTGGAGGTAGCACTATAGAAGGTGAGATGATGCTAACATGGCTTGAGATGAGCCACATGTTAGTGTTGGGGTCTCTTTGGAGTAGGGACGTTTGTAGAGTAAAAAAACAAGTGAGTCACACCAATGCACCACATTTTGAGGAAAAGAAGCATGCATGGCAGTATTTGTGGAAATTTGGCGTAAAGGTGGACAAAACTAGCTTATTTAGGGTTAGGGTTTTGGGATGAATTGTAAGGTTTTCTTAACCAATTTTGTAATATAAATAAGGACAATGAGTTATATTAGAGGATAATCAAAGATTTTATCATATCATAGAAGTGTTAGAGAGTAGTCTGACGAGTCTATTTTGAAAAACCTTTTTGGATTCATTTTAAGTTGGAGTCTGTTTTGAGAGATAAGGATCTTGGATGAGGTCGAATTAGTCGAGGATTAGGTCAGAAGTTGTGGAGCTTCATGCGATATTGGTCTGCCTCAGTACTCACTACTATGATGTAACACGTGCATAAATGTTTGATGAATAAGAATAAAGAAGCATAGGACTTTGTGAATGTATCCCCAAGGGGGTTGAACCACAATAAAAACATGTGTGCACTGTGTGTTGATGTGTTATTAAATCTGTAGTTATTATTGAATGATTAGATAGATGAATGGATGATTTATTTATAGCACTCACTAGATTAAATATGAAAGTGAATGAATAAATTAATGGATCTGATGAATGGTTGAATAGAATGCATGGTTAAGTAGAAATAATAAGAAGAGGTGAGAAAGAACATCCCCAAATCCCTTCCATGATTGCATACATATACGTCCTATTGTCCCCCATAAACCATCTCAGATGAGACTGTGCTCTACACTCTGTGCACAATGTAGCCTTCTAGTTTACCTGAAGGGTCGATGGTGATAATGGTTTTGTTGGAGAACTAAGCTAGAACTTGGGTCATCCCATAAGTCCAACATGAAGCATGGTAAACCATGTTAACCAAAGTTAACATGGTTATCCATAAAAAACCATATTCAACATGGTTAAACATAGTCAATCATAGTCAGACATGGTCAACGATGGTCAATATGGTCAACCATGGTTAACACAGGGAAGCATACTTATCCATGGTCAACCATAGTCAACATAATAAACCAAGGTCAATGATGGTAAATAATGTTGACTACAGTTAACCATGTTGACGACGGTTTACCATTCTCAATGATAGTCAATCATGTTGTATATGGTTGACCATAGTCAACCATGTTGACTATTGTTTCCCATGTTTGACCATGTAAACTCTGTATGGCCATGTTTGACCATGGATAAATATGGATGTGTATAGTTTCCCAGATAAGCCATAAATGACTAATCTTGACGATGGGTGAATATGATTGACCATTTGTGACTATGTTGACTATGTTTGGTGAACATGGTCAACCAGGTTGATTATGGTTGACCATGTTTGACCATGTAGACTATGTATGACCACATTTGACCATAGTGAACTATGGTTGTCTATGGTTTCCCATGAAGGGATATATTTTACCATGGTAGGCCATGTTTGAATTTGGTTTATCATGGTTGAATATATTGAAACATATTTTACCATGGTTGTATATTTTTTACAATGGTTGGATTTCATCACAATGTGACATTGGTGAAGGGTTAATTTTTATTTTCATGTTAGCACATGATTGTCACATAACGACATTAGGTTATGTTCGTCACATTATAATATTGGGTTTGGTTTGACAGAGAGTGATGTCGAGTTATGTTCATCACATTACGACATAGGTTTATGGTCATCATAGTGCAACATTGCATTTTTTTCATTACATTACGACATCGAGCTATGGTCATCACATTGTGAGGTTGGTTTTTTTCATTACATTATGATATAATGTTATTTTTTTCAGATTGGTTCATTGGGATATTTTCATCACATTGCAATATCGATTTATGTTCATGATATTGAAATTTTGAGTTCTATTCATTTGACAGGGACTTTGGGCTTTGTATGTGACAATGTGACATAGGGTTATCGAAAAATTCAATTTTGTTCTTTACATTACAACATTGGGTTATGTTTGTCACATAAATATTTTGGGATATGTTGATCACTTTTACTAGAAGACACTGAATTATGTACAATACCATTATGATGTTGGGTTATGATCATGCCATTGTGGCATTATGCTTTATCCATCACATTGTGACATTCAATTTTGTATGTCACATTGCAATTTTAGGTGGTTGTACATCAAATTGCAACAATGGGTTTTGTATGTCAGATTGAGACATCGAGGTATGTTTTTCATATTGCAATGGTTACAGATGTTCATCACATTGCAACATTCAGTTTTGTACATGAAGTTTTTACATTGGGTTTTGTATGTCATGTTGTGACGATGGGTTTTGTTCATTAGATTGTGACGTCGTGGTATGCTAGTCATATTGCAACTATAGGACATTTTTGTCGCATTGTGATGTCAATTTATGTTGGATTGCATCGAAATATGATTTTGTTTAAAGGATATGTTTGAATGTGGCATGGGGATATATCTATCATGTTGTGATGTCTGGTTAAGTTTGTCACATTGTGACATCAAGTTTCATCACATTGCAATGTCAAGTTATGCTTGTCAAAATCCAATGTTAACACATTGTGAAATGCAAGTTTTGGCCAAGTTTTCTGAAAAAAAATTGTAATAAAGTTTTTTCTTTCGTGAGAAAGATAGGAATTTTGAATTCACACAATATTAGATGGAAGGAAACCTCCCTAAGATGTGATGTAAAATATGATATTTATATGGAATATTTTGTCAAAGTCACTTGTGTAGAATGTTTTATCAAATTCACTAAGCTTGAATATATGTTCCTCATCAAATTCAATGACATTTACATATAATATACATCGCTCAAACATATAATATATGTAATATTGGAACTATGAAGATTTACATTCATTATTTCCTCAACCATTGTATTTATTATTTCATCAATATAAATTGAAATATTTTTTTGAGTCTACCTATTCTTTCAAAGAAGCCACTTACATTACACTAATTATTAATATTTGTGTTTATTGTTTATTAAGTATCTACATTTTTTTCTTTTTTATAATTAATAATTAATAACGATTATTTTCTTAATTTTTTTATTTCAATATAAAAACAATTATTTGATTTTTTTATGGATGAAAATATATAGTTAAAAATTTACATATACATGCAGGTGAGTACATAAATATGATGTACAACAAAGTTGCAATGAGGTGAGAATGATCACACTCAGACGGGAACAGATACATGTTTCTAGTAATGCACTTGTGATCCTGATGTGGCAGGTTCAACAAACCTCAAGCCTCCACTTAGCCTTCACTCATCATGCCACATAGGAATGCTACCAGGAATGTATGAGTGCTCTTGGGAATGCATGCATATTCCTAGGGATGTGTAAACATTCCTAATAAAACATCCACTTTCCTAAGAGGAATGTGCATGCATTCCTCTCGGGTCCAATTAAGGGAACTCCATGCACATTTTCTAGCCATTTTGACCATTGTGCCTCATGTTTTAGGAGTGATTGAGAAAAATAGAACGAGATATTTTTCTCACCAAGCATCCACAAGTTCCTTTATGTATTACTAATTATTTTCTTTCTTTTTGTAATTTTTTAATTACAAGGTGATTTAAGAATTAATCTATGTAATATAGTGTGAAAAATAAATGGAACCTAATATAATCTTCTCGGAGTGATGAAAAGAACCAAATCGACATGAAACAAAGGACTTGTATAGACACTAAGGAGAATATTCCACCAATTTTCATCAAGATAAAACCTAGGGAATACTTTGAGGACTAGGGATAGCCTATAAATTACCATGAGAGTATCTTCTCTACGTCAAAATATTAGAGATAAATCCAAGAGATATATTCAAAGAGTAGGGATAATTGTCTTCCATCTACTAGTTTTGTTCTTACTTGAGTTTCTCAATGAAAAGGGGGAATAAACCCATCTTCTAATATATTTGTATTTCTAGCAAGCCATATACCCCAAGACCCAATCAAAGGGATTTCTTTGAACTCTTTGAATTATTTTTTCTATTGCCTATTTTTGAAGCTTTCTACGATAGTTTCCCCTTCTCAATCACCTTGTATTCCTCTCATTGAGTCCATATCTACCGATACACTACAAGAATATGTACAGGATATTAAAATGTGACTTGTAGTTTCCAATTCAATTTTACACAAGGTGCATTTTCCAATCCCTTAATGGTTTCTCTTTTGTAGAACTTTCAAAGTTAAGGTTTTATTTAGAATGGCGAACCATATAAACACCTTTACTTTTATAGGTTCCCTTATATTCGACATAGTATTCAACCACTATGGATCCTCCCCATTTTTCTTGTTAATAAACATTTATTTATGCCTTGATCTAGTTGTGTAATCTTCCAATGTGGATTTCTATACCAAACCATCACATCATAATATTTGATTCTAAATTGCCTAACTTTTTAACTTTCATATAGAAGCCTCCCATTGCTCACCTTATATTACTTCTATCCCTACAATATTTGTTCTTTTTCCATATTTTCTACCAAATGTTTGTGAGTTTAGAGTAGATTTCTTATTCTAGGTTAATGGTATTGAGTTTAGAGTTCATAGTACATTTTTTTGTTTTTCAAGTTCTTGAACTATTTATTTTCATTGTTTTTTAATATTTTAATTTAATTTTAAAAATGACCTAATTTATATGAACTCCCTTATTAACTTGTAGAATAATAATGAAGATGGAACTTGGACACAATCAAAACCCCACACAACCACACAAAAGCACAAAAAACTCCAACCCACCACAACCACCAAACATAAACTTAGAGATTCTTGAAGGGTTGAACTCTTGAGATGAATTGTATGTGACTTAAGGGGTACAAGAGATCCTAGATGATTTCATTTGTCACTTCATTGGATTCCATTGTATTGTCAATTGAAGGTTCTGAAGGGAAATTAACTAGTATTTCTTAATATAGGTCCAAAATGTTTGACTATTATAGGATTGGTGTCAAAAAATCCAAGTCATAGACTTGAATATTAAGAAACAATATTTGATGTCTCTATCTACTGATCCTAGAACTCGACCACAAACACCACCGAACAAGAGATGCATTTTTATGGATTGGTGCATCCACAAAAAATTTAGGGATAATTTGATGGATATATGGTTCATGGTGTTCACCAAACCTCCTCACAATAAAATGGAGGTGTCTCTATATTTCCTGAGGAAACTATGTGAAGAATTTATTTTGGATCACCATGTCAACTACTTTTACATTGGTGAAGTCCACAGGGTGTTTCTAGGGTCCGCATAGTACAAAGAGAATTCCAACCATGACCCTATGATATGTCCTTTTCCTCCTAGGCGAAGGCATAAATCCCCAGCTCAATGTCGTCCCATTATGTAAGGCATATAACAAACACCGTTCTCTTTAACAACATTGACTCGTACCATGGTGCAGCATGGGGGTTTTGTTGCACTATATTTGCAAGAGGTTTCTACTAGTGACGTTGGTATAGGGACCAGACCCTCAACCCCTACAACAAAGTGTAGTCAAGAGAGGGCACATGGATAGAATATATGTTCATGTGAGCCTCATAGATTCTTTAGTTGAAATCATACTTGTTATGGAATGATGGGGGCTAGTGGACAATAGAGTTTCATGGAGGAGTTTAGTATCTTAACCATTTATACATTCTTCATGATTATATATATAATATTCTGTGTATTTATTTAAATATCTTATTGTAATATATTTTTCATATTCTACACCCCTATAGTATATTTTGGACAGACCCACCACACTTAGAGAGGGGGGGGGGGTGAATGAGTGTGGGGATATTTTTCCCAAAACTTCCCTCTTACACAAAACTCATTAGTTAGCATTTGAAATTTACTCATTACTCATTGCTTACATTAATAATCAGTTAAATGTGAATACATATCAGCAACATATATCAACAATATATCATCAACAAATCATCTCCACAAGGAACACAAGGAACACAAGATGTATGTACAATTTTTCTTTTTATTATGGACTTCAATCCGGGTTTTTTTTAGAAACAACTAAATAGAGTAAAAATCTACAAGAGAACTAGATCTATATGCAAGACTCATATTACATTCTCATCACCAACTGAGATGAGGCAAAAATCCTCAATAGATATCAATCTGTACCATAAACAATAGCATCAACCATGCACCAACCTGTGCCAAACAACCTGTAACCAACTTGTACCATAAAAAAGTGCATCCAACCATGTACCAAGTATATATCAATCATGTGACAACTACTCATCAACAATTACTCATCAATATGTACCAAAATCATAAAATATACACCTCATGTATGTGCCAACTCATCAACTACTTGTCTTAACCGTGACTAGTTTTGGATTAGTCAACAACCCTAACTTGAAATAATCATAACTTTGTACCTGTAATGAATAAATATCTGAAACTGATATACAATGTTATTTAGTGTGTTTTATGAAATTCCTCCAGGTGGAACTACTTGTAACCTCTCAGAAAAGGAGTTATAGCAAAAATGGCATACCTTGTTGAATTCTGGATTATTCTAGAGAGCGGCCTTGTAGAGTGTGCCCCGCACGGAATATTTGTTGAATCGATATGAAACTATTCTATGGAATACTAAAGACTGTAATATAACCAAAACAATTTTTCTAACTGAATTTGGATCTGTTATGAATAAGTTATGACATTTTTACCCAAAACACCTGTTTTTGACTAGTTTCAGGACTGGTCACAAACCCTATTTTTCACGGAGTGTAGCTCCCAAAATACAAAGACCCACAAGCTGCATTCTTAACCATAGATACTTGGATATGTTTTCTCACTTTCATATCAATTTAAGGATCTGAATCATTATAGAAAAAACGTTATAGCGAAAATGGTGAGATGACCTGTAAATAACATACCTTAGAAAGCACCATCAAAAGAATTTATCCTTGCTTTCATTTCAGTCTTATTTTCTTCACTTTACTCAGCATTTCGGCTTATATATCCTTGGTTACCTTATTCACTTATATATATTCAATATGCTCAAGTGTTCCACACCAACAATGCTCAAGAAGCTCTCACAAGAAGCTCTCCATCAATACTCCAAAAGATATTCTCATAAGAAGCTCTCCATTGATCCACAAAAAGGATAATCTACAAGAGACCATTTCTATCTTATTTATACTTTCATCCTCTAGGTCACTTAACCTATTTTCCTTATTTTAGGGTTAACCACTTTCCATAAATAGAAAGTTCTCCAATACTTTATCATTTAAATATTCCTTCTTGATTTTGTCACCTTACTTTATCATTTCTTGATTTTCTCACTTCTCTTGATTATTTAAATAATCCACCTTGAATTTGTCACTTTAATTTATCATTTAAATAATATTAACCCATTTCTACGTCACTTAACCTATTTTCTTTATTTTTACGGCTAACCACTTTCCATAAATATTCCTTCTTGATTTTGTCAGCTTACTTTATCATTTCTTGATTTTGTCACTTCTCTTTATTATTTAAATAATACACCTTGACTTTGTCACTTTACTTTATCATTTAAATAATGATTTATTCCTTTAGGTCACTTTGACTTCTTTGACCTTGGGGGCTTCAAGCCTTCATGTCGGGGTCCTTCATCTTCATAAGGCCATAACTCTCAAACCATGAGGAGTTATGTGGCATTCCACATACCATTAGAAATGGCATGACAAGCACTATCCATCTAGGATAGTTTCACCAACAATTTCCTTGATCTTCATCTCGTTATTCCACATACAAGCATGGGTCCTCCAACCATTCTTCTAGGATAACTCAATCCGCAAAGTGTCTTCGCATCATGTCTTTCACCATAAGGGGACCACTTTGGAGTTCATATGTTTGTGCACCTTAACAATAATGATAAGACAATAATGAGAGCATGGGTCCTCCAACCATTCTTCTAGGATAACTCAATCCGCAAAGCATATTCCCATGAGGGATTTCACCATAAGGGGACGACTTTGGAGTTCATCCATTTGTGGACCTTATCAATCATGATAAGAAAATAATGAGTCATCTATACATTTTTCGAACAATGCATCATATACCAATGAAACCGCATCGATCCATCTTCATCATGTATCAATGACAACTCATTGATCCATATTCATCTATGCATTCTCATCAAGGACAATACATATTATATTACATCAATTATCAATCAATCAATCCTTTGACATCAATAAATCACTTGACATAAATCAATCAAGCCATTGGCATCAATGACAACATGATCCAACAATGTCCCCCTTTGGCATTGATGGCAATACCAACATTGATGTCAACATCAATTACCAATTATTGATGTCAACATGTAGATACGGCATGCTCTACATCAATAGTCAATGTGACTATCTCTCCCCATCAATAAACATCAATCACATCAATGTGATTAACTCTCCCCCTTTGACATCAATGGCAAAGGGCCATTCTCATCTTGGGGCTGCTCCCCTTGCTTGAACTCTCCTTGGGGCTACTCCCCCTGTCTGAATGCCTTTGAACTTCCTCTAAATAATCTCTGCCCTTTTGAACAAGGGATATCACTCTGATGTAATGCTGAAGATACATCGAACATACTCCCCATGTGACCATTGCTCCCCCGGGAATTATGCTTTTGTGCTCTTTCTTCAAATATAGGTCACTTTTCTAGGTATGCATTTGATAAATATCTCCTCCTAGAATCATGGGAAGAAGAATGACTCCCCCTAAGGGTATGTCTCCCCCTATCTTCTCTATAGGATGAACAATATGCTACCATATGACGATCCTTGGACCTATTCATGCATCAAACTTGTGCCATACCATACATCATGAAACAAAAGATATGTCATCAATGAAATAGAGAATCATGAAAAATATATCTACCAAGTACATCATGTACCAAAATGTGCCCACCATGCACAACACCCATGTACATCAACCATGTACATCAACAATGTGCCAAAAGATATCATCCATGAAATGTATCCACCATATGCCAACATGTGCATCTACCAATATGCCAACATGTGCATCTACCAACATGCCAAACAATGTGCATCTATCAATATGCTAAACAAATACCATCCATGAGTGTACTATCATACATAATTACTTGCACCAAGCAAGTATATCAACCATGTGCTAATAACCTAAGATTCCCCAATGATGTAAAACATGACTATCAATCTACATGTTTCAATGTGTAGCCCATCCACATGAAAAATGCATGCACCATGATATCCAACAATACCATATGCTTCCAATAATACATCATAACATATATCAATGAAACTTCAAAAAGTATCAGCCATGTACTCCAATAGATCAGCATCAAACCATACTCATGGGTTAGTTCCATGCACCCAATATTTATTTTATATCATAACCTTGTGTGATCTAACTTAGAACCATGAAAACCTGCAGCAAACAGTGTCAGAACCTTCAATAAACAATGCTAGACTCTGTAGTATAGAGTTATACCATCACATCAAACTCCAAGCCATGTGCATTGCATTTTTCCCAAGGCTTTACAATAGACACACGACCTGCTACACAACTGAGTGTGTGTGTACATGACCTATTCAAGGTTAGAATGCGTGGACACGTGACTGTCACCACTGTTACCTCCATGTGCCTTAGTAAATGGCACATTTGAACTTCCCTTCAATCTTTCATTCTGATCTGGCTGCTCTATCTTCTTCACCCACTTCTGTAGATGACCCTTCTCTTCAGAACTTGATCTCTGAGTATCCATGTTTTCAAATATGTCTCCCTTTCTTACTTCATTCCTTCTTCTAGCCATGCTATGTGAAGTCTTGATCATGGACTTTCTTCTTGTGTTCCAACACTCATGGGATTTGTGAACAGAAATATGTCTTATTTGATCACATCTCCAACACCTTGTGGTGTTATAGAATCTTCCATTATATCTTCTTTCATAAGATCTACATTCAAAATCTTTGTGACCATATCCATTACATGAATAACAATGCCCATGAAAAACACTTTCATACCCTTGCTTTGGTGTCCCAAAAATGTCTTCTTGATTTCTTCCTTGCTTTGTTCTTTTGAAATTTTATTTGCCTTGTGTAGATGGTTGTTTTGCAACATTATCTTCTTTCTTTGATGGAATTACCTCATGCTTCTTTGAGGTTCTTTCTTTAGCATGTGTATCTTCTCCTTTGTATCCAAGACCTGATTTATCGCATGATGGTCTTTGACTTTCCAAGATCTCATCCAATATTCGTGAGTTATTCAAGAATTTGTTTGACTTTTCCACCTTCTTTCTAAGGTCAACAATTTCAACTTCTAACTTGCAACATGAATCTTCCTTTTCATTTATTTGAATCTTCAATAGCTCCTCTATTATTTTGGATTCTTCAATTTGGGTCTTGAGATGGAAAATAGTTTCAAAATTTTTACTAATCTCATCATCTATATTCATATCTTATTTTCCATTCTTTAGTCTTGTCATCTCTTCTTCCTTTTCTTATAATTTAAAAATCTCTTCTTGTTCTTTGAGCATTCCCTTTAACTTCAAGATGTGCCTTTGACTCCTCCTAATAAACTTCTTAGTGTTATCCGAAAGATAGTGTTATAGTATGTATAAAAATGATCACTCCTATACATGTATAAAACCTCTTCAATTTCCTTTTGAAGTTTTAATAGATTTCCTTCTATTCTTTTCATGGGATAAATACCATCAAACTTTACACAAACTATATCTACATCTTCTTATTCACTTGTATATGAAAATTCATCATCATCATCATTGCATTCAAGGGCTTTAGAGTGTTCCTTACCTTCATTTGAAATATTTTCATGATCTTCCTTTTTGCCAATATCAACACA
>ML778658.1:1906927-1939719 GCA_009831015.1 Picea engelmannii | reverse complement strand
TCAAGCCTTCATGTGGGGGTCCTTCATCTTCGTAAGGCCATAAATCTCAAACCATGAGGAGTTATGTGGAATTCCACATACCACCAGAAATGGCATGACAAGAACTATCCATATAGGATAGTTTCACCAACAATTTCCTTGATCTTCATCTCGTTATTCCACATACAAGCATGGGTCCTCCAACCATTCTTCTAGGATAACTCAATCTACAAAGCGTCTTCCCGTGTGGGCTTTCACCATAAGGGGACCACTTTGGAGTTCATCCGTTTGTGCACCTTATCAATCATGATACTACAATAATGAGAGCATGGGTCTTCCAACCATTCTTCTAGGATAACTCAATCTGCAAAGCGTCTTCTCGTGATGGATTTCACCATAAGGGGACCACTTTGGAGTTCATCCATTTGTGCACCTTATCAATCATGATAAGACAATAATGATTCATCTATACATTTTTCCAATAATGCATCATATACCAATGAAACCACATCAATCCATCTTCATCATGTATCAATGACAACTCATTGATCCATCTTCATCTATGCATTCTCATCAAGGACAATACATATTATATTACATCAATCATCAATCAATAAATCCTTTGACATCAATCAATCACTTGACATCAATCAATCAAACCATTGGCATCAATGACAGCATGATCCAACAGAATTCCCTCTACACAAATATACGCATCAATTTTAGTCTCCACCACTGATGAAACGATAGAGGAAGCATGTTCATTTGGTGTACTTCATACACAGGTATGTGTCACATTTGATCAATTCACCTTATTGATTTTTATTTTTTTTGACATCATCAAATATAATGTTCTTATGTTTCTACATGTTTTGGTACCATACATTGATGAAGAACATACACCTGGGATAAACAAGTCACTACCTTTATAGGTGTCACTTGTTGAGTTAAATCTTGTTTAAATCTCAAATTTGTTTTGTTTATTTCATTGAATTTTTGGTTTTGGTACCAATAACAATATTATTAATATGTATTCAGGTTGCATCACTTTTCTCCATCTTCGAGGCCAATAAAGTCCTTGGGAACCCTACCATGTGTCTTGGGTTATGTCAGTGAACTAACTTGCCTAACTCATCACCTAGGTAGAATAATATATTTTCCATGCAATAAAGGCTAATATTAATAAATAAGGCCTAGTAATAATGAGAAGAAGTCAAATGTAAGAAGACATAATAAAAGGTTTTTCTTCTACAAATATGTTCCTCTATACTTTTATTTTGGTAGATAGATTTAGTATAAATAGGAGTGTAGGGCATGATAATTATTGTGATGGAGTGCTAATTTGCTAGAGATTTCCCCCTTGAACAGGCAAGTGAAAATTACTCCTCTTTGAATAAATATATCATTTTGGTGTGTTATTCTTTATATTATTTTGTTCCATTGGTAATTTATGTGATATTCCTATTTATTCTCAATATAACATAACCAGGTGCATAACAAGTGGTACCAGAGAACTTGCCTAGGAAAGAATTGTGGGTGAATGTTCTTAGGGTAGAGATGTGTTCCAACATCTTTAAAATATAGTGATCTATCATTCAATGCATAAATCCATGGTCGAGGAAGCATACGCAAAGTAAATATAAGAGGGTTTTAATATCACATAGTTAGACAACCTTGTAACCCCTCTGGGTACCCCTTCAAGTGGTAGTACATTCGACAACACGTGTATACAAAATTTCCTAGGAGTTATGAACCCCGATATATATCAATCGATTGACCTCATGACTTCTATAGTGCCACTGAGAACAACACTAAAAAATATACTCTCTAGTACTTGGGTAATTGGGTAGTATGGACAAGCGTACAATCTAGCCTCCTTAGTTGGTTCCATGAATTATTGGGTTGAGTACTATTGCTTTACCCCACATGTATATTCGAGAGATATAACACAACGGAAGCCGTTGTCTCTAGGAAACCTGAACACCCTAACCCTTGTGTTATCACTCCAAAAGTCACCCTAGACTGTAATCAGGTGATCTTGGTGACATCCAAATTTTTGTAAATGTAAATGAGTTTTTTAAAAGGTCAAATGGACAAGAAACAAAATAATAATGTTCCAACTCAGAAAACAGGGCTAGCATGCACTAACAATTAAGGTCTTGGCTAACTTCAATCAGTAATTGAGAGTGAGTATGAATAGAGGGAAGACTTCAATGAGAGGAATGTAGGGGATGATGTAAACATCGGGTCTATAGAAATCCTAAGGAAGAAAGATTCTTAACACGATATCTTCTTGAGCTCAGAAAATAAGTAAGCTAAATAAACATCATGATAACATAACGATAAAAAATACATCATAATATCACCACAACCATTCATGTGAATCATTCAAATCATGAAAATTTAGCACCAGAAGCAAATAATCTGAAAGAGAAGATGATTTCAATTAACAAAAATTTCTTAAGTCCAGTAAATATCCAGTTCACAGTAACTTCATCAAAATATTACAGTATAACGAAGCCTTGCTCAACCATATGAACCCCACTCTACTCTTGTACAATGAAATATATAGCACCATAGGTCCTTTCCATCTCACCAATTCAAACTCCAACCCCTTTCCCAAAATAGAAACAGTTACAAACAAGGAATGACACGTTTTAACCGATTTCCTACTTTTCAGGAGGCGAAATTTTGAAAACTTGGCTTCAAAATTCCACTTATAATTCTCAAAATACAATATCTGTGTAAAATATGAGAACATATTTTGTACATAAGTTTGTTATGAAGAAAAACTTGTCTCATTTTTTTTAAATTCATCTCCAGCTGGCGACAAAAAGTGTCACAAAAACATGTCTTGAAAAGGAAAACGCGAAAGTGAAAACATAGGGCTCAAAGATTCTTTCGAATATCCCAATCCATGAAACCTATTTGAAAAATGAAAGAGGTTAATGTTCCTGGGTCTGTTATTGACAATAACCTCCTTTGTATTCTTAAAATTCATCTTATTTCGCTCGAAAATCCTCCTAGAAGTCAATTTCTCAAAATTGCCAGTTCAACAATCTTAAAACAAAGTTTAAGCAGCACATTCCGTAGCACCACTTCTATGTCAAATAAATCTCTGACCATAAAAAATTTTGAAAACCCGAGAGAGGTTTTTATTATTTGGTATGTGATGAACAAAACAATCCTCCATTTTTCAAAACTTCCTTCCCATTTGATCATAATCCAAGTTTAAAGTTAATGACTAAAAAATGGTAAAATAACTCTGCACAATTTGTTATCTACCAGAATTTAGGTAGTGAATTTAGGTGATGCATGTTATGAATCTGTGTGAAAATTCCATCTCTGCCAGATATTGGGTAGAAAATTTTGGTAGTGCCACTGTGTGTTTGTGTGCCAATTTTAGGTAGCGTTGTAAAAAATGCAACACCTCCAACTTGAATGTGTATAGAGCTAGTAATGACTTTGCATAGTATCAAACCCACTATCTTTATGTCAATTGGTAGAACTGTAGGTAGAATACCAGTGGAATACCAAAATAGACTATTGTGTAGTGCCAAAGTGCTATGGAATGTCTGCAGTTTACTGCTGAGGGAGTTAGCACTTCACAAAAAATCCCAAAACTCTGAGAATCAAGCACATAGAACCCTGTATATGTGGAAGATTTAGTGTTTCATCAATTCTTTATCT
This sequence comes from Picea engelmannii, assembly GCA_009831015.1. Lineage (NCBI taxonomy): Eukaryota > Viridiplantae > Streptophyta > Pinopsida > Pinales > Pinaceae > Picea > Picea engelmannii. The sequence continues at coordinate 1,936,050 of ML778658.1, read as the reverse complement.
TTGCAGAAAGGGACACAATCTTTCCAATGCCTTGGCCCTTATCTTTCTTCTTATGTAGGATAGATACTTTTGGTAATACCTGTTCTTCAATGGCCTCTTTGAGAGATGATGATCAGGTGAAAGGATTTTTTACCTTGATGTTGGCTTCTGAAGGAGATGAGGAGTAGTGTAGCTTCTTTGTTCTGCCTATAAAGGTTTTTTGAGCTTCCTTTAGGAGAGGCATGCCTCTTCTAGCTGCAAATTCTTATGCTAAAATATAGGCTCCATGGGGTATAGAGTCATCCCTATGAGGCTCTAAGATCTCTTGTAGTTTCAGTGCCTTATCCATTGGGTTTCTCCCAACCTTTAACCTGTGCAAATTGATCTGACCCGTGACCTTCAACTGAAACCAAATGAAAACTTAAAACTTAACTGCTGGAAGAGATGCTCAGGGTGTTGAGCTTATATCACACAACCTACCTACCCTAAGCTAGCCCCTAAGCTGTTTGATCAAGTGAAATGAAAAATCCAATGGATCCATGCAAGCATCTCGTCCACTGGTTGGATTCTTTGCATGTGTTTCTTCAAGGGAAACAAGGAATACCTAATTAAAGGAAATTCATCTAAGAGTTTGAAATCAGTTTCATCACTAACCAAATATGAAAACTTAAACTCACTCATTGACTGCAAACATGTGGCAAAAGGATCTTGCATCTCATGAAGAAAAACCTCTTCTTGATCAACACATATAAAACAATTATCTTCAGTTTCATATGTTATTTTTTGTTTCAATCCTTTATACTCACCATCAGTCGATAAAGAGTTTGAAAATAACCCTTGATGTCCTTCAAAAGAAATGCCATTTTGATTTTCAAAGGAAGAAAGGAAAATTGTTTGTTGACCAACTTGTTCTTGAAATAAAGTTTTAGGAAATGAATGGTTCAAATAGAAAACTGTCTGACTATTCTTATATCCATGATCACTTAAAATATTTATATCTTCATCATCTTCACTTTCAAATTCACAACTACTTGATGGCTGCAAACTTGAATTTTTAAAACCTTCCACAAAACAAACTATGGGATCATTAACATCTTTAGAAGGTTGTTGGTTTATAATATGGTGAACTCTCTCTTTCAGAAATTGGAATGAAGAAAAGAATATGAGTAGAGCATTTCCTTCAACAAACTTGCTACCATTTTGTTGTCTATTGTCATGGCTGAAATGTGTGGGTCGTAAACCTTCATAAGACTGTTGAAAAGAATCATCTCCTGGAGGAACCTACAAATGGTTTCTCTAGAAGAAAAATGTCATAATCATCATAATACTCATCATAAGGAGGTAAATTGGAAACCTTTTGAATATCCATAGCAAGAGGATTTGGATCAATAGTTGGTGAGTCAAACACTTGATCATCAATCATTACAACTTCCTCTTTAGAATAGTGCACACAAGAGGATGACAAAACAGAGTTTACATCATATGGATTTTGATCAATAAGAAGCATATAGTTTTCAATGCAGTCATAAACTATTTCGTCTTCAACATTGTTTGAAAACTTCTCCTGAATTTGACATGCATATATGTTCGTTGAAACATATGCAATCATCGAGGAATCTGTTTCATAATTTGACACATACTTACATCCTTGCTGTTGTCCTATATCTGATTCACACTCATTGTTTTCTTACTGAAAATTCAAAATGTACTGATAGTTCCCTTGTTCATGTGCATGCAGATTTTCAAGGTCGACCTGCTCTCAGATCCTCCTGGAAGCATGGATTTTTTCCTCCACTCCTTGGGCATGTTCAAACAAGATCCTTAAGGATGAATACTTCCTTTATAACAGGATAAGGTCAAGTTCTGAATGAAGACCCATAACATAATATATCACGATAGTTGTCTCTGTAGGCCGGATATCCAAAGGCATATCATGATAAATTCCATAAAATCTTATGTTAAAAACAGACAAAGCTTCATCTTGCTCTCTCTTCAAAGAACAAAAATCATCACTTGGTATGAATCTAATGATTTTTTCTCATCCAAATACTTCAAAAAATCATTAGATAAGTGGACCAAAGAGCCAATAGAATCAACTCTCAGACCCTTAAACCATACAACAAAACCACTGATCAGAGATTTAGAGAACAATCTCATGATCACCTTTTCATGGACAATCTCAAACTGATCAATAAAATCCCCAAAGGATTCCAAGTGCCTCTCTGCTGAAATTTGATTCTCTCCATAAAACCAGGGAAGATATTCAAAGAAGTTAAGAGGGTAAGGATGAAGGAGATAGGGCAAACTTAAAGGCTTGAACATATTCATCATGATTTTAATTTGAAAGGCAGTGGGATGATCATGACGGTTAATAGGTTAATGACAAGGTTGATCATTAATGCCCAAAGGTGTTGAAGTCTGAGTAGGTTTAGAATCAATCTTAATTTCCTCAAAATTACAAGAATGCTCTGATTCAAGAGGACTAAGAATGCAGAAATCATATTTAGGAATGAGTTGTAATGAGGATATAGGATCAACATCAACAACATAAGGCTGCAATATTTACTCTTCTAAGGTTTGATATATGAAGGTAGGTTGATGATCATAGGAATAAACAAAACATAAAATAACCCTCTTGACATGTGAAGGGAAAATCATGAAAGAGATGATAAAGAATAACAAACGTGTAAATGTGTTGAACCTGCACAAAATAGATCTAGCTAGAAAATACTACACACATTTGCAGAGATAAATTAAGAAAGAAGAAGCAAGATAGAAAGAATGGAAGAATTCTCATTAACCGTATTCCACACTCAAAGAGTGAATAATTTACAATATATATAGGATACATGAGTAACTAATGAACCATAGTGGTGGTCTAGATTGATCTAGACACACACCAACAATTACAAGAGTAAACTGCCACCTAGTCTAGTCTCTGAGGTAGTTACGAGAGTGAACTGCCACCTAGCTGAGTTAACTAGTCAACTAGTCTTCAATTAACTAACTGAACAAAGAGTAGTGAGTTTGTGATGATCCCAATGTTGCATGGTGACAAAACCAATGCAACATCTAAACTCAACTCAACTATTCAAACTGAAGTGTCAACTAAAAGAGAATATTCTCTAGGTGGAATATTCTCCCCTAAAATATAGGAGATTGGATAATAACTAATTATGACTAATAAACAAGGAATAACCTAAGGAAAAATAAATCCTAGGTGTGTGTGAAGTAACTCCAACACTGCCCCCTGAACATCACTATGGTGAAAATAAAGAATGGGTCCCGGCTATGAGGCCATGTTAGGTACCCAAATACAAAAGATACATTGAACTAAATGAGGAAAGAGGGAAAACCTCATGGGAACAAAACCCCCCCTCAAATTACAATGCATGAAATAAAAAATGATACGGAAGAAAAGGCAGTTGCTAAGAAACCATGTCCTTCACTCCAAGAAGACCTCGCAATTGTGCAAGTTTGTGGTCTTTGAAGATTTTTTTGAAGATGTAGATGTTTGCACGGATCTGATGAAGTATATGAATCATTGATATTTCCACACATATCCACTTTATCTTCTTGGAATGAATAATATCCAAATAAATTTTGGATGCAATTTGGAAAACCGTGCGACCGTTTCGAGAAAAATGTTGAAATTTTGTTGATTTTGAAACGATCATAACTTCACTTTCCGGACTCCATTTTGGATGATTTATTTTTTGAAATTGGATATTTTCCCAAGAGGAATTCAAATATCCAATTTTTTTATGCAAATAGTGTTCAAAAAATATCAGAATTGAGTCTGATGTGTGGGGCTCCTTTTTTGTCTCCTGAGATGCATGCATTGTGCAAGGGAAAATATTTGCATGTGACTCCTGAGATGCATGGCATATACCTTCCACATGAATTTCAAAAAAAAAATCTGAAATGGACTAGACATCATCTTTAATTAGTGGAATACAAATTTTGTAGATACTTGTGTAGAAGGCTCTTCAAACTGAGATGATTTATCTTCCAGTGCCTTTTCTACATTCTCTATCTTGTCAAAATTTTGCATGCATTCTTCCTTATTCCCAAATAAAACCTTCAATCTACTCCATAAATCATTTGGAGTGAATTCTTGTGAGTCATCATATACTTGATGGAGAATTTGGGGAGAAATAAAATAGAGGATACATCCTATGGCCATATCTTGTCTATTGAGAAAGTCATTTTTCTCATAATTTTTGGCTTCCATTCCAAATAGTTATGAGGCGTGAGAAGTATTTCCGTTGAATAATCCATCTTTCTGCATTCTTCAATCTCCAGTACCTGCAAAAAATATTTTTGTGTAGCTTTTTCTTAGCATTCCATAAGCTCTGATACCATGTAAATGTGTTGAACCTACACATAATAGATCTAGCTAGAAAATAATACACATTTGCAGAGAGAAATTAAGAAAGAAGAAGAAAGATAGAAAGAATGGAAGAATTCTCATTAACCGTATTCCACACTCAAAGAGTGAATAATTTACAATAGATATATGGTACATGAGTAACTAATGATCCATAGTGGTGGTATATATTGATCTAGACACACACCAACAGTTACAGGAGTAAACTGCCACCTAGTCTAGTCTCTGAGGCAGTTACGGGAGTAAACTGCCACCTAGTTGAGTTAACTAGTCAACTAGTCTTCAATTAACTGAATGAACAAAGAGTAGTGAGTTGGTGATGATCCCAATGTTGCATAGTGACAAAACCAATGCAACATCTAAACTCAACTCAACTAGTCAAACTGAAGTGTCAACTAAAAGAGAATATTCTCTAGGTGGAATATTCTCCCCTAAAATATAGAAGATTGGATAATGACTAATTATGACTAATAAACAATTAATAACCCTAGGAAAAATAAATCCTAGGTGTGTGTGAAGTAAGTCCAACAAAATGTTCATGTAGAAAACTAATGAACTCATACCTGATCATCTTTATGTCAACAAGATCGTCCCCAGTGGAGTGTTTGATTGTGGAGTCACCAGGTAGATGATTAAAGTCAATTTTATGTATCCCTCTCTTGTCTACCATCAAGAGTTGGATCTATGTCATTCTTTCCAGGGAACTCTTCAATATGCTCAAATTAGTCCCCAAAAACGACGCCATTTATGTTATCACTCCAAAATTCACCCTAGACTGTAAATAGGTGAGCTTGGTAACATCAAAAGTTTTGTAAATGTAAATGACTTTTTTAAAAGGTCAAATGGAGAAGACTCAAAATAATAATGTTCCAACTCAGAAAACAGGGCTAGCATGCACCAACAATCAAGGTCTTGGCTAAATTCAATCAGTAATTGAGAGTGAGTATGAATAGAGGAAAAACTTCAATGAGAGGAATGCAGGGGATGGTGTAAACATCAGGTCTACAGAAATCCTAAGGAAGAAATATTCTTCACACAAGATCTTCTTGAGTTCAGAAAACAAGGAAGCTAAATAAATATCATGATAATATAACGATCAAGCTTCCATCATAATATCACCAAAAAAATTCATGTGAATCATTCAAAGCATGAACATTTATCATCATAACAAAATAAGTTGAAAGAGAAGTTGATTTCTATTAACCAAAATGTCTTAAATACAATACATAGCTAGTTCAGAGTAACTTCATCAAAATATTACAGTATAAGGGAGTCTTCCTCAACCATATGAACCCCACTCTACTCTTGTACCACGAAATATATAGCACCATAGGTCCTTTCCAAATCACCAATTTAAATTCCAACCCCTTTCCAAAAATAGAAATAGTTACAAACAAAGAATGACACATTTTAACTGTTTTCTTGCTTTTCAGGAGGCGAAATTTTGAAAACTAGGCTTCAAAATGCCACTTGTAATTCTCAAAATAAAATAGTTGTGTAAATTCTGAAAACTTTTTTTGTAGATACTTTGGTTATGAATAAAAACCTCTCTCAGTTTTTTTAAATTCATCTCCAGCTGGCCGTAACAGTTGTCACAAAACTATGTCTTGAACAGGAAAACACGAAAACTTAAAACATAGGGCTCAACGATTCTTTTTAATATCCAACTCCATGAAACATGTGTGAAAAATGAAAGAGGTTAATGTTTGTGTGTCTGTGATTGGCAATAACCTGCTTTGGATTTTAAAAATTCATTTTATTTCCCTTGGAAATCCTCCTAGAAGTCAACTGGTCAAAATTGTCAGTTCAACAGTCTTAAAACAGAGTTTAAGAAGCATGTTCTGTAGCATCACTTCTATGTCAAATAACTCTCTTACCATAGCACATTTTGAAAAAATGAGAGAGTTTTTTGTTACTTGGTATGTGATGAACGAAAAAATCCTCCATTTTTCAAAAATTCCTTCCCATTTGATCATAATGCAAGTTTCAAGTTAATGACTCAAAACTGGTAAAATAACTCTCCACAACTCGTTTTCTGCCAGAATTTAGGTAGCGCCCATGATGCATTCGTGTGAAAATTCCATCTCTTCCAGATATTAGGTAGAAAATTTTGGTAGCACTATTGTGCGTCTGTGTACAAATTTTAGGTAGCGATGTAAAAAATGCAACACCTCCAACTTGAATGTGTGCAAAGCAAGTAGTGACTTTGCATAGTATCAAACCCACTATCTTTAGGTGATTTGGCAGCATTGTCAGTAGCATACCAGTGTAATACCAAAATAGACTATTCCATAGCGCCAAAGTGCTACAGAATGTTTGCATTTTACTACTGAGGGAGTTAGCACTTCAAAAAAAATCCCAAAACTCTGAGAATCAAGCACTTAGAAGCCTGTATAGGTGGAAGATTTAGTGTTTCATCAATTGTTTATCTTTGCAAAAAGGGACACAAGATTTACAATGCCTTGTCCTTTATCTTTCTTCTTCTATAGAATAGAGAATTTTGGTAGGGACTATTCTTCAACAGCCTCTTTAAGAGTTGATGATCTTGTGAAAGGATTTCTAACCTTGATGTTGGCTGCTGAAGGAGACGAGGAGAAGTGTAGCTTCTTTGTTCTGCCTATAAAGGTGTTTTGAGATGCCTTTGGGAGAGGTTGGCCTCTTCTAGCTGCAAATTCTTATTCTAACACGCTGGGACAAAACCAAAATAGAAAAGGAACATGCAAAATCTTTTGTGATACAACCTTTCCTGTACATTCTTCTTGCGAAATTACTACATATCGCTTCCTGTTAATAATTTGGGCATTTCACCACTGCAGTATTATTTAGATCAGAGTACAAATTCGCAGGAGGAAAAAAAAACAAAGGTTGGGGCCTTCCCGCACCCTTATTTGAGAATTATCACATTGGAATCCTATTTTCATCTTGATCATCATGATACATATCATTTTTCATCCTTTTTTTCCTGTGGTCCCAACCCCCCTTCTTCCCTCCTTATTTTGTACCTATCCCATCAGATTCCCCTTTTTTCTTTGATCGTAATGATACCATTCACCCGTAACCCCTTTCAAACATGGACTCACCTACCCTCTTCATGTTCCTCCCTTTCACCATGGCCCACACCCATACAAAAGACCTTCAAGAATTCTTTAATATCTTATCATTTGATCTCTCCATGACCCAGAAGGAATTACAGAAAATCAATGGAAATATTTCCACCATCAATTCCTCCATGTATTCCACCATAGACAGAAAAATTGAATCCATGAGATAGAACATGAGGAAGGACCTCTCTTCCCACATGGAAAACCAGCTTGAATCCATTGTTCTATATCTCTTTTCAAAACTAAATATTCTCAGAGGCTTCTGCTGAACTAACGAACCTTAGCACCCAAAAGGTGATACTTCTTGAACATCCTATAATTTTTAGTGCAATAAATTTCAACATGACCTATGTCTTCCTAGAGTGGATGTGAACAAATTTGATGGCCCATATCCACGAGTTGGGTCATCCAAATGGAACACTACTTCTCTTTGCATGCCATTATCGATGAGTTCGCCAAACTCTATTATGAGGTTCTCTATTTGGAACTTGAACGTTGGAAATGGTGGCAATGGCGTAAAAAGGAATTCCAAGGGTATGTGTCTTGGACACAATTTTTTGTCAAGATTTATGACCTCTCTGAAGCCAATGCCCATAATTTAGGTTGTTTTACCAACTTGAAAAAAACTGGCCTAGTGGAAGAGTTTATAACTGCCTTTGAGCAATTATACTTTAGAATAGAGGGCTTGAAAAATGATTTTTTCAAGGAATTCTTTATCATTGGCCTCAATGATGAAATATTTTCCCATGTTCTCATGGATCACCCCCAAACATGGTTGGAATATACTAAAAGGGCCAAGGAATCACAACAAGTAGTCTCATCCAAAACTAGAAAAAAACTCTTTATTCCTCACCCTAAACCCACCCTTCTCACCTTTCCTACCACTCTCCTCAAGATCAAGAAATTGACTTGGGATAAGATGTATCAAATCCAACTTAAGGTTCTTTGTTATAATTGTTACGACAAATATTTTATGGGGAACAAGTGTAAGGAACAAAATATTTTTATGGCTATGTCTGAGGATGTTTCTAAAGAAGAGGAATATGTTTCTCATGTACCTGAGCTACCCCCACTAGTTGGTCTTACTCATCCCTCTGATCCACTCAAATTTGAACCACTAATTTCCATGAATGCATTCACTAGTCTCTATGCTCTCCAAACTCTCAAGTTAATTGGCTACATTAAGAACCAAAAATTAATTATTCTAGTAGATAGTGGAATCACACATAATTTTATTCATCGTGGCATTGCAAAAGAAGTCAAATGATATATCCTTCTAGTTAATAATTTCCAAATCATGATTTCCAATGGGGTTCCATGAAATGTGGAGGGTGTTGTGAAAATGTGCACCTAAAAATTGGTCAGTACCACCTGAAATATCATATGTTTTCTAATAACATGGGTGGTTGTGACATTGTACTTGGTGTTGAATGGTTACACACTATCATCCCTATCACCATGTATTTCCAAAAATTGACCATGCAATTCTAGGAGGAGGGCCAACAACACCAGTTACAAGGAATCACTGTAGGGTCACCAGAGATCATCAGTTCCCACCGAATGGAAAATATCCTTCGAAAAGGTCACTTTGTAATTATTTCCTAACTTTATTCCATTCAGGTGGTTGAGACACCCTATGTCCATACCGTCCTCAAATCTCTCCTCTCCCAATAACAAGTTTTTTTTGAAACCCCCCAAGGCCTTCCCATTTCTTGAGGTGTCCATGATCATTCCATTCCTATGGTTATGGGAAATCTTCTGCCAAATGTTCTTCCTTGTCATAATCCCTTCACCTAGAAGAATGAAATTGAGAAGATTGTTCAACAATTTATAGAATCCGGTGCCATACATCCCAATACTATCCCCTATTCTTCTCCATTAGTCATGGTACTGGAGGAATAAGATACTTGGTGCATGTGTACTAATTTTTGTGCTCTCAACAAACTCACCATAAAATAAAAATTTCATGGATTTCTTTCATTGATGAACATTTTTATGCATTAAGTGTTTCTCATTATTTTACCAAACACTATATCCGCTCTCACTATCACTAGATTTGTATGAAATAAGAGGACATTCCAAGACTGCATTTAGAACTCATGAGGGTAACTATGATTTCTTGGTTATGTCATTCAACCTCTGTATTCTCCCTCGACTATTCAAAGTCTCATTAATCATGTCTTCCTTCCTTTCCTCCATCATTTTTTCTTAGTTTTCTTCGATGATATTCTCATTTATAGAAAAACTTGGCAAGCCCATATTACCCATATGGATCAAGTTCTACAACTATTGTCTCAACACAAACTTTTTCTTAAGAAGTGTAAATGTTATTTTGGAGCCTCTGAAGTTGAGTACCTGGTACATATTTTAGGAAAGAATGGTGTTAGCGTGGATGTGAAAAAACGTGAAGCTATGCAGGATTGGTTGCACTTGAAAATTCTTAGAAGTATGCATGGACTCCTAGCTTTGATGAGATATTATCATACGTTTTCTTAGAATTATGGGAAAATTGCAGCTCCCCTCATATCACTCCTTAAAAATAATTCTTTTAGTTGGAATCCAGCAGCTGACAGTTCCTTACAAGCTTTGAAAGAGGCTATGTGAATTGTTATCATTCTGGATCTCCCTGACTTCAACAAGACCTTTGTATTGGAATTTGATGCCTCAAGGAAAGTCATTGGGGTTTCCTTCTTGCAAGATGGTCGACCTTTGGATTTCATGAGAAAACAATTTTCTAGGAACTATTTGGTCCAATCCACCAATGAAAGGGAAACACTTTCTTTTCTTTATGTTATGGATCTATGGAGCCATTATCTCTTGGGAAAATGCTTCCAAATTAAAACTATTGATCAAAGCCTCAAGTATTTTATGAAACAAAGAATTTCTTCCCCACAACAACAAAAATGGGTAACCAATAAATTTACATATGATTATGATATCATATACAAAAAAAAATAAAAAATCATGCTTGATTCTCTTTCTAGGAAATATGAAGAAGACACGTCCCCTTTTTTCTTCTCTTTCATTGTCACATATTGGCTTCAACAAGTTCACCAAGAATGGTTGCAAGACACCAAAATTTCAAGTCTGATACAAACACTGTAGTAGGATTCACAAGAATCTCCAGAGTACTCTTGGGACCATGACGAACTTCGTTATAAATTTCGACTATATCTAAGAAAACAATAAAACCTTAAATCTGTTGTGTTCTTTGAGCTTCATGCTTCTCCTACAGCTGAGATTTAGGTTTTACCAAAACCTATGAACAGGTCACACATTATTTTATTTGGGATAGTATCAAACTCGACATCCACAACTTTTTGGATGAATTTGATATGTTTCAATGCAATAAGGGTGAGAAATTTGAATCTCCATGCACACTACAACCACCTCCAATTCCACCTTCTATTTGGACAGATATTTCTATGGACTTGATTGTTGTCTTACCTAAATCATTCATTAATTTAGTCATCATGGTAGTAGTGGATCATTTTTCCAAATATTCTCATTTATGTTCTCTTCAAAACCCATTAACAAAAACCATTGTGGCTCAATTTTTTATGGATAATATCTTCAAACTCCATAGCATGCCTCATTCTATTGTTTCTGATCATGATCCAACTTTCACCATCGTTTTCTGGTAAGTAGTTTTCTGACTCAAGGGAACCCAATTGGATCTTATCACAACATATCATCCTCAGAATGATGGAAAAATGATGTATTTAACAAGTGTTTGGAAACCTATTTGAGTTGTTTTTCGTCTGACATAAAAAATCAGTGGGTTCAATGGTTACCCCTAGTTGAATGGTTGTATGACACCCCCTACCATACTGCCACTCTCATGACTCCCTTTGAAGAAATTTATGGAAAAAATACACCGTTCCATCGTACATGCCTGGTGTTTGTAAAGTTCAACAGGTCGATCAAAATCTTACAATTTTCATGGCCATTCTTCGTACTCCCCAAAAAAATTTGTTCATGGCTCAAAATTGCATGAAACAAAAAGAAGATCATGGTTGTTCTAAATCTAAATTTGCTAAAGGGGACCAGGTGTTTCTTCATCTGAAAACTTATAGGAAAACTTCACTCAAATTCCAACACTATCAGAAACTCACCCCCAAATTTTATGGTCCTTATTGTATTCTCAAGAGAGTGGGGTAAGTAGTATGCAAGTTAGAGTTTCATAGTCACTCTAAGATCCACCATGTTTTTCATGTTTCCCCCTTAAATCAACTACTGAACACAAATTTCCAAAATCAGAACAGTCTACCTCAATTGAATGTAGAAGGTTTCATTTGGTTGTATCCACAAGTAGTCTTCGACCAACGCGAGTGTCATCTCCACCAATGCACTATAAACGAATTTTTATTTTAGTGGAAGGAAACACAACTAGAAGATGCCACATAGGATCTTACTACAATTCTGCAACAATTTTCTGATCTCAAGCCTTTAGGACAAGGTTTTTTTTAAGGGGGAGAGAATATTCGGGACCTAATCTACCTAGCTCCTCACGTGTGTAGAATAATATAGTTTTGATGTAATAAAGGACAATATTAATAAATAAGCCCTAGTAATAAGGAGAACAAGTCCTAATAGAATATTTTCCTCATGCACTTATTGCATAGGTATTCCTCCAGAGTGTTCAACAACTCTATTTTCCTCAACTTCTCAGACCTCAGAACGTCTCTATCCCTTTTTCTCCTCAAAGGGATATATTTTCCCTCTTGTAAACTTCTTCTCAAGCATTCCTTACTTACATTTCTAGAGTATTCATCAACTCTGTGAGTGTCCTCCTCTGACACTCCTCTTCTCACAGAACCTGAAACACATTTCTTCTCATGCACACTTGCACCTACTTGATGCCTGCCTCACAAATCTCTACAAAGCCTTCAATAACTTTGTTCCATGCTTACTTCTTCATAGACTTTCTTGCAAGGTATTTAGTAACCTTGTCTCTTTGTTCCTCCTCTACACAATACATCCTCCAAGGTAGTCAACAACCTTGAGGATCCTCTTGAGATGCGATGGCTCTAGTGTGCCCTCCTGACATGTTCTTATCTGACTCATAAGTGTTTAGATGCGCACTCCTTGCACTGGCTACAGAGGTTCCAATACCCTGTTGTGCACTCCTTGCACTGCCTAAAGAACCCATAACAACTCAACAACTCTCAAGCATATAGTGAATTCTATATTAACCCTTCAAATGAAATATAACATACACCTACAACATACATTCATATAAACACACAAATAACATTCATCAAACACATAAACACACAAAATATGCATAGGCAGGAAAAAATGCTCTTCGTATTAATATGAATGTATGTACAATTGTTTACAAAAGTTGGATTGCTACAAAGTCTCGACGTTTTCTCCTCTCCTCTATTGAGCTCTTCTCTACAGCTCTCTGCAACTCTCAAATAAATTGAAACAACGTTCTATTGGGAATATTTTAGAAATATTTATACAAGAGGGGCTCAACGCGCTTTCCATCCAAACTACCTTACTGAGGTAGATTACATTGAATGAACATATAGTCCGAATTGAATCTAGATCAACCTACTATCATCCATTAAACGAGACTTCAACTACTGCCTGTACAAAGGCATCAACTTGGCTCTTCCAACCTTGGAACATTTAATTGCATTTAATTTTACATTTGAAATTAAAAATGAGGGAAAAATGAGAGGGTTGGTGTCTCTCCCCTCCTTGAATCCTCTTGGATGTGCTCGAATGTTGGTGCACTTCTAAGGTGGAGAGATGCTCCTACATCATACTCCACTGCTGGGAAAATCATGAGATACTTCTCATGATATCCTCTTCTCTATGATGCAAGAGCATTAGCTCTCATGATCAAGTGCTAAAATTCTAGTTAGACGTTTAGGTCTAGACATTTGCCCAAGGAGGGTTTATTGTAAAACGTCATTGTAAAATTTCATATAAAAGTGTTTTATTTGTTAGTATAGGTGTCAATGTAAACAAAAAGTCATGTAACCAATCCTTTAAGAGATGGGATGACTCGAGCAGGTATCTACTTGTTTTTAGTTAGTAGTTAGATGAGTCATAAGTTAGTTTTTCTAAATATAGAAATGTTACCTAATCTAGGAATTAGTGGCTGGTTTGTAGGAATTTGTTGAAGAGATGGAGAAGCCTTGTTTTGAAAGGGATCTATTTTGGAAAGAATCGGAAAAATAAATTGAAGTGAGAGTTCTCATGGATATATGTACAGTTCCAATATTCAATGAAGAGGCAGATTTTTAAATTGGTGTGTGATTGTTTCTTTTACAATCTTTGTATGTAATGTAATTGGAGAAAATTGATGAATATGGTCCAACTATGCAATTAGTAATTGTTATATTCATTTTGATGAGTGAACAGATTCCTTTTCTCTGTGTGAACATAGGTCTTGCAGGTTTTCAGTACCTTTATGAGCCTGAAATTATCACCGAAACTCGGTAGAATCACTGAAATGATTCCAGTCTATATTGTTTTCTGATAGAACCTTTAAGATGTTCCATTCTCTAAGAAGCACAGATAAACGGTATTTGATATTCAACTGTGTAATGATAAAATTGATGTTGGGGTTCGATTGAGAAACCAAAGAGAGGTCTTGCGCACAAAGAAGTTAGAATGGTGGTAAATCAAGGTGTTATTGCTATTTGAAGGGCTCCTGAGTATAACCATCGATACTAATTGGGTGTAGAGAAATAGTTGAGGCTTAATATATGAGAAATGGTCATTGAGGGCTGATATAAAGTGCATTTGAATGATCCTGTAGTTGTTTATTCTAACTACAATGATGAATTCCTCATTGACTATGTGTTTTACTGAATAGACAATCATGATATTGTGTTTCCACATAGATGAACAGTGAATCGATGGTATCTACAGTTATGAAGGTAAATCCACAGTGTAGGAGATATTTGATTTAAGAAAGTCTTGCATATCAACTAGGGAAATCAAAATTGAATTACAGACAGAGATAAGTTTGATTTCTGCATAGAGGTGTGTGAAGAATGAATACAGAGTCAATCCAACGATAAGTGTGTGTTCCAAGGTTGATCAAATGGTGGAGAGATGGTCTTGGTTGACAGAGGATGGTCAAGGTGGTGACATGGTAGTCAAGAGTTGATGTGGAATCTAAGGTCAGCGATGTTATGAATCAAGGAGTTTTGAGGTTAAGCGCTTTTGTGGTTGCAATGTGTTGGGTAGTTGAGCCCTGGTCACAACGTAAGGTTCTGTTGGGTGAAGAAACATCGAGAGACAGAAGATAAACACCCTTTGGTAGTGTTGTGATGACTTGTGAAGATAGCACTTGATCACAACATTATAGTCACATGATATGAAATTTGTGAAGAAATCCATGTGAGAGAGCCTTTGATCACGATGTTGTGGTCACATTAAGTGTTAAAAGGCTTGAGGTAGATATTCCAAGAATTTCATGTGATATGCCAAAGTTCTATGTTGAGAGGAGGAGTACCAAAAGATATAAATTTAAGTTCTCTTATATGAAACCCTAGGCTTTTGACCTTTGAGGGAGATTTCTATAATTAGAGGACCTAAGTGTTGTGTGTAAAGGATATTTTAAGCCCTAGAAAAGGTAGGTTTTTAGGATTGAGCCTGTCATCACTCTTCTTATGAAATCCACCTAGATCCAAAACTTATCTCTAGATTCATCCTTCTGCATTTGTTGTTGTCACTGTTGCTTCTTCCCTATTGCTCTTGTAGGTCCTCCTCTGTTCATCTTCCTCAGGTTGATATCTTTTTTTCCTAACTTCATCATCAACCTCCTTATCTCCCTTATGACTTCTTCCATGTACTCCCCAGACTGGAATTCTTCCTGAACTATTTCCAACTTAACCTATTGGATGTGCTAACTCTATATACTTACCCTTTTCTCCAGGGCCTCCAGTTCGTCATACATATCATCAAAATCTATTTTTTTTGCTTCCTCTTCTGTTGCACTGTAACTTTGTGCATTGGCCCCTGCTGGGCTACTTGGTAGGAATATCTCGATTCCCCCAATGATCAGGATGCATCTCGGATTCTCCTCTATCACCACTCCTTGATGATATGAACTCTTAGCACTAACTTCATGATACTTTCACATAGTCTCCTATTCTCTCTCTTGCGCACTTGGCAATATGGGAGTTACTCCTACCCTCCTAGCATTCTATGAGATCTTCCACTGATATTTTTCCATTTGCCTCTTTTCAATCTGAACTTCCACCTCTTCCCTCATGGCATTCTATGAGATATCTAACTGCTCTCATCTCATTTCTCACTTGGAAATTTTAATTTTCGTCACTGCTCTCCTAGAAGCTCACGAGATCCTCCATGCCACTGAGGTTTTCAACATGCCTCAACCACCTTCTCACTACCTGTCATTGCCTTCCAGCGAACAACTTCTAATCAAACAAATTTTATTTCTCCTTGAAAGGCCATTAGTACCTCCCACGTACCTTTGCTTCCTATTCCATCTTCAATGCTAGCCTCTGCATCTCCGCTCTGATTTCGCTGAGATCCTTGTCAATTTTTTATTTTCTTTTCTAAAGGTGGTCTTCTCTTTGACCATGCTTATATCCTTCAATAGACATTTTCCTATTACCTCAATGCACCTAGTTTTCAAATGTCTATTACACACTTGAAAAAAGATCTTCACAAATCATTTCACTCTACCTCTCTTCACCTGTTTCCTACAAGGGAGGCCTATGACACTACTTGAGGATATTGGGATATATTTTTTGTCTCCTTTGTCTATTTTCTACAAAAAATATCAGGCTCTCATACCACTTGATGGTATGAGAGTATTTTATTTATCTAATCTCTGCTACCTGAAAAAATCAGGCTCTGAAAGCACTTGATGCAGGCCCCCTACCCTTGTGCAGGTTGTGTGACCTCCATGTCTAGGATTTTGAAATATCTGAGCTAGATCATCTCTTTGGGCCCCTATTGGAATCCAAAACTACTTTACATAGGCTCATTTTCTCACCAAGTGCAGGTCCTGTGAGACCCATGAGATCCTACTAAGCCCCTGCACCCTATTAGAAAATTTGAATAAAAACATGTGCTAGCTCATGTTGCTAGGCCCCTTCTTCTCATATGAATGATGGATAAAACCTTGGGTCATTAATCTTTGTAACATTGTGCTTCAGAACTTTTGTGAGAAAATTACTCCCTTTTTCCCTATCTTTGAATCGAAAAATTTACCCAGGATGAGATCTATGGTCCATGTCCTCCAACAACCAAAAAATACGATCCTCGTTGTACTTCGGCCTTTGGAATTCCTCACTACACAACACCACCAATCCTTTGGACCCTAAAATATTTGCCTACCAAACCCTTCTGCTAGGTGAAAGTTTTCCTGTCAATGGACAACCCTCATCTGCCTCAGAACCTGGTCATTCGGGAGTCCTTCACCCTTCTGCACCCGTTTTCTCACATATTACCTTTGCTCTGAAATACGTGGATCTCCTCCACATTTCCTTTTGGATCCAGCAATACATATCCACTTCACTCTTCATGACTTAGAGAATAGTTCACTTTTCTTGACACCAATATTTCGTAGCTTTATCTCACGAATTCCCTGATCTATCACCACCTGTCTCCTGAAAATCAATGGTCAGGATCTGCTTTGGGCTTTAAAGCTTCGACAATATTGCACTCTTCTCAACTAAAAAATTTTAGAGTGTGATTTCTCTGAAATTCCAAATCTCTTGTCACATTTCCCTCCGGATGATGGGCATCCCTATTTCACTTCGAGAATTTATTATCCCATTCTCTTGTGCACTTACAAAGGGATTTAAGGCTCGTGCACCTTACCTCTGGATTAGATGATTGTTGATCCATGCACTCTAATTCAATGGCTAGGATATGTTCCTCCTCGACACAATCCTCCTTCTCGATGTCTGGACTCTGATCTGACGGTCCTTATCTCTCCCCTTGTAGTTGATCTGCCAGTTGTTGTAGCTCCTCCACTTAAGCTTTGGCTTCCTCTTGAAATTGGGAAAAATTCTAAGTAGCAAAGGCTATAGACTTTGATATTACTCCTGGGAACTTGAATGCTTGAGTCTCGACTTCTGCTTCTCCTCCTCATCTTTCTAATGTTGAAACCACCTTACCTCTTGCATACTTCATGTGCTTTCCTCCCATCCTAGTATTCGATAGTTCTCAACCTTTTCATGCTCTGTTTATATTTTGTGTGAAACAACACTAAATCTATTGAGCTTCTGATGCAGGAGCATCTCAAGCGAGTCAGCGCGGAGATGAAAGATAGTTGGAGAAGTGCCTAGTGCATGTCTTGAATCATTAATGAAGTCATCAAGTTGAGGCACACTTGTAAAATGTAAAAGGAACTTCAGCGATCCACTCTCATCCTTAGTAGGTAGAAGGCATTTATGATAGTTAATGCAAGTAGATATAATTTAATTCTATATTAGATAGTTTAGAATGAGAGAGGGAAATGGGATATAGACACCCTCATTGTGTATTGTAACATAGAAGAATAGAATAGATAGAAGGAGATTATGCCAATTAAGAGCATAGAGCATAGAAGAGAAGAAGCAGAGAGTTGTGTAGTCAAATTCCATGTACAAAAGTTATGTATTAATACAATAAGGCTTTGATTCAGACTCATGGTGTTCAAATATTCTTTGTTTATGCATTTTTGAATGTTATGCTCATGAATGTTTTACTCTTTTTGTCATGCAATTGATTTTATGCTATGCATGAATGATTTCTTGTTGAATGTTTGAAACCTGAGAGAGAGAGAGAGAGTAAGGAAAATGATTTTCAATTGTTTCTCTATCTGAGGAAGAGTTCCTACAAGGAGTGCAGTCGAATTGTCCGCAAGGAGTGCGTTTACAAAGGGTTCATAGGTTTGTCTCTAAAATCTCAGGAGAGATAGCTTTTGTTTTCATTCCCTCAAAAGTGCAGTTGGGCACAGGAGCCATGCAAGGTGTGCGCAGGCCGAGTAGATTTTCAGGTTTTGTAACCTGAACGAAGTGTTGAGGAACTGTTGCTGCAAGAGTGAGCAGAGTCGAAGGAAGTTCGACACTTGGAAGTGTTTGAAGGTCTACTACAAGGAGTGTGTGCAGGAGTCTTTTTCAAGACTCGAAGTTCGAAAAAGCTCAGGAAGGATAAATCCTTCAAAGTCATCGAAGGAAGCACATGAAGTTTGTGCACTGAAAACAGTGAGAAGGCATTGCAAGTTGGGTCACAGGTGATTAAGTACCGTGGAAAAACACTTTGGTAAGAAGTTGCACACGTCCTTGAGAAGGAAAGAATGGACAGTCAGAATTCTCTATGGAGAATTCGTGAAGTCCCGTGAGCTGTTAGATCTCATGGAGGAACAGGGGAGTTATAACGAGTATTCCCAAAGGTTTAAGCTCAGGAGAGGCAAAACCATATATTCAAGCCAATAGGGGCCATTGGATTTACTCGTGAACTTCTATTTCAGGTTTTCACAAGTGGAAGTCCCGTAATCTTGGCTACAGGACTCATGAAATCATGAAATGAGAAGTCCCGAAGGGCCAAAAGGATTGTGTGGGCCACAGAAGTAGCAGTGTGGATAGGTGGTGCACTATCGACATGGGAGTCAAACTCCATTGACCATTTCAGGGTTTCGTTGGGTGAAGATCCGAATTATTTTCATTAGGATTTGCAAAATCATGAAGTTCAAAGTCCCGACGGAATAAAGGGTCGTTGAAAGGTCAACCTTGCGAGTGCATCGGAGTTTCGATAAATTAGGTTTCGGGAATCAAGGGAACGAGTTGCTTGATATCGCAACTGCCAAAATCACGATAAGGATCAATCCAAAATAGAGAGAGAAGAGGTCAAGCGTTGACTGTTTTCGGGTTTTTGGAGATTGAGAGACAAGGCGCTTGACCACCGGATTCACGAAGGTGAAAAGTATGATCTCTTGAAGTATAAGGGGGAATTTCTCGAAGTTAATTGTGGGTGTAGATTTCCTGAAAGGGAAATAGAGGAGCCATTTCTGAAATCTCTTTGGGCCAGTAAAGGAATAAATATCCTGTGTACGTGGACCTTCCGACCTGCGGGTTGAGGCTTGCGTGCGTCAGGTTGATACTCCCTTGCTTGAAAATTTTCATGGGCTCCTATCCATGAGCTAGTGTACGGTGTGGCCATGCCTCTAGATCTCTGATTCGTTCTCCCAACTGGCATATTCAACTGGATGGCCCTTCCACTTGACCAAATATTCAAAGTATTTCTTTCGCCTGGTCTTCTTGCCGACCCTTTTGTCCAGTATGCGCTCCATCTGCAACTTTTCTGCAACTGGCATCTGCTTTGTCCACTGGACCTCTGGCTATTAATTTCTTGCCCTTTCTTCCTCAGTTTTATATGGGTACAAATTTGAGATATTGAATATCGGAGAAATTCCGATCCCATCGGGTAATTCAATCTCGTAAGCATTTGCCCCAAATTTCTTCAAGACCTTGCATGGTGCGATTTTCTTCATCTTCAGTTTATTATGTGTTCCTTTCGGGAACCTTTTCTTTCTCAAATGTGCCAAAACAAAATCACCAACCTCAAATTGAACTTGTCTCTTGTGTTGATCTGCTCTGTGCTTATATTCCTGGCTCAAACTTTGCAATCGATCCTTCACTTGGCTGTGAAGTTCCTTCATCGCTTCTGTGAAATCTTCTGCACTAGCGCTCCTAGTTGCAATCTATTATGAATCCCTTAACTCAGAAATTCCTCTTGGATACATGCCATAAACAATCTGAAATGGACTCTGCTTCGTGCTTCTATTAACTGAGTCGTTATAAACAAACTCCACCAGTGGTAATATGTTGTCCCACTCGCTGTGGTGTTCTATCTCTAGGCTTCTCAGCAAGTCTCCCAGACTTCTGTTTACCACTTTTGTTTGTCCATCCGTCTAAGGATGATAACCCAAACTAAACAACAAGTTAGTTCCCATCTTCTTCTATAAGGTCCTCCAAAAGTGTCCTATGAACTTAGTGTTTCGATCCGAAACTATGCTCCTTGGCAAGCCGTGAAGTCGAATGACTTATTTGAAAAATAGATTCGCAATGTGAGTTGCGTCATTGGTTTTCTGCCATGGAATGAAGTGTGCCATCTTGGAAAATCTATCCACCACCACAAATATTGAGTCGAACCGTCTTTGTGTTCTTGGCAACCCTAATATGAAATTTATGTTGACTGCATCCCACGGCTTCTCAGGTATGGGTAATGGTTGATAAAACCCTACATTATGTCTATTTCCCTTCGAATGCTGGCAAATTCTGCATCTGATTCTGCATCTGTCCACGAATCTCTTGATGTCTTCTCACATTCCCGACAAAAAATATGACTCATTCAATTTTGCGAACATCTTGTCATGACCAAAATGTCTTGCCAATCCTCCATTGTGTTTCTACTTCAACAAATTCTCCCTCATGGAGCATTTTGGAATACAAAGCTGATTACCTTTAAATAGTAATCCTTCCTAGATCATGTATTCTTCCCATTGGCTTCTATCTCTGAGAATTGGATTCTCAGTTGCTTCGTACGCCTCCTTAAAATATGGATCATCCTTGTACATGTCCCTAAGATCACCAAAACCCAATGTTTTCACTTTGAACTCCTACAATAGCAAACACTTCCTGCTCAAAGCATCAACAACTTTGTTAGCGGTACCATAAATATGTTTAATCACAAAAGTAAAGTTCTGCATATATTCAACCCATTTAACATGTCTTTGATTCAACATTTCCTATTGAGTCGCAAACTACAGTGCATGATTGTCACTGTATAAGACAAATTCTTTTGGGATCAAGTAATGTCTCCATTTCTTCAATGCCTGTATAATAGCATAGAAATCCTTATCATACGTGGAGTATTTCACCTTGGCTTCATTCATCTTCTCGCTGAAATATGCTATCGGTCTGTCTTCTTGACTCAAGACTGCCCCTATTGCAAATCCACTTGCATCACATTTCACTTGAAATGTCCTTTGGAAATACGACAACACCAAAATTGGTTGTTCCGTAATCTTCCTCTTCAACAGATTAAAATTCTTCTCAGCCTCTTCTTTCCAGTGAAAAGACTTTTGTCTCTTCTTCACTGTGTCCATCATTGGCGCACTAATTCCACTGAAATTCCTAATGAATTTTCGGTAGAAACTAGCCAATCCGTGAAAACTTCTCACCTCAAAGATATTCTTCAGTGCTGGCCAATTCTTGATCACCTACACCTTATCTGGATCCATCCTCAACTCATCTGCAGAAATAACAAATCCCAAATAAATGAGATCTGTCTTCATGAATGAGGATTTCTTTATGTTTATCAATAGCTCCTCCTGCTGTAACCTCTGCATGACTGTAGCCAAATGTTTCAGATGCTCTGCCACCATTTTACTGAAAACCAGTATGTCATCCAGATATATGATAACAAATTTTCCTATGAACTCCCTTAGGACTTTGTTCATCAACCTCATGAAGGTACTCGGTGCATTTGTTAAGCCAAATGTCATAACAAGCCATTCATACAACCCTTCGTTGGTTTTGAATGTTGTCTTCCATTCATCACCTTCTCTCATGCAGATTTGATGATAAACGCTTTTCAAATCAATCTTTGAAAAGAATTTTGATCCACTCAAGAAATCCATCAGATCATCCATCCTTGGCAATGAAAATTTGTACCTGATGGTTATCATTTTAATCACCCTTGAGTCAGTACACATCCTCTAGCCTCCGTCTTTCTTCGGACTGAGTACTGTTGGAAGAGAACACAAACTCAAGCTTTCTCTAACCAATCCTTTGTCCACCAAATCTTGGACTTGTATTTTGACCTCTTAATTCTCTTGCGGCGTCAATCTGTATGCATCTTTGTTTGGCAAACCGACTCCTGGTATGCGATCAATATGATGACTCACACTTCTGATCGGTGGGAATGAACGAGGTAGTTCATCCACTACTATGTCAGTGAACTCTTCCAGCAGTTCTTGAACCTCTTCTGGTAAATCATCCACTCTTGTGTTGGTCAAAACAATTCTAGGCTTCCTAACCACAATGAATTGTGGATCCTCCTTCTTCTTAACCTCTGCAAGAATTTCCTTCCCACTCATGAGAAGTACAGTGTTACTTACATCTAGTTTCACCTCCTTATCCTTGATTGGAAGCAACATGTGAGTTCTCCCATTCTTCTCTAAGGTGTATGTGTTCATTCTCCCATCATGAATCACATTCCTGTCATATTTCCATGGTCTACCCAGCAATAGATGACAAACATCCATGGGAATAACATCACAGAGTATGTTATCATTATATCCTCCTATCTTAAATTCAACTAAACACTGTTTAGTGACACTTACCTGATGTCCTTTTTGTAGCCACGAAACTCTGTATGGGCTTGGATGATCAATCGTTTCCAGCTCCATCTTTTCTACCATATCTGTAGAAATGAGATTATCTGTGCTACCACTATCCATAATAACCTTGCATACCCTATCCTTGGTTTTGCAAGTAGTTTGGAAAAGTCTGTTCCTTTGGACTAAACTCTCCACCTCCTTCTCTGGTGTCAAAAGATATTTTCGCATCATCAACGATCTTCCACCTTCAGCATCCTTTGCCTCAACATGCCTCCTCTGTGCTTTGGCGATGTGAGTCTCTCCACTCTCTTTCTTTTTATATGGACACTCATAAGACTTGTGCCCATTCTTTCCACACGTGAAGCATGTTATTACTCCACATCTTCCTCTTCCTCTACCTCTGGTACGAGGAAAAATGTTTCCATCTGCATACTGACCTCTCTGTTCGGTATGCTTCCCTCGCTGTGAGGTTCCACCTCTCTCAGTTCAAGTCTGAGGTTTCTTCCAGTCTTCCTTGGGTTTCTGATTTTTATCCTCGACAACTAATTTTCCCCTGGCTTGACTCCTGCCTCTGCCTCTTTGACCCTGCTTTTGGCTCAGCTTCTCTTCCACTTTAAGAGCCATCTGATAAGCATCTTCCACTGTTCAGATGGTTACCATGCTCATCTCATCTTGAATGTCGTATCTCAGATCATTCATGTATCTCGCAACTTTTTCATCATCGTTCTCCCGATGACCTGCCCTGATGTTCAGCCTATAGAATTCTTCAGTATATTCTTTCACTGTCATCAGCTTCTGTCTCAAGTTTTTCATCCTTCGAAACAGAGTAATTTGATAATCTTTGGGGATGAATTTTGCCTTCATCTTCGCAATCATCCTGTCCTAGCTTTTGATCTTCTTCTTGCCTTTGCAACGTATATCATCTTGTAGTTCATCCCACCACAATGCTGCATGTCCCTTTATTCTCGTGACAGCATGTTTGACCTTCTTGTCCTCTTCGACATCTTCATAGTAAAAGTATGTGTCTAGAGCTCTAATTCAGTATAGAAGATCCTCTACATCCAGATTTCCCTCATATACTGGAATGTCCATTTTTTCTCTTGCACCCATTCTTGCAATAGCCCTAATCAAATGTTCGTTTGATACATCTTCGACTGCAACTTCTTCTTCTTCATGTTCAGCCTCAATTTCACTTTTGGAATCACTAAGATCCCCAACACCGACTGTGCACCTCTGTGTTGTCTCCATGTCTTCAAGTCTAGCACATAAATCATGCATTTCTCTCTCCATGGCTGGATCAGTCATCTGCCTACCTCTTCTTCTTGGCATTTCCCTCTTCTCTGGTGGATCGGGTGTTTGCCTGTCCCTTCTTCTCGGTGGCATGGTGAATTCTCCTTTTTCTCTGCTATAGAAAGTAAAGAACTTTTCTGTTCTCTAATACCAAACCTGACACACGTAACCCTCAACCCGCAGGTCAGAAGGTCCATGTACATAGGATCTTTCTTCCTTTATTGGATCGAAGAGCTTTCAGAAATGTTTCCTCTATTTCCTTTTCAAGAAATCTGCACCTACAATTAACTTCGAGAAATTCCCCCTTATAGTTTGGGAGATCGGACTTCGCACCTTTGTGAATCCGATGGTCAAGTGCCTTGTCTCTCAATCTCCGAAAACCCAAAATAGTCAACGCTTGACCTTTTCTCTCTCTATTTCGGATTTCTCCTTATCGCGACTTCGATAGTTGCGATATCAAGCAACTCGTTCCCTTGATTCCCGAAACCCGATTTACCGAAACTTTGATGCACTTGCAAGGTTGACCTTTCAACAACCCTTTATTCTATCGGGACTTCGAACTTCACAATTTCGCGAATCCTAATAAAAGGAATTCAGGTTTTCACCCGACGAAACCCCGAAATGGTCAACGTATTTTGACTCTCGTGTTGATAGTGCGCCACCTGTCCACCCTGTTGATTCTGTGGCCCACACAATCCTTTCATCCCTTCAGGACTTCGTGTTTCATGATTTTGCGAGTCTTGTTGCCAAGATTACGGGACTTCCAGTCACGAAAACCCGAAATAGAAGTTCACGGGTAAATCCAACGGCCCCTATTGGCTTGAATCTATGGTTCTACCTCTCCTAAGCTTAAACCTTTGTGAATACTCGCCGTAACTCCCCTGTTCCTCCGTGAGATCTAACGACTCACAGGACTTCATGAATTCTCCACAGAGAATTCCGACCATCCATTCTTTCCTTCTCAAGGACGTCTGCAACTTCTTACCAAAGTGTTTTTCCATGGTACTTAATCACCTACGACCCAACTTGCAACGCCTTCTCACTGTTTTCAGTGCACAAACTTCATGTGCTTCCTTTGATCACTTTGAATTCTTTATCCTTCCTAATCTTTTTCTAACTCCGAGTCTTGAAAAAGACTCCTGCACGCACTCCTTGCGGTATACCTTCAAACACTTCCAAGTGTGGAACTTCCTTCAACTCTACGCACTCCTGCAGCAACAGTCTCTCAACACTTCATTCAGGTTACAAAACCTGAAAATCTTCTTGGCCTGCGCACACCTTGCACGGCTCCTGTGCCCAACTGCACTTCCGAGGGAATGAGAACAAAATCTATCTCTCCTGATCTTTCAGAGACAAACCTCTGAACCCTTTGTCAACACACTCCTTGCGGACAATTTGACTGCACTCCTTGCAGGAACTCTTGCTCAGATAGAGAAACAATTGAAACTCATTTCCCTTACTCTCTCTCTCTCTCAGATTTCAAACATTCAACAAGAAATCATTCATACATAGCATAAAAGAAATTTCATGACAGAAATAGTAAAAAATTCATGAGCATAACATTCAAAAATGCATACACAGAGAATATTTGAACACCATGAGTATGAATCAAAGCCTTTTTGTATTAATCCAAAACTTTTGTACATGGAATTTGGCTACACAACTCTCTGCTTCTTCTCTTCTATGCTCTATGCTCTTAATTGGCATAATCTCCTTATATTTGTTATATTCTTCTCTGTTACAATACACAATGAGGGTGTCTATATCCTGTTTCCCTCTCTCATTCTAAACTGTCTAATCTAGAATTAAATTCTATCTACTTGTATTAACTATCATAAATACCTTCTACCTACTAAGGATGAGAGAGGATCGCTAGGGGTCCTTTTACATTTTACAAGTGTGCCTCCACTTGATGACTTCATTAATGATTCAAGACATTTCAAAATTTGCGCTGGGCGCTTCTCCAACTGTCTTTCGTCTCCGTGTTGGCTCGCTTGAGATGCTCCTGCATTAGCTTCCAAAATTGCTTAGTCTCCTATAGGATTTGGTCCTTTGTTTCCTGCAAAGGAATCCTTACGCCATTTGGTTGAGCCAACGCTCATCCTTATGAGATTTCAAAATTTGTAATCATTTCCTTCCTAGGTGCACTCCTTGCACTTGACTAGCCTTCAGATGAATGTCTTTAAATCACTTCATCTAAGTATTAGCATGGTGCACTCCTTTCACACGTCTTCCTCCAAAGTGTTCAACACCTCTATTTTCCTCAACTGCTCGAAATTGAGAAGGTCTCTATCCATTTTTCTCCTCCCATGGATATATGTTCCCTCTTGGAAACTTCTGTTCATACACTCCTTGCTGAGCTTTCCACAGTATTCAACAAATCTGTGATTTTTCTCCTCTGAAAATCCTCTTCAGACATAAATCGAAAAAACGTTATTCTCATGCACACTTGTACCTACTTGATGTTGGATCATGTTTTCATTGATGCCAATGGTTTGATTGAATTATGCCAAGTGATTGATTGATGCCAAAGTATTGATTGATTTATGACTGACGTAATGTAATATGTATTGTCCTTGATATGAATGCATAGATGAAGATGGATCAATGAGTTTTCATTGATATGATGAAGATGGATCAATGAGTTGTCATTGAAACATGATGAATATGGATCGATCTGGTTTCATTGGTATATGATGCACTGTAGGAAAAATGTATAGATAACTCATTATTGTCTTATCATGATTGATAAGGTGCACAAATGGATGAACTCCAAAGTGGTCCCCTTATGGTGAAATCCCTCATAGGAAGACACTTTGCGGATTGAGTTATCCTAGAAGAATGGTTGGAGGACCCATGCTCTCATTATTGTCTTATCATGATTGATAAGGTGCACAAATGGATGAAATCCAAAGTGGTCCCCTTATGGTGAAATCCCTCATGGGAATATGCTTTGTAGATTGAGTTATCCTAGAAGAATGGTTGGAGGACCCATGCTCTCATTATTTTCTTATCATGATTGATAGGGTGCAAAAATGGATGAACTCCAAAGTGGTCCCCTTATGGTGAAAGCCCTCACAGGAAGACACTTTGTGGATTCAGTTGTCCTAGAAGAATGGTTGGAGGACCCATGATTGTATGTGGAATAATGAGATGAAGATCAAGGAAATTGTTGGTGAAGCTATCCTATATGGATAGTGGTTGTCATGTCATTTCCGGTGGTATGTGGAATGTCACATAACTCCTCATTGTTTTAGAGTTATGGCCTTAGGAAGGTGAAGGACCCCCACATGAAGGCTTGAAGCCCCCAAGGTCAAAGAAGTCAAAGTGACCTAAAAGAAGAAATCATTATTTAAATGATAAAGAAAAGTGACAAGGTCAAAGTGGATTATTTAGATAATAAAGAGAAGTGACAAAATCAAGAAATGATAAAGTAACATGATAAAATCAAGAAGGAATATTTAAATGATAAAGTATTGGGGAACTTTCTATTTATGGAAAGTGGTTAACCCTAAAATAAGGAAAATATGTTAAGTGACCTAGAAATGAGTTAATATTATTTAAATGATAAAGTAAAGTGACAAAGTCAAGGTGGATTATTTAAATAATAAAGAGAAGTGACAAAATCAAGAAATGATAAAGTAAGGTGACAAAATCAAGAAGGAATATTTAAATGATAAAGTATTGGAGAGATTTATATTTATGGAAAGTGGTTAACCCTAAAATAACCAAAATGGTTTAAGTGAACTAAAGGATGAAATTATAAATAAGATAGCAATGGTGTCTTGTATATCATCCCTTTTGTGGATCAATTGAGAGCTTCTTGTGAGAATATCTTTTGGAGTATTGGTGGAGAGATTCTTGTGAGAGCTTCTTCAACATTTTTGGTGTAGAACACTTGAGCATATTGAATATATATAGGTGAATGAGGTGACCAAAGTATACCTAAGCCGAATATCATAGGGAAGGTGAAGAAAAGAGGGCCAGAGTTCAAGGGAGGATAAATTCGTTTCATGATGCTTTCTAAGGTATGTTATTTGCAGGTCATCTCACAATTTTCGTAATAACATTTATTCTATAATGATTTAGACTCTGATGTTGACATCCCATTGCAAAAACATATCCAAGTATCTATGGTAAAAAATTTATCTTGTGGGTCGTTGTATTTTTGGATATACACTCCGTGGAAAATAGGGTTTGTGGTGAGTCCTGAAACTAGTCTAAAACATGTGTTTCGAGTAAAAATGTCATAACTTATTCATAATAGATCCAAATTCAGTGAGACCAATTTTGTTCGTTATATTACAATATTTCATATTCTTTGTAACTTTTTTAGATCAATTCAACAAATATTATGTGTGAGTCATGCTCTACAAGGTGGCTCTCTAGAATAAGCCAAAATTCAACATGGTATGCCATTTTTTCTATAACTCCTTTCTTGAGAGGTTTCAAGAAGTGACACCTAGAGGAATTGCATAAAATACACTGAATAACATTTTGTATCATTTATATATCTTTATTCATTACAGGTACAAAGTTATTATTATTTCAAATTAGGGTTGTTGACTAATCCAAAACTAGTCATGGTTGAGACAAGTAGTTGATGGGTTGTGTTGGTCACTATAATTGCTTAATTAATTTCAAACAACCAAGTGAAACATAAATTATCAACCCAGGGAAGTATTTTGTTTCAAAGATAGCTGCGCACTATATATGCTCAATTCCAAAAGCACTTAGTGTTGTAGTAAGGAAATCATTCTATCTAACTTGCTGAAATGAACTGTAGCTCTGAATTGTATCACAGGAAAGAGATCTCCCTATTGCAATTCTTTATAGTTCAAATTAAGAATCCTGGATTACATTTTAAAATAACATTCCAATGGGTAAGAACAACTATCTTGCAATCAGAGAACAGGACCCTTACTCTCAAACAGAGACTCAGTACTAACACTCTTTCATGAAAGCAATAATGCAGAAACAATAAGCTCTATCTAACAGAGAACAAAGCTCTTAGTTCCTTCCTGTCTAA